>BPLQ01009836.1:0-107888 GCA_021605075.1 Caerostris darwini | reverse complement strand
CTTATTAATCGAAAATCTAACCATGAGTTGCCAAATTCTGGTGAAACCCTTACTGGTTAAATATTATTGACAGCAATTGATGCATTTTAGCCAAGCATTCAAAGGAAAACAGCCAGTTTACAAGGAAATGTATGATTTAAGGTCATAAGTTACGAAACAGGTAAATGTTCATTAGGAAGTGCTTAGATGAGTTGTCCTACTGATACCACTATATTCTTCCGTGATCCTTCTCATTACCACTTCCTTCAGTCAATGACGGAAATTCTAAATAAACAGCATTACTATTCTTCTGAAGAAATAAAAAATTTACTATTTTCGAGGTCAGTCTCAATTGCAAGTCGTTATTTTCAGGAAATTTATCTTTTGCCAGAGAGAGATGAGAAAAAGTAGTGCCATTTAAGTTGTATTGCATACGAGTGAGTTGTGTATAATTACATTAATACTACACATTAAGTAGTGTATAATTGCATAAACTATACACATTAAGCAGTGTATAATTTAAAAAATGTATTCATTATTTTAAAAAATACATTCTTTAAAGAATAAAGTCCATATGTTAAATTTTATGCCAATTATTTTTAATATAATGATGAAATTTCTTAAATTTTGATGTGAGATCTCTTGATATCATGCATGACACCTAAAGAAAATAGATTCATTCAGTGTACTGGTAAATAAATTAGAAGATATTGTAATCTCTTTCCTGATTTAACTGCATTTTATTTTTTTCAAGTGGCGTTATGCCATTTTATTTACCTCACGTCTTATAGTAATTTTTTTTGAAACTGAAGCACGTATTGCAACTACTCTGAATAACATAACTCCTTAAATGCTAGTTAATAAATGAGATCAAAACACTTTTTCCTATTATTTCATCATAAAGTGGTATGCCGCACGTGTTCTCACATCAAAATTGTGTTGTTAGATTGTAAATTTGTAATAAATTTATTCATATTTTAAATTATGAAAAAAAATATTTTAAAAACTATTTTTTTCCGAAGCAAACTGGATTAATTCAAAATAATAATGATAACAAATAAATAAACCAAAAAGAGCTAAAGAATTATGTTATTCAAGAAGTAAGTTATTTTCCACTAAAAAAATAATTTAAAGAAATGCCTCCATAACTAACTGAAGGTATTCGGAATCGTTTCTCCTGTTGGAGATTGCAGCAATTTATTTAGTCCAAAACTGTTCTTTGAAAGTTTTAGAGTAAACTAACACGATTTCGTGATTTTACATCTCATTAAGGTCAATTTTTATTTCACTTCTAGCTTTCTTTTTGGTTACTTGACTAATAGTTACTTTTTCCCATTTCAAATATTCTAAGAAAAAAAATTTTCCTCTTATTTTCTATAAATAATATTGCAATTTATAATGTCTTCTTCAATTTCAAGATTTGAAAAAAATTCATTAAGAATTATTTAGGATTAAAATGAATTTTTTTACGCAATATTTAATATTTATAAGAAAAAGAAATGTAAAAATTTAATTTTAATTTTGTATTTTTATCGTAATTAATTTATTTGAAACTACATTCTTAATATCCTCATAGTAATTAATTTTTAGGAAAATATTAATCTAAGTGTTCATTTCGAAATTAAAAATAATGTGATTTTTATAAAAAACAGTAATTGAAGATTCGAAAATTGAATTTCTTCTTTAACTATGGTCTTTGAAAAATACTTCAACGATATTTAAAATAAATCACTTCTTTGCTTTATAAAAAAACTGATTTTCCGTTCTTTTTACGTATAATACATTATTTATGCTTGCTTTCATTTCCACGCAATCATTATGATTAAAATTGTATTTTTACTAGCAATAATTATTTCATATGATAATAATTATGTCTCACAATTGAACAATACTATATAGAAAATAAGTATGCTTGATTTACTATTCAAAATATTATCAATTGTGAGAATTCGAAATTTCTCCGTTTGTTGTCTGTAAAATATTCATCAGAAGGTCATTTTTAAGGTTAGTCTCGATTATAAAATATAAAAAATAATTGTCATTGTAATCATGAATGCCTTATATGAATTCTTTAAATAATTAATATTTTATATTAAAATTAAAGCAAAGTGCAAGACATTTTAATAAAAGTTAATATAATATAGTAAATTATATCGTAACTGAATAATGATATTCAAGCATTATTCGTTCACCCCACTCGTAACCCAGGAGCAACGTGAGCAACTAGCGTGCAAGAAAGCATATCGTAGTGGCATTTTTGTGCGTCAGTGACGATTGTTATTATGTATAAAACTGACCCGCCTTCATAGTTAGGCTGCCCAGTAGGAGTTATCAGAGTTTTTCCTATATGATACGCAAATGCAAGCAGTTATACCAAAATGTCCTCTCAGGTGTTGTCTAGCCTTGCTCACTAATCGGTGGGTTGTTCTACGGGTGCATAAGTACTAACTGAAAAAAAAGGCACTTTTTTGTAATCCTGTTATCATTTTTTAATTGATACAATGAAAAGAATGCAGCTGATGCTTTATAAATATATTTAGAAATGAATAATTTTAGTATTTTTTACGAAATTCTTATTTATGGTGAGTTATTTTATCTGCACATTAATAATTCTTCATGATTATTTATATACACATTTTTTTTTAAGATTCTAAATGAAACGATTCATATTTCAATAGTCTTGGACACTTGAAGTCTAAATTCAATTTGTCACGATTTTGGTTTTCTTGGTGAAACTCTTAAAACATCTCGAATAGACGGCAGAAATACTTTTCCTCAAACGTAGCTGCTCTTTCAGGAGTCGATGAAGCTTAACAAACAATTCGTTCACCTTTACGGCACTGGAGGCAAAGGAGTTAATCCGCACCTTTCATTACTCAAAGTATCACACCAGTCGATCAATATCATCACAGTCACGGTTAAGGTAAGTAAAAGCACCCAACTTGTTCCGGGTCAGTCACGCGATGAATGTGACGATTGCGAGCTCCCGAGGCGATTAAAGCCGATTGAAAGGACCCGTTACGTTTAATAGAAAATGGAACCTCTTCAAAAGGTAACCCGTTACACTCTGAGATAGAGACACAGAGCGAGAGAATTAATTCCGATGATAATTGCTTCACCGGTTATGAAGCATTTTCCACTTGAAAGGAGGCGAGCTCCATTGCGTGATAAAATGCGGTGTAGGACGGTTTCCGAAACTTCTGATTCCGAATGCTTTTCATGGATTCTTGCCATGCATTTAATTTCGGGTGATATGCATTCGCTCATAAGAATCTTCATTAAGAATGACCACGCACTGAATGATTGTCCCGATAAATTGCTGACGTTCTTCGACCCTTCTCAATCTATTTCGGTTCCAGAAATCCATAGAATTCAATGGCGTTTCGCATGCGCTCGCATTTTGGTTGCAGTAAAGGGAATTTTAATAATGCCATTTTGTTGTTGCTTTATTTATGCTTCAGGTGTAGTTAGGGAGGAAGCAAATATCATCAATATTTATTGTCTTTGTTAACTGGTGTTGCTTGAATGATTTATTGCTGAGTAAACGGATTTCCACAATAAATATGCTATGGAATTATCGAGTCTTCCTTAAGGAAGCATTAATCTCATCTTAGAAGAACACCAAAGAGAATTGCCATGAAAAGAAATGTATTCATATTTCATTTCATTTATTTGATGCATTAATTAATTTGCCTTACTTGATGCATTTCTTTCATGTATTTGTATGTATGAAATGTATTATATATGTATACCACGATTGCTTGGAATAACAGTTATAGGGCAAATAAAGCGAGAAACTTACTCCACTGTTAACTCCTTACCTGCCGAGGAAAACTTACGAGATGCGCTCCCCAGTGCCACCGTTTTTCATACAGGCGCGCGTAGTTATGCGATGTATTGGAGGAAAAAAAAGGTGCGTTTTGCAACATAAAACCTTTTTACTTTCACAGAAAAAATAAAATGTAAAAAAAAAAAAAAAAAAAATTTAAAATATAGAATAACAGTGTAATAAAACAGATGTTAGAACTCTTAAGTTCTAACATCTGTTTGATATTTACTAAAACAAGAATTCTTTATTGTTTCATATGTAAAATATGATAGGAGAAATAACTATTTATTTAAAATGTCTTAACTTGTTTTTTATAAACCAAGTCACATAAACCAAAATCACATTCATTGCATTGATAGCTGGTTTCACGACGAAAAGGAAGCAAAAGAAGAATAAAAAAAGCACCACCTACTCAAACAAACAGAAGCAAAAACTGCACAGCTATGACTCACCGTTTCAGAAATATCCCCTTTACCAATACCCTATCCCTTTTCTCTGAAATAATAAAATCCGTTTCAAACATTGTCAAGGTCATTTTGTGGCATTCCAAGACCGTGGGAGCAGTTTTCTTTATAGCAGTGCAATGCAGAGGATCGTACTTCGGAAAGGCGTATATATACGCCGTCGGAAGTGAACGCATCTGTTGAGTGAGGCGTATATATACGCCGATGGCAGTTAAGGGATTAATTTACTAATTTAGCTTATGTCACTCAGTACAATTAATGTTTTGTCTTCTTGCTTATCATAAATAACTGATGCAAAGAAAGATACATTTTAAACAATAGGTTATTAGATTTGTTTTACTTATTCTTCATTTTTTTACTCTACAATTAAATATTGAAATCTGGTTGCGTTTTTAATCACATTTGCAGACGCTACACATCAATTATGTTTCGGTTTGTCGCTCCGCGGTAATTTCAGGCACATTTTTAGGCTTATTGGACCGGGACCAATAGTTTAATTTGGATTCTGAATCACACACAAACATTCATGCCACTTCGGATCTGAATATATATTATTTCTTAAAATTTTTCTGTTATTAAAGATCATTCAATTATAAATCAACAAATATGATATAAATATAATTATAGCATTAATCCAAAAATTATAATTATCTTTTCAATACTACCCTTTATTCCTTAAGGTCATATTATGTTTGATAATAGCTAACACCTTTTAATTTTCCTTTACAAATTAAAATTACTATAAAGTGTGTTTCTAAACACCTTTATTTTCAATACATAATGTCAGTAATTAATTGGATTTTAATATATAAACAATTTCCTTTCAATCTATTTCAATAGACAATTTAACAATTTTTAACCAGCATGTCATCTATTATGGTATTAAATCTAAATTTAGAAAATCATTCTTCCATTAGCTAATTTCTAAGGTTACCAATCAAGTATCTTGTTTAGGAAAGTTGAACATTCTTAACTTATTTCTCCTTTTTTGAAAATGCTGTAACATCATCAAGATAGCCTCGAGTAAATTAAGAATAATCAGGTCGCTTAATTCTCAAAACTACAAAGGTCTGAAGGAGTTACGTTGCCTTAATTTAATTAAATACTTAGCTTAAACACGAATATAAACGTGTTTTGATTATTTCATATTAAAATAATCAATTTTCCGGGTCTTTGCATTTGTAATTAACGGTTAGCAATGCTGATTATTTTTTTGATAAGAAGGGGAAAAAATGTGCAAAAGAGTTATTGCTTCATGAATATTAAAGTAATTAGTTAAAATGAAATGTTTCACGTTAGAGAAGTTTTAGTTCATTTTTATGATTTTGAAGTTTTTATATTAGTGCATTCTTTTTTAACCGGTATTTTATTTAATTGCTTTTTCAAAACTAAAAAGTAATTTTTTCTTTATAATTTTTTTTTTCAATTCAAAATTTACCATATAAATACAGAAAACACGCACTATAATTATTCAAAACTGATAAAAATAATGAAGTTTGTGTATATACATTTACTTGGCATAGTTAAATAGCATCATAACTATGTTATAGGATAAAGTACGAATAGAAGTAATGAAAAAAAAATACTTATATCAAGTTGTCTTAATATATAGTTCTTACAGATGGAAAAGTCTTTTAGATAGCACAATGGGTCTAAGAAAAATGTATATTATTTCGATAAGCGATGATAAAGTAAAAATGCCATATCTATGTAGGCAAGAAAAGACACGAAAATTCCAATACTGTTATGCTCATATGTTGTGTTTGTCGAGAAAGTGACAAAATTCACACGAAAACCTTAAGGATATTCTTTCAAAATGGTGTCGATCCATTGCAAGTATCATGCAGCCATTATATATAAGGCTAAAAGGTATGCACATCTGTAATTCTAGATGGTGGCAGATTCACTGTATGTATTTAAAATTGCTATAATATTAAGACACTCATATACTTTAATATAACACTCCAGTTAATTTTAATCTCTCTCTCTCTCTCTCTCTCTCTATCTCTCTGTATATATATATATATATATATATATATATACGTTGGAGCATAAATAAAAGGAATGTTATATCACTTATAACTTTTTCTATCTTACGCATATTCAAATTATTATCTGTATGATATTAATAAATATTTAATTTTACTTTGATTTCGCAATCCAGCATAAATACATTTTTGTTAAAATTAAGAATTCTTTAACAATCAAAATAATTTCAGTATCCATAATAATTAATTGAAATGAATCATAAATCCTTAAATATTATTTCTTTAATTTTCCTGTTACTAAAGATCGTTCAGTTATTTATAAGATATATATCGAATTATATTTCAGTAAAATAGAAATATTTTTCTTATGCTTTTCTATATTCCTTAAGATCATATTATATTTGATAATCGCTAACATCGTTTAATTTTCCTTTAAGCGTAAAAATCTCTATAAAGTGTGTTTCTAAGCACCGACATTTTCAGGACATATTGTCAGTAATTAATTGGATTAAAATTAATTGGATTTACTTGCATAAACAATTTTCTTTCAATCTATTTCAATAGACAATTTAACAATTTTTAACCAGCATGCCATCTATTATGGTATTAAATCTAAATTTAGAAAATCATTCTTCCATTAGCTAATTTCTAAGGTTACCAATCAAGTATCTTGTTTAGGAAAGTTGAACATTCTTAACTTATTTCTCCTTTTTTGAAAATGCTGTAACATCATCAAGATAATCTCGAGTAAATTAGGAATAATCAGGTCGCTTAATTCTCAAAACTACAAAGGTCTGAAGAGTTACGTTGCCTTAATTTAATTAAATACTTAAGTTAAACACGAATATAAACGTGTTTTGATTATTTCATATTAAAATAACCAATTTTCTGGGTCCTTGCACAGCTTATGGCCTTTGCATTTGTAATTAACGGTTTGCATTGCTGATTATTATTTTTTTTTTGATAAAAAGGATAAAAAAAAAAATGTGCAAAAAAGTTATTGCTTCATGAATAATAAAGTAATTAGTTAAAATGAAATATTCCGCGTTATAGAAGTTTTAGTTCATTTTTATGATTTAGAAGTTTTTATTTTAGTCCAATCCTGTTGAACCGGCATTTTATTTAATTGCTTAAACAAAATTAAAAAGCAAACTTTTCTTTATAAATTTTTTTAATTTCAAAATGCGCCATATAAATACATAAAACACGCAGTATAATTATTCGAAACTGGTAAAAGTAATTAAGTTTTTGTATATAAATTTACTTGACATAGTTAAGAATCATCATAATTATTTTATTGGATAAAGCAATCTACTATATCTTAGGTTTAATAACGAAAGTACAAATATAAATAAAGAAAAAAATACTTATATCAAGTTGCCTTAATATTTACTTCCCAAGGATGCAAAAGTCTTTTAGATATATCGCTGGGTATAAGAAAATGGTATATTATTTCGATAAGCGATGACAAAGTAAAAATGCCATATCTATTGTGGGCAAGGAAAGACACGACAATTCAATATAGCAGTAAACTCATCAGTTGTGTTTGACGCGGAAGTGACAAAATTGACATGAAAACATTAAAAATATTCTTTAACAACATATTTCATTTTAACAACATATTCTTTCAAAATTGTGTTGATGAATTGTACGTATAATGGTCTGAACATCTAGCAATGCATTATATATAAGGCTAAAAATTATACATTTCTGTAGCTCTAAAAACAGATTCACTGTATATATCTAAGGTTGTTATAATATTAAGAATTTTTAATAATACATATATATATATATATCACTTCTTAATAGCAATTTAATACAAAACGAACATTTGTATACTGCTGTCCATTTTAGTTCCACATCCATCAGAAAACTTAAAAATAGAGCCAAAAGATATATATTGATTGTTCGAAAGTTTTGTACTTATCTTTCGGGCAGGTCTTTCTAAGATTGACGCCTTAGCGGAAAGAAAAAATAAATAAATTAAAAAAATCACTGGTAATTGAAAGTTTATTTAATTTTAAATTCAACTTATTAAAAATTAGTTTTATATTTATTGATTAATGTGAGGTTATGCATATTTCAAAACTTATTCCATAATTTAACATTACTATTAGAAAAATATGGGAAAAAATAATTTGCGCATCACACTGATGCATATATATATATATTATACTTAAAAAAACAACTTAAGTAAAAACTTAAGTAAATGCATTTATCAACATACAAGCATGAAGTTGTTGAAAAGGCCTTTTTGTAACTAGAACAGTGAAAAGGCAGCTCAGTAGAAAGGTGATTCGTATGCTAATGTCAGCTCATGACATCAAAGGAGACATTATGGCACGCAAACGCGTGCAAAACGCACATTCTGGCCCAAATCAACTTAAAAAGAAGGAGGAAGGATACTTTTCCAAACATTCCCTGAAACTGAAAGTGAAATCGTATGTTCATAATGGCTACAGTAAACCATTAGAATGCCTTTACAAGTAGTAGAATGATCGAAAAGTTTAAAGAGGGGCGTAGTTTGACGACTGTTGCTCAAGAGTTGGGAATTGACAAAAGTATAATTTTAAGATCTATGAAATTCTTCCAAATTACAGATACAGCTGTAAAAAATTTTGGTTGCTGTCGGCTGAGATAAACAACGGCAATTGATTACCTGTATATCGTTCTGCAGGCGAAAACAGATCAAAATTAAACATCAGGCATCATCCCTCGTCAACTGAGTACCATCTACTGTGGCAAGACGTCTGCATAAATGTGTCCTATTCATCCGTTGTCCTGAAAGCTGCATACCATTAACAGCATCTAATCAGCGGCACCGTTGACAATGTCGTCTGGAACACAAAGAATGGATGTCTTATCGATGGAGTCCTGTTCTGTTTGCAGACGCCAGTTGGTATGGAAGGAGGTAGGGACAAGATTGGATCTCACTGTCAGAGAAAGAGAGTGGAGTGTTGGAGCGCTTGTTTTCGAGGCATTATGTTGAAGGGACGAGCGGAGCTTCATATTTTCAACAGCAGTTCACATGCATTTTCCATAGCGGCTCTAATTATTCTCCCACACGTTCTTCTGCTACGAGGTGTCATTGGTCCAGACTTTATTTTTGTAGACGACAATGCACGTCCACGCTGGATATCTGCTGTTGAGGAGCTTCTAGAATGTAAGGATATCTGAAAATTGGATTGGCCAAGCAATTCCCTGATTTAAATCACATCGAACCTGTGTGGGATGCTTTCAGGAGACGCTTGTCAGCAAGAAACTATCCTCCTAAGAAACAGATGTTCCTTGAAGAGTGGCCACTCATGCCTCAAAAACTGCTGTAAAATTAGGTTTCGATTATAAACATCATTGTAACTCAACCATTGCAGTTAGAGGAGGTCATATCCTTTATTGAGGGACTTTGGTTTGTTTTCTTCCTCATGTCCAGAAAATGTTTTTTACTAAAACCATTATATCAATAAAAACATTTTCTTGTATTTCTTCTTCATTCCATACAATTCATTTTTTTTTGGTTGCAATACTTTCTTCAACCATTAAGTACTGCATTGTGTATCTGTAGCGTGAATTTCATGTATTCCTCTTGATTTTTTGCGGGATTATGTTAAAATCAGAAAAGTTGCTTAGATTTTGCACCCTAGTGTACATATATATGTATACTCATGTTTGTGAAAATTGCAACACCATGAAGGAATCGTCATAATTGAATGAAATTTAATACACAGGTGAGTGGTAGTGGTACAAATAAATAATTAAATGTTCAAAGTAAACAAACAATAACAAGAGATCGGAATCAGTATTTTGTGTTGGCGCCAATCGCCGCAATAATTGCTGTAATACGACGTGGCATAGAGTCAAACAAATTTTGAATGTCTGCCTGAGGAAGAGCATTCCATATTGTTTGTACGCGCACACAAAATTCGTCTGCAGAAGCAACAGGACAAGGATCACGAGCGAGACGCCGACCAACAAAATCCCACACATGTTAATTGGCGACATATCCGGGGAATACGCAGGCCACGAAAGAATCTGTACCTGCCGTGTTGCTAAGAAGGATTGAAGCGATATGAGGGCGGTCGCTAGGCACCCTCAGTCCTAGCGATATGAGGGCGGGCATTGTCCTGTTGAAATACAGCGCCTGGCAAGCTTTGAAGGAAGGGAACAGCTTGGGGCTGTAGAACTTGATTGAGGTACCAGTTGCTGTTCATATTGCCCACAATTCTTAGCAATTGATATCGTCCATGATATGTTATGGCACCCCAGACCATAACTCCGGGTGTTAATCCACTGTGGCGTTCGATAATGCAGTCCGGAAAGTGGCGTTCACCGACATAGCGTCTGACACGAATGCCGCCATCATGGTACCACAAATTAATGTGGATTCGTCAGAAAACACGACATGCTGTCAATCAGCACGCCAGTCTCTATGCTAAGCGGCCCATTGTAGCCGCAGGCGACGATGGTTTAGCGTGAGAGGGATCCTGTATAAAGGAGTCCTGCAGCAGACGTCTACGAATTGATGAAGTACACAATGAAACACCTGTAGCTATTGACCACTGTGCTGCCAATTGTCTAGCAGAAGCTGCACAGTCCGTCAGCGCCATGCGGACCAGGTGTCTATCATCGCAAGCTGACGTCACATTTCGGGGTCCACTTCCGGATTTCCGAGTTGTCCGACACTCGTCCGTCCACTGCTTCCAAAGATGCAACATTGTACTGCTGTTACGCTGCACAGGAGCGGCTACTGCACGATAAGACAATCCAGGTTCACGTAGGCCGATGACTCTCCCCCGTTCAAACTCTGTAAGTTGTTCAAATCTCGCTCTCTTTCATCGAAGAGGCATAAGTAACGATTGAGGTAACGTCTATCACTAGCAGATAACCACCGATAATCCTACACGCCTCGCTACAGCCGTCTATTTATTCAGATACATCTGCCGTTCAGAGGGCGTTGCTCAGCACACGCATGCCCTACGGATTTGAAATCCTAATCATTTGCATATCATGCGCTAATTTGCATTTCCTGAAAATTTCAGCCCACTCGCGTATGTCCTTCATGGTGTTGCAATTTTCACAAACATGAATTTATATATATACATATATATATATGTGTGTGTATATATATACATACATGTGTGCGGGTGGGTGGGTGTGTCAGATAAAAGCAGATTAGGAGGACATATTTAATTCATTAATCTTTATTTATTTCAAATACGTTTTTTATACTATTTTTCATAAAAAAAAATATTCAAATGATTTCATCACTAATATATTAACATTAAGATATAATTAATCTATTCTTATTGATATTTACATACTAGTTATTCTTTCACTCATATGATTTTAAATATATTCCTTTACATAAGAAATGTTTAATCTTAATAATTAAAGTATAATAAGAAGAAACAAGGTATCACTCTGCTTTTAAAATTTCAAGACTAACCAAATATTAATTATCCATAGTGTATGACTAATACATTTAAACAATAAAATACAGCAATTGCTGTTTTTAAATAATGTTCTAATTTCAAAATGGTGAATTAGTTATTGATGCAATTAATCTATAATATTATGTTTGTCTTATAAATTTTTGATGTTGTTTAAAATTTCCTTTTATACAAAATGCTTATTTTAACATATTATATTACAGAAATATTTTTCAATTAATATCCTTCTATATATCTGAAATTTATATCGAAAAATCTCTTAATATGAAATGTATACGAATTTTCCTTTTTTTGTTGAAAAATAAAATAATTCTAAAAATGATCTTTGTACTAAAATATTTTTAGAAAAAAATAGTGCTTAATTTTTTTTATTAATTTCAAATATTGAGTCTTAAGCTTATTTTAGAACATTTCATAAATCTTAATCATAAATAATTAATAGAGAACAACTCATTCATTCCTTAAAACAAATTTAGATTATTAATGAAAATTAAGGCTTTCCGATAACGAATTAGATCTTTCCTTAAATATTAAATGTTTAATGTTGTTTTAGAAATATATTATTTAATAGAAATAGATTTTTCATTGAATATTGTGAAAGTTTTAAATATTTCTTTATGATATATATTTCATTAGCACTTAAATGAAGATTTTTTTTTCGTACAGCCATATCTAAAGAGTACAAAAAATTCAACAGCTAAGTAGAATTTAATTGTATCCATGTTTATCGTCATGTAATAAAATTACGTAACGAGAAACTGATAAAAAAACTATATTGAATATTGAATAATTCCTTTTCCTAACAATTAGATATTAAATAATTATTAATTAATATTTAATATTGCCTTTATACTCAATCTATTTTGACAATATATTAACTATTTTTCTTTCAAAAGGAAGTTTATTCTCAAGTTCCTTCAAAATTTAATTCTATCATGTACCTAAAAAATGTCAAGTCATTAACGATAGTATTCAGTTACATTAACATCTGCTATTTTCTTAATTGAGATTGAAATTGAGGCTGTTTTTATTATAATAAATGAGAATTTCATTAGAATAAGTTATTGTATTGATATATTATGTTCTGTCAATTACTTTGTATTAAAAAGTGCATAAAATAGATAGAACATTGATAGCATTATATCATTTTTTATCTATGTTTTCTAAATTTTAATATTTTTTCTTCAGGGATGTGGCATCAATTACTTCTGTATTTATCATAAGGACAAGTAAGTTTTTTAGTATAGTTCAAACTGAGGAATAATTCAAGCATAGGATAAGAATTGTTACAAAAAAGTACAGATGTGTGAAAAATTTAGGTCAGTTTGCGGAAGACGAATCCTAAATTGTTGTGCCAATTAGCGCTTTAAATTATACTATTGCTTACAGTCGGAAAAAATGTAGTGTAACTAAATCGCATTTTCACCATTCACTAGGATGCATTGGTCGATGGTACCTTAATTTATCTCCTGAATATCATATTAAAATGAAGTCTTATTCAATAAAATGTGAGACATTTTTCAAGCACACTTATTTTTTTTCTGTTATATCCACTATATATTATATTAATCCTTTTCACTCGAAGTTTTTTTCATTCGTATTACCAGCAAATAGAAGTGATTTTAGTGAAAAGATCATATTAACATGTAACTTTGATATACGCATTAAAAGAAACGCATTATTTATATTTTTATTTGCATTGTCTCCGTAGCGGAGCCCTCGAGTGGTAAGGGGTTAATAATCATATTAATAATAATAATTATATATTATATTAATTTTTGAAGAAATTTGTTTTTCAAAAATAGAGAATTGTAGATTGTAGGAAAGAAATTATGCGTAAAAAGGCTGATTTAACGTTATTTCATTTGTAGTTAGACACGAATATCTTTAATTGATAAATTATTACTACTAATAATTAAATGTAATTTATAGTATTTTGAAATACTAGGCAATATATATCGAAAATTAAATTAGGAAAAACATAGAAATAAATAACTTCTCAATTTCATGAAAAGAAATCATGATATTATCTATATTAAATAGTTTTTAAAAGTAATATAGAAAATTTTAAAATACTATGCAGTATATATTTTAAATTAATTTAGGAAACACACAGTATTATAGAAAAACAAACAGCTTCACATTATCATGAAAAAAAAATCTAAATCTAGTTCATTTTCTGGATTATTTATAAGAAAATAAACTCGTTCTTCTTAGGAAAAACCCCATAGTGAAAGATTCGATGAAATATAAAAAAAAAGTTTCTAGAAATCCTGATAAATGGAAACCATACTGGTCGTAAAATCCCGAATCATCAATTAAAGCTATTGAAAGAAAAAAAACTGGAAAATCTACGGACGAATTTAAAAATGGCATTACAGCGATTTCAGATTTGAATTACATTTTCTTGAAGCTCAAATTTCGGCAAACAAAAGCAAGCTGGATCAAATGGATGAGAAATCAAATCCAATAGCAAAGAACTAAAAGATAAAACAAAAAAGTATCAAATAAAATAAAAAAAAATAAGTAAATGAAAAGGAATGGCAGCAGGTCGTTCGGAGCATTTGGAAGCTAGATCGCCTAAAGGATAAACAAAATATATTAGCAAACCCACATTTAAACCAAAGAAGGCTTGAAAATGCATTTGTATTTGTGATTGTCATATTGAATGAATATCTTCGACAGCATCTTTTGTAGAATTCTCCAACTGACTGTAAGCTCAGAATGGCCACATTTGATATATTTTAAAATAATAGAAGATATAATTTTTTTTTTAATGTTTGACTCATATTAAACTATTTTAGCAAGCAAGATGGAATAAGAGTATTATAAAATTGCAATCTTGAGCTAAATAAAGAATTTGGCTCTTGGCTATGATATCTATTACAAATGAAACTTTATTTGCCAAGACGTTATACTGTTCATAATAATTAGTAGCACAATGTTTCTTTTCATATCTAATGGTATTTGTACTAAAAAAAAAATTAATTTAGTCATTTTTTTTTTTGATATTTTGACATAACGAAATGAATTTTGAAATCTAAATATCTAGAAAATAGTTTAATAATAACCAATCCATAATTAATCTTTCGATGATGTTTTTGTCTATGAAGAAAATATTTAGGTAGCATAGATATTTTGTAGCAAACTGTAGTTTATAAACTATCCAAGCAAAAATTACACTTTGCTTTCTACTTATTGATAAAACACGTAATGCTAAATGTGTCTAGAATTAAATAAATAATATCCTTTGTTATTTTATAATTAAAGATGTAAGAATATTTTAAGATACACTTATTATTATTTGGAACATCATAATCAATATTATACATAAAATTAATATTTAAAATATTTTCAAAAGTTTTATAGTAAACAAGAGAAAATAAAAACCTAAAAATATTTGCAGAGGAAACATGAACAGCTTCTAAAAAATTGAGAAACATTTATTCAATCAAAGCCAAATTGATACAATAATTTTTAACTAATCGATCATTTGTTTTTTTTTACGTGATTAATATTTTAAATACATATTAAGTAATTTATGGCTTAGTATGAAATGTTGTTTATTTTAAATTATCTTAAAATTAATTCATAGTGTATTAAATTCAAATTTACGATTCACGTATACAATAATTCTACAAATATAATAATTGTCAACAAAAAATTAATTTGCGTGCCTCAAATGTGATAATTTGTACTTATAACATTAGACGTATAATTGAAAAGAAGTAAATGAGAAATTGTATATCTTCCCCGAACATAATATATATATATATATAATAATTTAGGGGCCTGAAAGGCCGACTGGCTCTCGAATCCCGGTGGTGCCATGGATGTTTGTTATGGTTCAAAATCCACTTAAATCGCAGGTCCCTGTCTAAAATGATTGTAGAGTTTTGTGGAGGTATTGATATTGCGCATCTGTAGCCTATCTTCTAGCTACACTAACCTTCTGGGTGGAGCTAAGTGAGTAACATCGGTGAAGTACTTGCCTTAAGGCATCGAAAACAATTGTATAAGTGTTTGCCAGCTGCATTAGAACATAAATTTATTTTAGACTGAAAAACAAATTGTTAATAATACATTTCAAATGACGAGAACATCAATTTAATAATAGCTATTTTTCATGTTTTTTATTAACTTTAGAAGACAAAAATAATATTGCTTTTATGAAAAATAAATACAGAATTACTCGAGCATTCATATATATACCAATTATTTATGTGATAAGAAGTAATACAGAAGAGAAAAAAATATTGAAAAAAAAAACCGCTATCGTTGACAAAAGTTTTTAATCAACCGCATACAGCATTCTGTGGGGTTGCTTTGAGTAAATTGAAAAACTGGACCGAAGCTAATTTACACACTGATGCATCTGTCGTATTTATATACTATCAGCCCTCAAAGTTTAATTACCGTCCTCAAGTTTATCCAAAAGTTATGCTTAATTCAGTGGCGGCAGCAGCACCTAGCTGGAATAAGAGATCTTCGAGCTATTCTTTAAAATCTTTACCTATTCCTTCTACTTCGCCGTATAATGAGACGGGGAGAAGCCTTTAAACTTAAAACGAATTCAGAGTAAATCCTACAAACAATTAATTATTCATGCAGAGCTCTTTCAGTACCCTCTCCTCCCTCTTTACCGTACATGTATATTTTGACGCATTCGGCATAGCGCAAGAATCACCGCACATACCACGGTAAAGGGAGAAAACAAAACTCCTCTTTGAATTTGTGCAGAAGACGAGTGAGGCGACAATGCATCTCATCAAATTCTAATCTGCAAGGCGCCTTGTTTGCTGCGCATTTCCACGGCCTGATTTGGAATTTTTAGTATTCTAGCATGTCTTGAGGTAAACCGCCGTCTATTATCGCAGTATCTTTTCTTTTTTTTAAATTTAATTCTATTTCATGCGAGCTTTACTTTTATTTTTTTTATTTATTATCATTTATTTTTTCGTCTCGTCTGTCATTCGTGTCTAGCAAATGAACGGGCACCAGAAGGAAAAGAAATGAAGATTTAATATATCTTCATCGAGTAATGTTTTTCACAATTCTTGAATTTTGTCAATTTAAAATTAGCATATATATTGTTATTATCAAAGAAAGGTTTCAGATGTTTTGAAGAAATTAAGTGAGTTGGTTTCCTCCTATTTTTTGGTTTGGTTTCGTTTGAAATTAAAATTGAAGGTTTAACAAACGTTCGTTTATGGAGTGTTTTCGGTAAAAATGTGATTTGCTTAAAATAACTAAAATAAAATCTAAGAAAACTATTTAAAAAACGTGGGAAAACGCAATTGCGAACACAATATTGATATGTTTGAAAGTACCCCAATATTCTGTTTTTTCCTATGCAATTTAAATATTTATATTAATAATAATTATATTATACAATTTTATAAAACATTTTTACCGAATACTTTGCAAAATCTAAAAAATTTTATGTCGATATTAAATTTTGAGCAAAAAATTCAAAATTAAGGAAATCAAACATTTCTATGTAGTAGAGTCAAGTTAACAAATAAATTGAAAAAAGTAGTATTGGATTACTTAATAAAATGAAATTAATAACATAAATCAATCACAATTTTTAGTATGCTGTTAAGTACCTATCTAGCCGTGGTATTTGATTTAGATCTTTCACCTATTTTTTTAATGAAAGTACACACATGAGAAAAATTTTACACAAACTTCAAAAGCAACATATTGACATTTATTTTATCATTGAAATATCTTACGCTAAAAACAAATTTATTTTTCAACTTTTCCTAAATTATCAATTTCAAAGAAACCGAATTCCCTGTTATTTTATACCTGTAAAAACCTATTCATCGATTTTGTATAAATATATTCGTCAATTTTAAGGGAACTTATTGTTCGATGTTCTACTGTTCTATTATTTTACAACATACAAGTTCGGATTTGAATATTGTGTAACCAAAATCCTAAAAAGATACATGGCATTTTTCATAAATTTTTACAATAACCTTTTTCTTATTTGTGCTTCCTAGGCATGTTTCATCTGCATAAAATTGTCAACAAAGGAATAATCATTACATCAAAACTACTCCTTAGCAATTCCTTACCATTTAAATCATACATCATGAAATTTCGCAAGAGAAAAGTTTTATATAATAAAGCCTTATGATTTAATTTAAGCTATTTCTTATTTGTTTTTATTCTTTGCTATTATTTTGACTCTCTTTTTAGATAGTTGTTAGACATAATTTAAATCTGGGAATTGAAATGAGGGAATTTTTTTAGATTTAACAAAACATACACCCTAAAATTTATGCAATTTAAAAAATGTTTTTAATAAATATAATCAAGAAATTAAAATATTGCAGCATATTTTGCAAGTGTCTTTTTTTCGTTGAGAATAGAGCTGGATTTAAGAATGAAAGTCTCATCTAGTAGACCACCAAACTGTACAATTCTGCAAATAATCTGTTTTGTTATTCTCTGTTTTTGTGTTAGATATCTAAAATATTCCTTAGAATTCTAGAAGTATTCTGAAATATACCATTCTCCTATATAAAGCGGTCTGATGGCCAATTGGCTAGCTCTCTGGCGTTTGGTACCACGGGTATCAGGAAAAACATAGACAAAAAAACAATTTCACAATTTCATGAAAATAAATATAAATCTGGTTCATTTTCTTGGTTATTACTAAAAAAAAAAACACTTTTCAGGAAATGCATCAGAGTAGAAGATTCGATGAAATATTTTTAAAAAGTTTTGTTGTCGTCAATAGCACTTACACCACTCATACATGTTTTCTTTCACAAGCGGACTGTATCACACTCACACACTTACACAATAAGTTATCACAATGCAAACTTAACAACACTTTATTTACATGACAGTCACAGCCACTCGCAGCCGTAATGTTCACTCTTGCCTCTCTGGCATTACACTGAAGACTCACACTTATGCGCTCGCAGGCGCATGCGTACACACACTCTTTTCGCCGCTAGGTGTATCCTTGCGCGTTGGCGCGAACATACCGCCCGGCGTTGACATGTTGACATTCAACTCTTTAAGAATTCAAATTTTCACAAAATTCTCAAATTATTCACTTATACACTGATCACACAAAAAAACACAATAAAAAAAAAACATTTTTCTAAAAATATTCACACAATAAGCAGATAACAAACAAAATACACAATACAAATTAATTTTCCTCATTAACACTAGGCAAAGGTACGATATTAACTACTGGCCTTTTATATGTGCCCTTTTTATCTTTTAAAGTAACCACTCTTGTTACTTTATCTTCACCTGGATGAATTTTGATAATTCTGGCCAAATTCCCTTTTAAAGGACAATAATTATCAGGATTTTTAATTAACACCAAATCACCTTCTTTTATATCTGCTTTACCCTTAGACCATTTAGGTCTATTTAACAGCTTATTTAAATACTCCGATGACCACTTTTTCCAAAGATGTTGAGTCATTTTTTTGAACCAATTGCCAACGGCTCAATCGATTCATTGGAGTTTCATTAAAATTAGGTTCAGGCAATGTAACTAAAGATGAACCAATTAAAAAATGTGCAGGAGTTAATGCTTCCACATCATTTGGATCACTTGAAAGGGGACAAAGAGGTCTAGAATTAAGAACTGCCTCAATTTGAACAATTAGAGTTAAAAACTCTTCATAGCTTAAAATTGTTTTCCCTACAATACGTTTCAAATGGTATTTAAGAGATTTGACACTAGATTCCCATAGTCCTCCAAAGTGTGGAGTAGCAGGGGGATTAAAGAACCACTTAATACCTTCATTAGCCATATAATTCTGCACTGTTAAACTTAAATAAAGATTTGAGAAACACTTTTAATTCTCTATTGGCACCAATAAAATTTCGACCATTGTCACTATACACTTCTGCAGGCTTACCTCTTCTAGCTATAAATCTTTTAAGGCTTGCTAAAAATGCTGCAGTAGTTAAATCATTTACAATTTCAAAATGTAAGCATTTTGTAGAGAAACATACATATATACACACAAATATCTTTTTTACCTGTTTACTTCGTCCAGTGAAATTTTTGATTTCAAATGGACCACAAAAGTCCACACCTACCCGATTAAAGACACGAGTAGGAGTCACTCTGGTAGATGGTAGTTGTCCCATAATTTGATTGGAACCTTTTGATTTTATTTTTCTACAAATTATGCAATTAAAAATTATTTTTCGAACAGTATTTCTACCTCTTACAATCCAAAATCTATTTCTTATGAAAGATAGGGTTGTTTCAGCACCTGCATGAAAATATAAAGAATGATAATGATTAATAACAGTAAACGTAAAATTATGTTTAGCAGGAATAATTAGTGGACATTTTTGATTATAGAGTAAGTTGGAGTTCTTGAGTCTTCCACCCACTCTTAATAATCCATCATCATCTATAAATGGACACAAATTTACCAATTCACTATTGTTCGGGATAGAAGTACCCTTCTTCAAGCTTTGAAGTTCTTTTATGAAGACAGTTTTCTGAATGTTTTTAACAATACATACTAATGATTGGGAAAGTTCACTAGTTGTCAAAGTACCAGAAGTTCGATTTAATGGATTTCTTGTATTGTTGATAAATCTTTTGCACCAGGCGACGATTCTCTTGAGTTTTGTAAATGAAGAACAGTTATTAATAACATCTAAAGGCTCCACAATATGAGTCACGGCACACACTTGATTTGCTGTTGACAGCTTCAGCTCACTCGAAATCATATCCTCGTCCTTTGATGTAAGATCTCCATCCACAAGCCGCACCGGAACTCCAGGATACTCGTTGTTCACTAAAAATGGTGGTCCACTCCACCATAGCTCATTCTCTTGGAGTTTATCTGCATGTAGACTACGGGAAATGATGTCGGCACTGTTCATTTCAGACGGCACAAAATTCCAGTCTTTGACATTTGTAAATTGCTGTATTTTTGATACGCGATTAGACACGAATGTTTTTAAGTAACACGGTTCTTTCATTATCCAGGCCAGGATAATTTCGGAATCTGTCCAAAACACGGTTCGAGACACATCAATCTTTAGAGATGTTTTCACTTTGTGCACTAATTTGGATAGCAGCACGGCAGCACAGAGCTCCAATCGAGGAATTGAAATAGTTTTGATCGGGGCAACTCGAGATTTGCTGGCAATTAGTTTCACAAACACTTTCCCAGAAGCACTGCAAGATTTTAAATAAACCACTGCTCCATAGGCAACTTCACTAGCATCTGAGAAGCCATGAAGTTCGATGCATATCGGTTCACTGATACATATGCATCTTGGAATTTTAATGTTGTTGATAGTTGTTAAAACTATAAGAAATTCCTGCCATTCCTCAAGTTCTTTTTTAGGCAAATTATCATTCCAGTCCAGTTTGATTAGCCACAGTTTTTGCAAGAAAATTTTTGCCTTTGTCACAATTGGGCCAAGTAAACCCAAAGGATCAAAAATCTTTGCTACCGTTGATAACACTGCACGCTTTGTAAACGAATTACCACAGTCTACTTTCACTTTGTAGGTAAAATAATCTTTGTTAGGTTGCCATATTATTCCTAATGTTTTTATTTCCTCTGGAGAAAAGGAGTAATCAGCCTCGTCACTCTCCGTCAGAAAATTTCCACTGCTGCACCACTGATGTAACTGCATTCCACTTCTGTTCAGAATTTCTGTTAACTCTTTAGTAAGTCTGAGAGCTTCCGTTACAGTATTTGCACCGGAAAGGACATCGTCCATATAAAAGTCCTCTGTCAATATAGGCGCCGATACAGGAAAGTTATCTGTTATCTTTCTCATCTATTGCTAATTGCTTAAGTGTGCGCATAGCTAAAAAAGGAGCACTAACTGTTCCGTATGTGACAGTTGCGAGTTCGTATTCTTTAACTGGCTCATTAATTCCGTCTTTCCACAAAATACGCTGCACTTTTCTTTGACTGGGGCAGATGTTTATGGTTCTATACATTTTTTTAATATCGGCCGAAAACGAATAAATGTGCTTACGAAATCTAACCATAATTGAAAAAAGGTCGTCTTGTATTACCCCTCCGTTATATTGTAAAGAATTAAGTGAATTTCCTTTTGTTGTAAGGGAAGACGCGTTAAACACGACACGAAGTTTTGTTTTTAATTTGTCGGGACGATATACACCTAAGTGGGGTATATAATAAGTACCCTCAGTTTCTTCACTTTCTTTAATTTGATTCATGTGACCCATTTCTTCATATTCACATAAAAATCTTTATATAACAATAAATAGTCAGGATCTTTCACTAATCGCCTCCATAAGGAATCTAACCTTTTTAGCGCAATATCTCTAGATTTTCCCAAACACTTAGGATCTTCTTTAAGGGGCATTTTAACTACATATTTCCCTTCTATATCTCTATAAAAATTATTTTTGTAATGCTCTTCACATATCCGAGTTTCATTATTAGGAGGAATGTCCATTTCTATGTTTTCTATTTCCCAGAAAGATTTAACAGTTTTATCTAACTGCTCATAATTATCTCTAATTAATCCACAATGAATATTCTCACTTAAATCATAAGGAACACTCCCAGAAACAACATATCCGAAACACGAATTTTGTAAAACTAAGTTAGATTCAGGGGGATATATTTGTCCTGATCTCAAAAGGCTATAAAAAATCTCTGTACCTAATAAAATATCAATTCTTCCTGGAATGTTAAATTGTGGATCCGCTAACTCAATATTACTTAAATCATACATATTAAGTTTTAAAATTTTACTAGGAGTTACATTAGTAATTCGGGGAACAACTAAAAATTTCAACTCTCTTTCGTAGCTATTTGAATTATTTTTTAATTTAGCAGTAACTTGATTTTTAATATTTAAAGACGCGTCATTTAATCCCGATACTACTAGATTAGTTTTTTCTTTCTTTAAATTAAGTCGATCAGCACATTCTCTAGTTATAAAACAGGCCATTGAACCTTGATCTAAGAGCGCTCTTACTTCTAATGAATTTCCTGAATTATTATCTAAATAACATTTAGCTGTGCTCAATAGAACCGTTTTGGTTCCACTTGGTATAAAGCTCGTAGCTGCAAATAATTTATGACTATTTGGAGAAGTGTTTTCACAGGCTGGTAAAAACTCTTGAGCTGGGGGGGAAAACGGGGTCTTGGAACCGATTTCATTACGTTCTTTCTGATATGGCTCATCGCGATTCTCTGCGCTTTTGCGAGGGTAGTGTAAACTTTTATGGTGTCTACGTTTACAAAAACAAGATACTTTCGCTTTGCATTTAAACACTGAACAATTAATCTGTAAACAATTAAAACACATATGGCTTTGTTTAACAAGTTCAACTCTCTCTTTCACTGACATTTTTAAATAATTTGGACAATTAGAAATATGGTGATTTTTAGCACATAAAATACAATTTGAATCTTTTAAGCTCGAAACAAACACTTTTGACACAATTTTAGAATTTCTAAAATTAGTTTTACTTTTTTGAAAGTTACTTGTGCCTTCGCAGTTCTGACTTTCCACGCGATGCAACATAAATATCACACTCTTCAGCTAATTTTACTGGGGGGAACCAACTATCTGCTCCGTATACCTATGTGAGATGCGATTTCTCTATCCAAACTTTGAAATAACTTATCAGAAACTATTAATTGTTTTAAGGTTTCATAATCCGACACTTTTCTTAATTTTAAATAGTATTCAAAATTAGTAGTTAAGCGCGACGCAAACTGCACATACGATTCATTTAAGCGCTCAGCTTTTCTAAAATTTTCTAAGCATGCTTGTGGTGAAGGCTCATACTCTCGCAACACAACTGACTTAATTGTCTCATAGTTTTTTATATCTTCACCACTTAAATAAATTATTATATTATAAGCTTTTTCTCCTAATAAATTTAACAGAATCTCAGCTTTATATATCTCAGGTACTTCTTTAATACTAAATGCGCGTTCTAAAGAATTAAAGAAAAAACTCCACCCTTCCGGTCGAGTGGGAATTCTGACAGTTAAAGTTCGAACACTTTTTATTACTTGATCAATAGTATCTGGTTTGGCTTCACTTTCACACACTTCTGATTTACTTTCATTTTTAATTTTTGCGAGTTCTAATTCATTTTTAACTCGTTCTAATTTTATTTTTTCCAGATCTATTTGCCGTTGCTCCTCATTTTTACGATTGTCAATAATCGTGTTGGCAATGTCTTTAACCATGTCTGGTCTATTTTTTAACACACTTCTTTTTTGGCACCTTTAAACATGTTTGCACAAAATATTAAATATATGGATTTAAAAGTTTTTTCCACTTACTTCTTTCACAAAGCTTTTCTCTTGACTTATGTTATCCACAGGTTTGAGCCACTCTCCGGCTCTGCTAGGATCAAAATGTTGTCGTCAATAGCACTTACACCACTCATACATGTTTTCTTTCACAAGCGGACTGTATCACACTTACACAATAAGTTATCACAATGCAAACTTAACAACACTTTATTTACATGACAGTCACAGCCACTCGCAGCCGTGATGTTCACTCTTGCCTCTCTGGCATTACACTGAAGACTCACACTTATGCGCTCGCAGGCGCATGCGTACACACACTCTTTTCGCCGCTAGGGGTATCCTTGCGCGTTGGCGCGAACAAGTTTCTAGAAATCCTGATAAATGGAAACCATACTGGTCGTAAAATCCCGAATCATCAATTAAAGCTATTGAAAGAAAAAAAACTGGAAAATCTACGGACGAATTTAAAAATGGCATTACAGCGATTTCAGATTTGAATTACATTTTCTTGAAGCTCAAATTTCTGCAAACGAAAGCAAACTGGATCAAATGGATGAGAAATCAAATCCAATAGCAAAGACTGAAAGATAAAACAAAAAAGTATCAAATAAAATTAAAAAAAAGCATGAAAAGGATGGCAGCAGGTCGTTCAAGGATTTGGATGCTAAGATCGCCTAAAGGATAAACAAAATATATTAGCAAACCCACACTTAAACCAAAGAAGGCTTGCAAATGCATTTGTGTATGCGAATAAGAGACATAAGACATATTGAAAAAAAATCCTTGAGAGCAACTTTTGTGGAATTCTCCAACTGGCTTTAAGCATGGAATTGCAACATTTGATATTCTTTGACATAATAGAAGATAGTATTTTTTTATTATTAGAGTCATATTAATATATTTTTACCAACAAGACAGAATAAAATTCTTAAATAGAATTGCAATCTCGAGATAGAAAAAAATTAGCTGTTGGCTATGATATGTACTTCAAATTAAATTTCAATTACCAAGAATTTTATTGTTTATAATAGTCAGTGACACAATGTATTTTATATCTAATGGTAGTTTTAGTAATTAAAAAGTGATTTTTTTTAATTTGTAATAAAATAAATGAAAGTTAAAATTTTTTTATTTTTAAAATTTGGGAAATATATTTAAAAAACAAACTATAATTAATCAATCTATTAATTTTTTGTCTATAAAGATAACAGTTAGTTAGGCTAAAGTAAAACAGATGTTCTGTAGCAAATTAAATTTTATAAACTAATCAATCCCAAATTACAGATTTCGGACCAACTTATTGATAACAAGCATATTGCTTAATGTATCTAGAAATATATAAATAATTTTCTTTGTTATTTTATATTTAAATACATAATCATATTTTAACATACACTTAATGTCATTTGTAATATTATCATCATTATTATATGTGAAATTAGATTTTAAAAATATTTTGAAAAATTTGCTAATAAACAAGAGAAAGACTTACATAACTGAAAATAGTCGGAGAGGAAACAAGAAAAGCTTCTTAATATTTGAGAAATATTTAATCAATCAAAGTAAAAATCGATACAATTATTTTTATTTATTTTATGATTTGTTTCTTTTACGTGATTAATATTTTAAATATCTATTGAATAATTTATGACATAGTATGTGATAAATGTTGAATATTTTCAATTATATTTTCGTTTTATTTCGGACATTTCATCAACAAACAATTCCTTTGTGAGTATCAAATGTGATAATTTACATTTATAACATTTGATGTTTAATTGAAAAGAAGTAAATTATAAACTATATTTCATCTTCAAACTATGTTCAGAACACAAATACTATAAATTAATTTACACTTACATTTGGTTGAAAACATTGTTAATAGTACATTTTAATAGACCAGAACCTTGTTTTAATATTAGCTATTTTTCATGTTTTCCATTAATTTTAGAAAAAATATTTAATAGTGCTTTTATAAAAAAAAATACCGAATTCTTCAAACATTCTTATATTTTATAATTATTTATGTGAGAAGAAGTAATATAGAATTGAAAAAAAAATATTAAAAAAACGGCTATCTTTTACAAAGTTTTTTAATCAACCACATAAAGAATTCTTTGGGGTTGCTTTGAGTAAATTCAAAAACTGGACCGAAGCTAATTTTCGCAAGGATGCATCTGTCGTTTTTAAATACTACCAGCCATAAAAAATTAATTAGCGTCCTAAAGTTTATCCAAAAGTTATGCTTAATTCTGTTGCCGCAGCAGCATCTAGCTGGAATAAGAGATCTTCAAGCTATTCTTTAAAATCTTTACCTCTTCCTTCTACTTCCCCGCATAATGAGACGGGGAGAAGCCTTTAAACTTAAAAAGAATTCAGAGTTAATCCTACAAACAATTAATTATTCATGCAGAGCTCTTTGCCGTACCTGTATATTTCTACCATTCGGCATAGCGCAAGAATCGCCGCACATACCACGGTTGAGGGAGAAAACAAAATTCTTCTTTGAATTTATGCAGAAGACGAGTGAGGCGACAATGCATCTCATCAAACTCTAATCTGCAAGGCGCCTTGTTTGCTGTGCATTTCCACGGCCTGATTTGGAATTTTTAGTATTCTGGAATCTCTTGAGGTAAACCGCCGTCTATTATCACAGAATCTTTTCTTTTCTAAAATTTAATTTAATTTCATGTGAGATTTATTTTTAATTTTTATTATTTATTTTTTTGTTGACTGGTCTTACATTTGCGTCTAGCAAATGAAAGGACACCAGAAGGAAGATAAAAAAAATATATATATTTAATAAATCTTCTACGAGTAATGTTTTTCACAATTTCTGATTTTTGTCAATTTGAAATTAGCATTTATATTGTTATCATCAAACAGAGGATTCAGATGTTTTGAGGAAATAAAGTAAGTTGTTTTCCTCACTATAGTTTGATTTTGGTTCGGTTTAAAATTAAAATTGAAGGTTTAACAAATGTTCGTTGATGGAGCATTTCAGGTAGACATCTGATTTGCATACAATAACTAAAATAAATTTATGAAAACTATTTTAAAAATGTGAAAAAAGGCAAGCGTGATCACAATTGTGATGTTTTTGAATGTACCACATATTTCTGTTGTTTTCTATGTAACTTAAATATTTATAAATACTAATAATTATTTTATTAAATTTTATAAATCTTTTTATATGCTCAATATTTTAAGCAATCTAAATTGCATTATGTAAATATTTAATGTTGAGCAAAAAATATAAAACTTAAAATTAAGAAATTCAGATATTGCTATGCAGTAGTGTCTGATTTACTAATGAATTGGAAAAATAATTATTGAATTTAGTGAAAAAGTTAGATTGATTGAAATAATACTGAATTGAAAAAATTAAATAGTAGGCTGGGCCTGATGACCGAGTGAGTAGCGCTCTGGCCCTGGGTGCCACATGTTTTGGGTTCGAATTCCAGAGGTGTCATGGATGTTTGTAGTGGTTCGGCATCTACTTTAAAACATAAGTTCGAATCTAAAATGACTGTAGAGCACTGGGCGTAAGGCTGACAAACCTACCCCGTAAAGTCATGGAACAAACTCAGACTTCTACCTACCTACTATTGCTGTATCACATTAGAAGCTGAAAATCACAATAGAATTTAAAATGAAAGTTTCACACGTTGCGTGAGGAAATTAATCTACTTTAAATCATAACTTATGGTATTGCTTATTTTTTTTTTCTATTTTATAGATTCAATAATTCACATTCACTTTTTATAGCTTTTTTTTTGTTTGGAGACGTAACATACCTGTAATAAGGACAACATAATATTTCCACATGATTATATAATTATAAATAGTTACTAATTAAAGATAAAATAATACTAAAATTATTTTTTTTTTTATTATTCTGAACATTTTATCTAGAAAATAAATTTAAAAAAGTAATCCAACTTAACTTAAAATATAATAGCAACTTTATTTATTTACTACAGCAATATACGATATTAAGCAGTATTTAAATATAATATACAGTATTTTGAAATACTAAGCAGTCTATATTGAAGATTAATTAGGAAACGCATTCAAAAGCAAACAATTTCACAATTTCATGAAAAGAAATTTAAATCTGGTTCATTATCTTGGTTATTTATAAAAAAAAAAAAAAAAAAAACTTCACACTTAGGAAATACATCAGCTTGGAATATTCGATGAAATATCGCAAAAAGTTTCTAAAAACCCTGATAAATGCAAACCATAATGGTTGTGAAATCCCGAATCAAATAAAGCTATTGAAAGAAAAAAAAATGTACGGTCGAATTTAAAAATGGCATTACTGCGATTTCAGATTTGAATTGCATTTTCTTGACGCTCAAATTTCTGCAAACGAAAGCAAACTGGATCAAATGGATGAGAAATCAAATCCAATAGCAAAGACTAAAAGACAAAACAAAAAACTATGAAATAAAATTTAAAAAAAAAAAAATGGAAGAAAAGGAATGGCAGCAGGTCGTTCGAAGTATTTGGAAGCTGGATCGCCTAAAGGATAAACAAAATATATTAGCAAACCCACATTTAAACCAAAGATGGCTTGAAAATGCATTTGTGTTTGTAATTAAGAAATATAAGAAAAATTTAAAGAAAATTTTTTAACAGCATCTTTTCCGGAATTCTGCAAGTGGCTGTGAGCATTGAATGACAACATTTGATATTCTTTGGCATAATATGAAATAGTAATCCTTTTAAAAACTATTAAACTCGTATTAAAATATTTTTGCAAACAAGACAGAATAAAAGTATAAAATTGCAATCATGAGTTAAAAAAAGAATTTGGCTATTGGCTATGATTAACTATTAAATTAAATTTCATTTGTTAAGAAGTTGTATAATGGTACGTTTTTTTAAAGAATAATATTTGTAATGATAAAGAAAATATATTTTTTTAAATTTTAATAAAAAATTAAGTTTGAAAAAAAATTGAATTTTTAATATCTAGAAAACTTTTATAAAAAACAATCCATAATTAATCATTCGTTTCTTTTTTTGTCTACGAAATAAATATTTATGTAAGGGATGCTAAAATAGAGGTTTTGTAGCAATCTATAAGTTATTTAAGCCCAAATTATAGTTTGTGTTCCTACTTATTGATAAAACACGTATGGCTAAATGTGTATTGAAAGATATAAATAATTTTCTTTGCTATTTTATATTTAAATATGTAAGCATATTTTAAAATACACTTATTATTACTTTTAACATTATAATCATTATTGAATATAAAATTAGATTTTTAAAATATTTTTAATATTTGGATAATAAACAAGATAAAAAATTAATTAACAAAAAATAATTAGAGAAAAAAGAAAACTTTCTAAATATTTGAGAAATATTCAATCAATCAACGGAAAAATTGATTCAATTATTTTTAATTACACGTTCATTTGTTTCTTTTACTTGATTAATATTTTAATTGAAATCTACTACATAATTTATGGCTTAGTAAGGAATGTTGAATATTTTTAATTATCTAAAATTTAATTAATATTATATTAAATTTAAATTTACAATTAATACATATAATAAATACAATTTTCAAATAAAATTGCATTAAATATTTTTATTACTGCTCAATATTTTCGTTTAATTTTGGCTCTATTAATCAACAAATAATTAATTTGTGTGAATCAAATATTATAATTTACAACTATAACATAATCAAATGTTATAATTTACAACTATAAGATGCATCTGTCGTATTTTAATACGATCAGATTCCAAAGTTTAATTACCGTCCTCAAGTTTATGCAAAAGTTATGCTTAATTCAGTGACAGCAGCAGCAGTATCTAGCTGGAATAAGAGATCTCCAAGCTATTCCTTAAAATCTTTACCTCTTCCTTCTACTTCCCCGTATAATGAGACGGGGAGAAGCCTTTAAACTTAAAACGAATTCAGAGTAAATCCTACAACAATTAATTATTCATGCAGAGCTCTTTCACTACCCTCCCCTCCCTCTTTATCGTACCTGTATGATTTGACGCATTCGGCATAGCGCAAGAATCACCACACATACCACAAGAATCACCACACATACCACGGTTGGGGGAGAAAACAAAATTCCTCTTTGAATTTGTGCAGAAGACGAGAGAGGCGACAATGCATCTCATTAAATTCTAATCTGCAAGGCGCCTTGTTTGCTGTGCATTTACACGGCTTGATTTGTGAATTTTTGTATTCTGGCATGATATAACGCCGTCTATTATAACAAAATCTTTTTTTTAATTTTATTTTATTTCATACGAACTTCACTTTTAATTTTTTTTTTTATTTATTATTATTTTTTTTTTTACTTGTCTGACATTCGCGTCTAGCAAATGAAAGGACACCAGAAGGAAGAAAAAAAATATTTTATAAATCTTCTTCGAGTAATAGTTTTCGTAATTCTTGGTTTTTGTCAATTTGAAATTAGTATTTATATTGTTATCATCAAAGAAAAGATTCAGATGTTTTGAGGAAATAAAGTGAGTTGTTTTCCTCACTATTGATTTTGCTTTGGTTTGAGATTAAAATTGAGGGGTTTAACAAACGTTCGTTTATGGAGTGTTTTTGGTAAAAATCTGATTTACATAAAATAACAAAAATTAAATCCTAGAACACTATTTTTAAAAATGTGAAAAAAGGCAGGCGTGTCAAATTTTGATGCTTTTGAAAGTACCACTGTTTTCTGTTGTTTCCTATGTAACCTTAATTACTACGTACTATTAATTATTATTTTAATGCATTTTATATATCTTTTTTATATGCACAATATGTTAAGCAATTTAAATTGCATTAAGTAAATATTTATTGTTCAGCAAATAATTCAAAATTTAAAATGAAAAATTCAGACATTTTTATGTAGTAGTGTTTGATTCACTAAGGACTTGGGAAAAAAAAGTATTGAACTAAGTAAAAAAATTAGACTGATTGAAATAATAATGAATTGGAAAAAAAAATATTGGACTGGTCCTGATGATCGAGTGATTAGCGCTCTGGCGCTCGATGCCACAGGATTCGGGTTCGAAATTCAGAAGTGTCATGAATGTTTGTACTGGTTCGGAATCCACTTTAAAACGTAGCTTCGGATCTAAAATGAATGTAGACTACATGGCTTAAGGCTGACAACCCAAGACCGTAAAAAGTCTTTAGGCAACTCAAACTTCTATCTACCCACTGGTGCTACATCACAACAGAAGCTGAAAATCACTACAGAATTTAAAATAAAAGTTTTTTGCGTTTCTTGATGCGTGCTGAAATTATTCTGTTTTAAATAATAACTTATGCTCTGACTCATTTTTTTTATTTTATAGGTTTACTTTTTCATATTCAATTTGTATAGCTTTTATTTGAGGACGAAACAGACCCCTAATCAGGACAACGTAACGTAATGTTTCCACATGGTAATATAGTTACAAAATAACTAAAGATAAAATAATACTAAGCATTTTTTCTTACTATTCTAAGCCATTTATCTAGAAAATAGATTTTAAAAAACAATACAAGTTAATTAAAAATATAACAGCAATTTGATTTATTTATTACAGCAATATACTAAGAAGTATTTAAATATAATACGTGTTTATTTTTAAATACTTTGTAGCATCTACTGACAATTAAAATAGAAAGCACAAAAAAAAACAGATATCTTCACATTTTCAAGCAAATAAATCTAAATATGGTTCATTTTCTTGTTTATTGATAAAAAAAAGAGCTCACACTTCTTAGGAAATACATCTGAGTGGAAAATTCGATGAAATATCGCAAGATAGTTTCTAGGAACCCTGATAAAAGGAAACCACGCTGGTTGTGAAATCCCGAATCAAACAAAGATTTTAAAAGAAAGAAAAAAAAAAGCAGAATGTACGGACGGATTTAGAAATGTCATTACTGCGATTTCAGATTTGAATTACATTTTCTAGAAGCTCAAATTTCTGCAAACGAAAGCAAACTGGATCAAATGGATGAGAAATCAAATCTAATAGCAAATAATAAAATATAAAACAAAAAAGTATCAAATAAAATAAAAAAAGTGGTTGAAAAGGAATGGTAGCAGGTATTTGGAAGCCAGATCGCCTAAAGGATAAACAAAATATATTAGCAAACCCACAGTTAAACCAAAGAAGGTTAGAAAATGCATTAGTATTTGTGATTAAGAGGCATGAGACATATTGAAAGAAAAACCTTTCAGAGCATCTTTTGTGGAATTCTCCAACTGGCTATGAGAACTGTATGGTAACATTTGATATCCTTTGACATAATAGAAGATAGTTATTTTTTTTTTAAAAAAGTTACTAAACTCATATTAAAATATTTTTGTTAACAAGGCAGATTACAAGACATGCTCTTGGCTATGATATCTACTGCACATTAATTTTCATTTGCCGGTAAGTTGTATTGCTTAAAATAGTCAGTTGTCCAACGTTTTTTCTTTCTTATGGAATTGGACATTAAGAAAAGAATGGTGTTTTTTAAATTTTTTATAAAAAAAATGAATTTTAATTTTCTTTTCTTTTTCTTTCATTAACTAGAAATTAGATTTTAAAAAAATCAATCTATAATTAATCATTTATTTTGTATATAAAGAAAATATTTATGTATTGGATAGTAAAATAGATGTTTTATAGCAAACTGTAGTTTAAAAACTATTAAAGCGCAAATTACAGTTTGTGTTCCTACATATTGATAAAACATATATTACTGCATGTGTCTAGAAAGATATATATATTTCTGTTTGCTATTTTATATTTAAGTATATAAACATATTCTAAAATACACTTATTATTATTTGTATTATTATAATCAAATTTATTTAAACAATTAGAATTTTAAAATATTTCTAAAATATTGCTAATAAACAAGAGAAAAAAACTTAAATAATAATTGGAGAGTAAACAAGAAAATCTACTAAATATTTCAGAAATATTTAATCAATAAAAAAATTGATACAATTATTTTTTATTATTCTATCATTTTCTTACATGATAAATATTTTAATTGAAATCTATTAAGAATTTATGGCTTAATAATAAATGCCGACTCCTTCAATTACCTTATATTTAAGTAATATTGTATTAAATTTAAATTTACAATTCAAAAATATAATAATTGTAAGTTTCAAATAAAAATGGATTTAATATATTTTATTATTGCTTAATATTTTTGCTTCATTTTGGACGATTTTTAACAAAAAAATTAATTTGTGGGTATCGAATATTTTTATTTGTATTTAAAACATTTCATGAATTAATTGAAGAAAATTAAAAGAGAAATTGTTTTACTTCCCTGCACAATGGTTAGAACATTAAAAATATAAACGTTACAATATTACATTTACTTTACAAAAATATATTACATTTACGTTATTTTGATTAGTAAATTTCAATTGAGTGGAACGTTATTTTAATATTAGCTATTTTTCGTGTTTTCCATTAACTTTATAAAAAAAAATAATAATATTACTTTTATAAAAAAAAAAAATTACACAATTTTTCGAGCTTATTTATTTTTTTTTTTGTCGAAACGCACCGGACCTCTAGTCAGTACAACATCATGTCCCGACATGGTAATATAGTTACAACATACTTAAAAATAAAATAATACTAAAACAACTTTTTTTCTTTCATCGAGAAAATAGATTAAAAAACAATCCAAATTAATTTAAAATACATACAGAAATTTTATATATTTATTAATGTGAATAAAGTAGTAAATTAATATTAAGTAGTATTTAAATGTAATATGTAGCATTTTGTTATACTACATAGTATATATTGAAAATTAACTTAGGAAAAACATAGAAATGCAAACTATTTCTCAATTTCATAAAAAGAAATCTAAATCTGGTTATTTTCTTGGTTATTTATCAGAGTGGAAGATTCGATGAAATATCGCAAAAAAGTTTCTAGAAATCATGATAAATGGAAACCATACTATTTGCGAAAACCCGAATAAAATAAAACTATTGAAAGAGAATGAAAATACGCACAAAATGTACGAATGTACGGTAAAAATGGCATTACTGCGATTTCAGATTTGAATCACATTTTCTTGAAGCTCAAATTTCTGCAAACGAAAGCAAACAGGATCAAATGGATGAGAAATCAAATCCAATAACGAAGACTAGAAGATAAAACAAAAAGTTTCAAATTAAATAAAAAAAGTGGTTGAAAAGTAATGGCGGCAGGTCATTCGTAGTATTTGGAAGCTAGATCGCCTAAAAGATAAACAAAATATATTAGAAAACCCACATTAAAACCAAAGAAGGCTTGAAAATGCATTTGTATTTGTGATTAAGAGGCATAAGATATATTAAAAGAAAAGCTTTGAGAGCATCTTTTGCGGAATTCTCTCAATTGGCTGTAAGCACGAAATGGCAGCATTTGATATTCTTTGGCATAATAGAAGATATTATTTTTTTTTTGAATATTAGACTCATATTAAAATATTTTTGCCAACAAGACAGAATAAATGTCTTAAAAAAATAGCAATCATGAGTTTAAAAAGAATTTAGCTCTTGGTTATGATGTGATGACTACTTCAAATTAAATTTCATTTGGCAAGAAGATGTATTGTTTAAAATAGTTAGTGCTGCAAATTTTTTTTTTACGTAATAATATTTATGCATATAAAAATGATTTTTTTTGGGGAATTTTAATAAAAGGAATTAAATTTGAATTTGTTTAATTTTAACATTTAAAAATAATTTTAGAAAGCAATCTAGAATAAATCAATGGATAATTTTTTTTGTCTATGAAGAAAATATTTAGTTAGCGAAAGTTAAAAAAGATTTTTTGTCACAAACAAAACGAAAGCAAACTAGATCAAATGGATGGTTTATAAACAATGGTCTATGGATGGTTTACAAACTATTTAAGCACAAATTACAGTTTGTCTTTCTACTTATTGATAAAACACTTATTGATAAATGTGTTCATTTTCATTCATTATTTATTTGTAAATTTTTACATTTCATTTGTTATAATTTTATTTTCACTTGTTATATTTATTTATATATGCAAACATATTCTATAATACACTTATTATTATTTAAGACATTGTAATCGATATTATGTATAAATTTAGATAATTAAATTACATTTAAAATTTCATAGTAAACAGGAGAAAAAAAATTAATTAACTAAAAATAGTTCCCTAGGAAACAAGAAAATCTCCTAAATATTCGAGAAAAATCTAATCAATCAAAGTCAAAATTTAAAAAATTATTTTTAATTATTAGATCCTATTTTATTATTTTACATGAATAATATTTTAATTAAAATCTAGTATGAAATTGATAGCTTAATATGAAATGTTGACTATTCAATTATCTTAAATTTATTAATATTGTATTCATATAAAATTTACAATTGACAAATATAATATAATATATACAATTTAATTTAATTAAAAATGCATGGAATATTTTTTTTATTATTTCTTAATAGTTTGTTTTATTTTGGACAATTGTTCAATTAATAATAAAATTGTTTGTATCAAATGTTATAATTTAATCTTAGAGCATTTGATGTAAAATGAAAAGAAGGAATTGAGAAATTTGTTTTTCTTCCCCGAAACAATGTTCAGAACATAAAAAAAAAAAATTACTTTACTTTTACATTAGTTTGAAAAAACTTACTGTACAGTTGTAGTAAATTTTAATTGACGAGAACGTTATTTTAATATTATCTATTTTTCATGTTTTCCTTTAATTTTAGAAAAAAATATTTAATAAAGCTTTTATTGCTGCATTCGTATATTTACCAATTATTTACATAATAACTAGTAATGCAGAATCAAAAAAAAATATATAAAAAAAGCTATCTTTTTCAAAATTTTTTAATCAACCACATACAGTATTCTTTGGGATTGCTTTGAGTAAATTGAAAAACTGGACCGAAGCTAATTTTCCTAAGAATGCATCTGTCGTATTTAAATACTATCAGCGTTCAAATCTTAATTACCGTCCTCAAGTTTATCCAGAAGTTATGCTTGATTCAGGGTCAACAGCAGCATCTAGCTGGCATAAGAGATCTTCAAGCTTTTCTTTAAAATCTTTCTCTCTTCCTTCTACTTCGCCGTATAATGAGACGGGGAGAAGCCTTAAACTTAAAACGAATTCAGAGCAAATCTTACAAACAATTAATTATTCATGCAGAGCTCTTTCAGTACCCTCCCCTCCCTCTTTACCGTACCTGCATAGCTTAACGCATTCGGCATAGCGCAAGTATCACCACACATACCACGGTTGGGGGAGAAAACAAAATTCCTCTTTGAATTAGTGCAGAAGACGAGTCAGGCGACAATGCATCTCATCAAATTCTAATCTGCAAGGCGTCTTGTTTGCTGTTCATTTCCACGGCCTGATTTGAAATTTTTAGTATTCTGGCATGTCTTGAGGTAACCGGCCATCTATTATCCAAGAATCTTTTCTGTTTTTTAATATAATTTTATTTCATGCAAGCTTTACTTTTAATTTTTTCTTTATTCTTATTATTTCTTCAAACACATCTGATATTCGTGTCTAGCAAAAGAAAAGACAATAGAAGGAAACAAAATTTTAATAAATCTTCTTCGAGTAATGGTTTTCACAATTCTTGATTTTTGTCAATTTAAAATTAGCATTTATATTGTTATCATCAAAGAAAGGATTCAGAAGTTTTGAGGAAATTAAGTGAGTTGTTTTCCTCACTATTGTTTGGTTCAGTTCGGTTTGAAATTAAAATTGAAGGTTTAACAAACGTTCGTTTATGGAGTGTTTCTGGTAGACATCTGATTTGCATAAAATAACAAAAATAAAATGTAAGAAAACTATTTTAAAAAAATTGATAAAAAGGCAAATGTGAACGCAATTTTGATGTCTTTGAATATAGGACAGTTTTTTATTATTTACTGTGTAATTTAAATAATTATATAGCAATAATAATTATTTTATTACATTTTATACTACTTTATTTTATACACTAAAGAATTATGCTGAAATTTTTTAAATATTCTAAAATGTATTATGTAAATATTAAATTTGAGGCAAAAAATTTAAAATTCAAAATGAAGAAATTCAAATATTTCTATGAAATAGAGTTGGAAACACTAATGAATTTAAGAAGGAAGTATTGAATTAAGTGAAGAGATTAGAATGTTTAAAATACTCTTGAATTGAAAAAAAATATTGGATTCATTCAAAAAATAGAGTGAAGGAAATAGTAATGAATAAAAAAACCATAACTTTTGTATACTATTGAGTATTTGTCTAGCCGCGGTAATTGAATTCTAAGCATGCACCAGTTTTTTAAATAAAAGCACGCAAACAAACATACAACGAACGTCAAATCTTTACAGAAACTTTAAAAGTAACATAATGGCATTTATTTTATTATTGAAAGATCTTACTCAAAAAGCAAATTTAGTTTTCCAAATTTTTAATAAATAATTAGTATCAAAGAAAAATAATGTAATATATTCCAGCATATTCCTCCATAATTATCAGACCATATTCCTCGATTTTGTGGAAACATAATCGTCAATTTTATGGAAACATATTATTCGATGTACAATCGTTTCATTATTTTACAACGTAGTACATTTTCGGATTGGAATATTGTTTAACCAAAATCCTAAAAAAAAGATACATATCACTTTTTCAAATATTTTTACCATAACTATTTCTTATTGTGCCTCCTAGGAATTTTTCATCTGCATAAAATTGTCAACAAAGGAATAATTGTTACATCAAATTCATCTCTTAGCATTTGCTTATTGTTTATGTATGCATCACGAAATTTCTCATGGAGAAAGTGTTATGTAAAAAAGCTATTGCATTATGATTTCATTCAAGTTGTTTTCTTCTTTTTAGTCATTATTATCGGTTTGTCTCCCTTTTTAGATAGGAAATCCAGCAACTGTTAAACATAATTTAAATCTGGAAATTGAAATAATGTAAATTTCTCCACATTTTACTTTAGCAAATAATGCACCCTAAAATAAGTTTTTTAGTAAATTTAATCACATAATATTAATATTGCAGCAAATCTTGTAAGCGCCTTTGACATTCAGAAGACAGCTGGATTTAAAAATGAAAGTTCCAAGGTTCAAATCTTGCAGATGACTAAAATGTACAATTCTGTAAATAATTAGTTTTTTTTTTACTCTATGTTTTTGTGTTAGATTTCTAGAATTTTAATAAATATTCTAGAAAAGCATTCTAAAAAATTCAATTTTCTTTTATAAAACCTGATACATTCCGTCTTGTCAAGTTCATATCCAAGTGTAGATGCCAAATAACTATTAGAAAACTACATTATTTTGCAATATAAACACATTAGTAATAAAATTCCGTGTAACCAATATTGAAAACAAATAAAAATTGTGAATATTAAGATGACTGGATCAATTTAACTGCACACGTTGTGAAAAAATAACCATACAAATCATATCTCCTTTCTTGCAGAAGAAACACATTGCCATGAATATTTTATTGCCCACATACTTTTGCAGAATCAACGTTTCAGGATAGAATATCTGTAATTCATAAACGAGCAGATTTGATATCAAAATAACTACATGACTATAGGCAGGGAATAAATTTTTGCATAAATTGAGAAAGAGATATAGTCTGGGAATCTGAACCCAAAATATATCAACTATTTGAAATTACTTTTGTTGAATCGCAGCTTCCCTGCATTTCCAGAATTGTGATTTAACGGTCGAGCATCTATCATTTCCAAGCAATCGACCTGCAGCAAGAACGATTGATTATATTTACTTTGCTCACTCGCTGACAGACTGAGGGGGAAATGATTTTTATTTTGTCATCCCTATAAAAGTAATTGTCACATTTCTCTGTGTCACACCATTTCACAGAATTTATAGTGTATTTCCCTGATGTATTAGAAGATATTTTCAGTGGTTTGAAAATTTATTGCTTGCTGACTTCAGCCTTTGATTTTATTTCTTTTAGTATACTGTTATAGCAGAAGAAAAAATATGTTATAATCCTCAGAATTAAGTAAAAAATGAATATGATCATCATAAATAAAAATTGAATATAATCCTCAGAAGTAAAAAAAAAATGAATATTATCCTCAGAATTATATAAAGAGTGAATATGATTCTCAGAATTAAATAAAAAATGAATATGATCCTCAGAATTGAATATAAAACAAGTAATATGAAAAATTTTTTGAATGTCAATTCCTACTTTTTTTCACTATATTGCAGAAAGTCCTTTATAAATATATATTTTTTTAAGTTTATCTGGTACCATCTATTGGTAAATATATGCAGCTTAAATCTAAAAATAAGTAAAATTAATTAATTAATTAAATTTAATTACTGAATTAATATTTGAGAAAACTGTATTAACATCAAGTGCCATCCACTACAAGTTAAAAACAAATGTATTTGAACTTGAGTGAATGAATAAAAAGTATTTTATTAATGATTGAAAATTTAAACAAGATATATATATAGGGAGAGTGCAAGCTAATAGAAGGAATTGAAGGAATATGATCCTCAGAATTAAATAAAAAAATTAATATCTGCATTTCAGACGATAAATCATTCATAAAAAAAAAGAATTCATTATATAAATTAACAATTTTTTATATTACTGTTAATTATTTTCAAGATATATAAAGTAAAGGTATTTTCAATTAGAGACCTATGAAAACATAATTTGAGTTAAAACAAATCATCTTGTCAAATACAGTTAACAACAAAGCATATAATAAAAGAGACACTATAGTTTTTTTGTTTTAATTATAAAATAATCGTAAAAAATATTTTACAATTGAAATGAATGAAAATAATAATATTTCAAATATCTGTTTTATGTCGGTAATATAATTTGATATTAAATTATGGGCTATCATTATCCATAAAAAGCTGATGAGCTGGCTCACAAATAGCCCTCTTTCACCTGATTAAATAAGGGATGAAATTACATATCAGAAACTCTGAAATGCAATTCAGAAATGCTGGTGAGATGGTTTATAATTTGAATTCTGGAATTGCATTTGTAAAATGATTGTTGTTATAATAAATTAGAAAATAATAACAAAAGCGGTCTGAAAAATATTTTAAGATGTTGTAGTCATGTAAAATACCCAAGTATTTTGCAATAAATCAAAAATAAATAATTATTACTGATAATATTTTAAATTTTGGAATGACTTCATTGATGAATAAAAAAACATTATGGCCTTGAACATATGTTAATGCAAGTAAACTATATAGTAGTGTTATCTATTATGTAATAGATATTGACTTCATCTATTAGATATTAGATAACACTACTTAAGATTTTGGAAGAAATATGAGTATTATTTATGCTCGTAAAATGAAACATTTAAGTGAAATACACTTAGATTTTGTATTTTTATTAAATTCCTACTATTAGTTCACATTCTCCCTATATATATATATCTTGTTCAAATTTTCAATCGTTAATAAAATACTTTTTATTCATCCATTCAAGTTCAAATACATTTTTTTATTTTTGTAGTGGATGATACTTTATACTAATACAGTTTTTTCAAATATTAATTCATTAATTAAATTTAATTCATTAATTTTAGGGTTTTTTAGATTTAAGTTGCATTTATCAAATAATAGATGGCGCCAGATGTAAGAGGAAAATTTCAACTTTATTTGTAAAGGACTTTTCTGCAATATAGAGAACAAAGTGTAGGATTTTTTTTTTTATTATTTTATTTATTTATTTATTTTTTTTTTTTTTAATATTACTTGTTTTACTAAAATGTTTGGTTCTGTTCCTTATTTATTCTATGTTTCGCTACTGTAAATAGTGATAAAGTGATATAGATTAACCTTTTGGCAGTTATGCTTTAAGAATATTTTATCACTAATGATGAATAATTTATGATATAATTTATAGCCGTGAATAATTAAAAACGTTATAGAATAAATGTTTATTTAAAAGTTTAATCCAGTTTTCATAAATTCAGAAAACTAATGTAACCATTTTAAATTAAATTCTATAAATAATATAAAGAATAAAGTCAATTATTATTACTTTCTTCTACTTAAACAACAGACAGGCAGTTTTTTTTAATTTTTTTTTTTCAACTGACTTAAATGTATTTAGTAAAATATTTGTTCGGTTTTATTTTAAGAAACTGTTCCCCAAACAATAATTAATCAAAGGGAAGAAGTACTTGTCACATTCTTTTCTTCAGTGTGGATTCTAAGAAAAAGAAGAAAACTTAATTGAGAATGAAAAATCAGACAATTTGTTTTTCTTGCCATTTCCTTAAAGTACTTAATTAATCTTGTTGAAAATTATTCATTAATATAGTTATAACATATCAAACATTTTACCTGTCATTGAGGTTGGGGCTAAAATTTTAGAAAATGGAACAATTCGTTCTTAAATTTTGTTAAATTATACACTTTTACGCCAGAAATATATTTGATTACACAAGTATTATTTAATTTTGACTGTATTTTAATTTACTTAAAACGCCTTTTTTTTTAGCGAAAAAGTGTGTTTTATTTAAGTTAATGAAGTTCACTTACTGAAAAAATAAAGGTTGTTTTTGAAAAGTGAATTAATTATCACTTTAAATGCCCTCGATAAAAAGTGGTTTAAATTTTTACGCTGTTAGTCTTTTAAATAAGACACACATTTTTTTATACACACAAGAGAAAAATGTAGTAGAGACTGATAAGTTTTTTAACTCAAACTAATTAACGTGTGCACTGTTTTTTGCTTGCAGCTCTTTCTTGATAAGTTCTTGCAGAAATGAAAATAAAACACACTGTTTTCCTATTTGATAAGGAATGGTTTTAATGGACCAGGTATGATTAAATATATGAGAAAGCGTGTCAATGTTTTTGACACTTTATATCTTTTTTTAATTATTTTCTGAGGCGATAAGAATTTTTTTTGAAATTTTATTTGTTTGTTTGCATAACTTGCTTTTAAAAATAATGTTTTTTTTCCCTTTCGTTTAGTACAAAAAAATTTCCTCAAAAGTATAACATTTTGAAACTGACAGAATATTTTGAATTGTTCTTAGTGTTATCTTTAAGCCATACCTAGTAAAATACTTTACATTTTGTAAGAAAAAATGCATTTTATGTTGCAGTTTTGATAAAATATTTAATATAAATTTATTATATAATAAAATAAAATATTTAAATTAAATAAAACACAGTGCTTTCCTATTTGATGAGGAGTGGTTTTAATGGACCAGGTATGATTAAATATATGAGAAAGCGTGTCAATGTTTTTGACACTGTATATCTTTTTTGTAATTATTTTCTGAGGCGATAAAATTTTTTATTTTATTTGTTTGTTTTCATAACTGGGTTTTAAAAATAGTATTTTGGAGTCCATTCCGGTTATAGTAAGAGTTTATTAATTAACGATATTCTTGTCTAACTACAAATGGAATAAAGTTATAACCATATTTTTACACGTAATGTTATCCTACAAACTAACAAAAAAACTTCCTTCAAAAAAGTAATATATAAAAAAAAATAAATAAATAAATAAAGTTGAAATTTTCTCTTACATCTGGCGCCATCTATTGGTAGATACATGTAACTTAAATTTAAAAAAAAAAAAAAAAATTAATTAACTAAATTTGATTAAGGAATTAATATTTGAAAGAACTGTAATAACACCAAGCTTCCTCAACTACAAGTTTCAAAAATGAATTTGAACTTGAGTGGTGAATAAAAAGTATTTTATTAACGATTGAACATTTGAACAAGATATATATAGGGACAGTGTGAACTAATAGTAGGAATTTAAAAAAAAAACCTGCGTTTTTCTCTCTAATTCCTGATATATAGTGGATACTACAGAAGAAATTCAATGGTGCTAGAAATATTTCTCCCATTTTATTTAATAAGGCATCATATTAATATTATTTTGAGATAAATTAAGGTACATCGTCCTACGCATCCAAGGGAATGGGGAAAAAGCGATTTAGTTATTCTACAATCTTTCCGACTGTAAACGTTTTCATAATTTAAACTGTTAATTGGCATAAGAATTTAGGACTCATCTTCCCCAAACTGACCTCAATTTTTCACATATCTCTACATTTTTGTAACAATTCTTATCCTATGCTTGAATTATTTCTAAGTCTGAACTGTACTAAAAAAACTTACTTGTTCTTCTGAAAAATGCAGAAGTAATTGATGCCACATCACCAAATGAAGAAAAATATTAAAATTTAGAAAACATAGATAGAAAATAATGCAATGCTATTAATTTTCGTACAGTTTCATACATTTTTTTAATACAAAGTAAATGACAGAACATATATATAAGTACAGTAAATTAATCTAGAGAAATTCTCATTTATTAAAAAAAAAACAGCTAAAGTATTGTCAGTTTATCTACAATATACATTTGATAACTACCTTGACAAATAATTAAAAATATATATTTAGGTGCCAAATGAAGTTTTAGAATAATAGTTAAAAAACAATAAATGGAAATATTGCATACTTTCTAAAAAAGAAAGAAACTCACAAACATAATTTCCTAACTTAAAATGACATGTTGATGACAAAATTTAAGTCTCCAGAAAAGTACAGCATTAAAGGATAATATTTTTTACTCCATTCCCTTAAATTTCGTTTGACATTAATTAATTTCAATCTGAATTAAGAAAATAACAGATGTTATTGTAACTGAATACTATCATTAAGGAATTGACATTTTTAAGTACATGATAGAATTCAATTTTGAAGGAATTTGAAAATGAACTTCCTTTTGAAGAAAAACAGTTAATATATTATCAAAACTGGTTGAGTTAAAAGAATATTAAATGTTTAATTAATAATTATTTAATATATAATTATTGGTAAAAGGAATAATTCAGTACTCGAAATATGTTTTATGAGTTTGACATCACATAATTTTATTATATAATGATAACATTCATAAAATTAAGCCCACTTAATTGTTTAATTATTATAATCAACTTAACTGTAGAATTATTTATACTTATTAGATATGACTTTACGAAAAATAATTTTTAAATTTAAGTGCTAATCTAATATAATAAAACGATAGAAAAGATTTTAATACATTTTAGATTTTTAAAATTATGAGTATATAAAAAGGCGAATAAAAATTAACAATTCAATAACAATTAATCACACATTCAATTACACAGAGAACAAAAAAAAAATTAATTGCGGTATATTCAAAAACTTCAAAAATTGTGTTCATATTTGCCTTCTTTAACTTTTTTTTAAATAGTTTTCTTACAATTTATTTTATGCAATCACATGTTTACCAGAAACATTCCATAAACGAACGTTTGTTAAACCTTTAATTTTAATTTCAAACAGAACCAAACGAAACCATAGTGAGGAAAACAACTCACTTAATTTCTTCAAAACATCTGAATCCTTTCTTTGATGATAACAATATAAATGCAAATTTGAAATTGCCAAAAATCAAGAATTGCGAAAAACCGTTACTCGAAGATGATTTATTAAATATTTTTTTTCTTCCGTCTGGTGTCCTTTAATTTGCTAGATGCAAATGTCAGACGAGACGAAAATAAATTAAAAAAATTAAACGTAAAGCTCGCATGAAACAAAATTAAATTTAAAAAAAAGAAAAGATTCTGAGATAACAGACGGCGGTTTACCTCAAGACATGCCAGAATACTAAAAATTTCAAATCAGGCTGTGGAAATGCGCAGCAAACAAGGCGCCTTGCAGATTAGAATTTGATAAGATGCATTGTCGCCTGACTCGTCTTCTGCACTAATTCAAAGAGGAATTTTGTTTTCTCCCTCAACCGTGGTATGTGTGGCGATTTTTACGCTATGCCAAATGTATCAAAATATACAGGTACGGTAAAGATGGAGGAGAAGGTACTGAAAGAGCTCTGCATGAATAATTAATTGTTTGTTGCATTTACTCTGAATTCGTTTTAAGTTTAAAGGCTTCTCCCCGTCTCATTATACGGGGAAGTAGAAGGAAGAGGTAAAGATTTTAAAGAATAGCTCGAAGATCTCTTGTTCCAGCTAGATGCTGCTGCTACCACTGAATTAAGCATAACTTTTGGATAAACTTGAGGACGGTAATTAAACTTTGAAGGCTGGTAGTTTTTAAATACGACAGATGCATCGTTGCGAAAATTAGCTTCGGTCCAATTTTTCAATTTCCTCAAAGCAACCACACAGAATGCTGTATGTAATTGCTTAAAATATTTTGAAATCCACTGCACTGCAATCTACTGCACACATTTAGCAATAAATGGTTTATTAATATGTAGGAAAACAAACTGTCCTTTGTCCCTGAATAGTTTATTAAGGATAGTTTGTTACAAAACAACTGCTTCAACATCCACTACCTAAATATTTTCTTTATAGACAAAAAAAATTATCAAATGATTTATAGTTTGTTTTTTTAAATTTATTTTCTAGATAATAAAATTTCAAAAGAAACTTCAGAATTCATTTATATTATTAAAATTTCAGAAAAAATACTAATCATCAATAAATAAACAAAAATTCATTTCTTTTATTAACAAATATTAGATTACATTAAAAAAAACATAGTATCACTAACTATTATAAACAATATATGTTCTCGCCACATGATATAATATGAAGTATATATCATAGCCGAGAAACTAATTCTTCTTTTATCTCACTCTGATTGCAATTTTTTGAAAGTTTTTTATTCTGTCTAGTTGAGAAAAATATTTTTATATTAGTCAAATATTTTTTTTTTTTTTTTTTTACTATCCCATTATTGTTATTGGTCATTTAGCCGCTACACTTGCATGTGAACTTAATGATACTGAATGTTTCAGGTCTTATATAGGTTTGGATTCTGTTTGTCGCTCAACGGTCACTTTCTGCGCAATTATTTAAATAAGACGGGACCTGCAGATTAACGTGGATACCGAACCACTAGCAAACTTTCCTGCCACCGCCAGAAATTCAAACCTGAAGTATGTGGTAGCAAACGCCAAAACACTAGATAATTGGCCATCAGGCCACTTTATATAGGAGAATGCGATATTTTAGAATACTTCCAGAATTCTAGTGAATATTCTTGAAATCTAACGCATAAACAGAAAATAACAAAGACATTGTTTGGTCATCTGCTAGATTCGAACCTTGCGACTTCCATCATTAAAACCAGCTATATTCTGAATGTAAAGAGCGCTTGTAAAATTTAATATTTACTTAATACACTTTAGATTGTTTAAAATATTGTGCATATTAAAAGATTTACAAAGTTTAATAAAAAAATTATTAGTAGTACATAATTAATTAAGTTGCATAGAAAAAAAAAGAAAACTGTGGGGAAAATTCATTTGAAAGGGTTTATTTAAAAAAAAAAGCTATTTATATGTGTTTTAAAGCTGGCATTAAATATATGTTCCTGAATATAACTATTGAACAAGCCACGGGCTCTGAAGTTAATTTTGAATTGTCTGGCTTTCGAAATATAAACAGATTATTACTTCAATATTAAAAAAATAGTGCCTAAGGATTAGTTTTATGTTTATAAAAGGTAATTGAACTTCTTTGTTCTTGATACTGTTTCTTGTAGCATTTGAACGATTGCTTTTTCATAAAGTTCTCGGGCTATTAAATTGTGTTATATTCTTGTCACTATTGAATGTTATATTCTTGTGAGAATTTTACGCATCAGGGCTCCGATTTCGCTAAGTCATTTTTCCGCGCCAAATGGAATCGCCAAAACCGCAGTATGTTATAACCGCGGGTCCATTTGTTTGTTTAGGAATGAGCTTGACAAAAACTGTAAGGAAAAAAAATCCACTTATTAAAAAAAAAAAAGAAAAATCACCAAAATTATACTCACAAATATATTTATTTTTAACATTTATTGCATGAAATGTTATTACTAATTTATTTATTTTACTATTATTATAGTGTGACGTATATATAACAACAAGTAGATTTACCAGGAAATTCAATGTGAAATAATGTATTTTTAATACGCTTTTATTAGCTTCACCTGTATGTTTGTATGTATGTATGTATGTTTGTATGTTTGTATGTAACTCACTTTTTGGGCTCGATTTTGGGACTGATGGCGCCATCTACTGGCGAGTCAGTCAACTGATCCGCGATCGAATTGCGCTCTTCCTATTGGCCGAAAATTTCGGTGGCTAAAAAGAGGCGGATCTCAAAGGCATAGGAGTGCGATCATGTCGAATTGCGCTCTTCCTATTGGCCGAAAATTTCGGTGGCTAAAAGAGGCGGATCTCAAAGGCATAGGAGTGCGATCATGTCGAATTGCGCTCTTCCTATTGGCCGAAAATTTCGGTGGGTAAAAAGTATGTAAACTTAGCGGATAACCGCCCAAGTGGAAAACAAAGTAAAAACAATTATACTTTAAAAAACTAAAAAAAAATATGCTTTTAGAGTTAATCAGACTAAAAAGTAAAAAATAAATTAATAGTTTAAAAAACTAAAAAATACGCTTTTAGAGTTAATCAAACTAAAAAAAAGTAAAAAATAATTGTTAACATAAGAATAAAATGACTGACGAGAAAATGAATGTCACTGTTCTAAAAGCGTGGGGTGCTTTGTATGACATTTTTAAACTAACTCTGCATTTCGGAATGAAACTAGTGAGAAATTATAACGATTGATATCGAGCACCCCACGATTTTAGAACAGTGACATTCATTTTCTCGTCAGTCATTTTATTCTTATGATTAACTCTAAAAGCGTATATTTTTAAACTTTTTTATTTTTTTTAGTTTGATTAACTCTAAAAGCGTATTTTTTAGTTTTTTTAAACTATTAATTTATTTTATAGATCAATTAGCAACTACACTTGATTGTGAACTTGACAAGACGGAATGCATCAGATTTAATATAGGTTGTAGGTTTGGGTTGGCGCTCTTAGATAATTTTGTGCACGTTTTAGGCTAATTAGACGGGACAGGCAGTTGTCTATTCCGAACCACCAATAATCCTCCATGACACCAGCTGTATTGAAACCTGAAGCGTTTGGTACCAAAGGCCAGATTGTTAGCTATTTGGCCATCAAAACGCTTATTATAGGAGAATGGAATATTTTAGAATACTTCTAGAATTCTAGTGAATATTCTTGAAATTTAACACAAAAGCAGAGAATAAGAAAACACATTATTTACAGAATTGTACAGTTTTGTCTTCTGCTACATTCAAACCTTGAGTATTTCATTCTTAAATCCAGCTCTAATCTCGACGCAAAACGCGTTTGCAAAATTTGCTGCAATATTTTTATTTGATGATTATATTTATTAAAATCTTCTTTTAAATTGCATTATTTTTAGGACATATTTTTTGTCAAAACATTTTTCACATTTCTATTCCCAGATTTAATTATATCTAACAACTACCTAAAAAGAGAGACAAAATGTTGTTGTTGTTTCTTATCCCACTTGGCTGGCCAAGCCCACGAGCCCATATGGACTCATGATTGAAGGGGAAGGAAGCAGCTTCTGTTGTGATGGAAAGGTAGAAGCCTGACTTTTGCTCCGTGACGCTCTTACAGTCATAGAAGACCGGGACCTACGGCTTAATTGGATTCCGAACCACTATCCATGGCACCGCCGGGACGGAACCCGAAACCTGTGGCACCGAGCGCTAGAGCGCTAGACACTCGGCCATTCAGGTCCCTAGACAAAATAATAATAGCAAGTAAAATGAATTAAGAAACAACTTGAATTAAATCATGAGGCAATAGCATTTTTGTATAAAAATTAATTTCCTTAGATTTTATTTTCGTTATTTTATGCAATTCACATGTTTACCAGAAACACTCCATAAACAAATGTTTGTTAAGCCTTCAATTTTAATTTCAAACCGAACCAAACCAAACAATAGTGAGGAAGACAACTCACTTAATTTCCTCAAAACATCTGAATCCTTTCTTTGATGATAACAATATAAATGCTAATTTTAAATTGACAAAATTCACGAATTGTGAAAACCATTACTCGAAGAAGATTTATTAAAACTTTTTTTTCCTTTTCCTTTTGATGTCCTTTCATTTGATAGACGCAATTGTGAGACGAGTCGAAAAAATAATAGTAAAGAAAGAAACAATTAAAAGTAAATCTCCCATGAAATAAACTTAAGTTTAAAAAAAAAAAGATTCTGTGATAATAGACGACGGTTTACCTCAAGACAAGGCTGATAATATGTAGATACGACAAATGCAGCGTTACGAATATTAGCTTCGGTCCAGTTTTTCAATTTACTCAAAGCAACCCTCAAGAATGCTGTATGTGGTTGATTAAAAGTTTTTGTAAAATATAACTTTTTTTTTTAATATTTGTTTGTATTTTGCATCACTCCTTATCTCATAAATAATTGGTAAATATACGAATAGTCGAAGAATTTTGTATTTATTTTTTATAAAAGCAATATTAAATATTTTTTTCAAAACATGAAAAATAACTAACATTAAAATAACTTTCTCGTCAATTGAAATATATTATTAATATTTTTTTTTAACTTAAAGTAAATGTAAATTAATATTTTTTATGTTCTGAACATTGTTTGTGGAAGAAATAAAATTTCTGATTTACTACTTTTCAATTATGCATCAAATTTTATAATTGTAAATTATAACATTTGATTCACACAAATTGATGGTTTGTTGATCAATTGCCGAAAATAAAGTGAAACTATTAAGCAATAATAAAAAAAAATATTTATATTTATTAAATTTTTATATTTGTGAATTGTAATTTAAATTTACTACAATATTAATTAAATTTAAGATAATTGAAAATAGTCAACATTTCATATTAAGCGATGAATTACTTAATAGATTTTAAGGAATATATTAATTTCTTATCTCGAAAAATTGCAAATAATTGTACAAAGTTTTGCTGTGCTTAATTCAATTTTCTCAAATATTTAGAAGCTTTTCTTGTCTCCTCTCCAACTATTTTTAGGTAATTAATTTTTTTTCTCTTGTTTGCTAACAAACTTTAAAAAAAAAAATTAAGATCTAAATTTTATATTATATTGATTATTATGTTACAAATAATAATAGGAGTACATATTTAAATATAAAATAGCAGACAAAATTATTTATATATTTCTAGACACATATAGCCATACGTGTTTTATCTATAAGTAGGAACACAAACTGTTATTTGTATTTCAATAGTTTATAAAATATAGTTTACTACAAAACACCTACTTCAATATCAACTACCTAAATATTTTCTTTACATACAACATAAATGATCGATTGATTAATTATAGATTTTTTTCAAACTATATTCTAGATGTTAATATTTCAAAAGGAAAGAAAAATCAATATTCATTTCATTCAATAAAAATTTTTAAAAAAATCCAAAATTTATTTCTTTTATTAGTGCAAATGTCATGGATAAAAAAAAAACGTTAATATAACTTCTTACCAAATGAAGTTTAATTTGAAGTAGACATCATAGCTAACATTAATTTTTTTTTTTTTTTTTTTTAACTCATGATTGCAGTTTTTTTAATACATTTATTCTGTTTTGTTGGCAAAAATATTTTAATATGAGTCTAAAATTTTTTTTTTTAATTACTATCTTCTATTATGCCAAAGAATATCAAATGTTGCCATTCCCTACTTATAATCAGTTGGAAAAAAAAATTAAAGTCCAAATTAAAACGAAAATATTAAACAACAATAAACAAAAATATCTAGTGTCTTTTTATTTCAAAAGCATAATTATTATATTTGTGAATTGTAAATTTAAATTTAATTCACAAATATAATATATTAATTAAATTTAACATAATTGAAAATAATCAGCATTTCAGACTAAGCCATATTAATTACTTATAAGATTTTATTTAAAATAATAATCATGTAAATGAAACAAATGATAAAATAAATAGAAATAATTGTATCAATTTTTGCTATGATTAAGAAATTTTTTCTCAAATATTTAAAAGCTGTTCAGCAACTATTTATAGATAATTACTTTTTTTCTCTTGTTTTTTAGAAAATTGTTAAAAATATTTTAAAATTTATTTATTTTATATAATACTGATTATAAATGTTATAAATAATAATAATTATATTTTAAAATATATTCACATATTTAAATAGATATGTAAATTATTATTTATAACTTTCTAGACACATTCAGCAATAAGTGTTTTATAAATAAGTATGAATACAAACTAAATTTGTGCTTGGATATTTATTTAAACTATAGTTGCTATAAAACATCGTTTTAATATTCCCTACATAAATATTTTCATTACTGATAAAAATTATGATGGATTGATTAATTATTGGTGGTTTTTTCAAACTATTTTCTGGAAGTTAAAATTTCTAAAGAAAAGTAAAATCAATATTTATTTCTTTCATTAAAAATTCAAAAAAAAAATCTAAAATTCATTTCTTTTAGTAGTACAAATGCCATGGATAAAAAAACGTTCATTACTAACCATTATAAACAGCATAACTTCTTTCCAAATAAAATTTAATTTGAAGTAGGTATCATAGCCAAGAGACAAATTCTTATTATAACTCATGACTGCAATTTTTTTAATAATTTTATTCCGTCATGTTTGCAAAAGTATTTTAATATGAGTCTGATATCTTTTTTAAAAAAATACTATTATGTCAAAGAATATAAAATGTTGCCATTCCATGCTTACAGACAGTTGAAGAATTCTACAAAAGATGCTCTCAAGAATTTTCTTTCAATATGTCTTATGCCTCCTAATCACAAATACAAATGCATTTTTAAGCCTTCTTTGGTTTAAATGTGGTTTGCTAATATATTTTGCTTATCCTTCAGGCAATCCAGCTTCCAAATACTTCGAACGACCTGCTGCCATTCCTTTTCATCCATTTTTTTAAATTTTATTTGATACTTTTTTGTTTTGTCTTTTATTATTTGCTATTGGATTTGATTTCCCATCCATTTGATCTAGTTTGCTTTCGTTGCAGAAATTTGAGCTTCAAGAAAATGTAATTCAAAACTGAAATCGCAGTAATGCCATTTTTAAATTCGACCGTACATTTGCCTTTTTTTTTTTTTTCAATAACTTTATTTGATTCAGGATTTCACAGCCAGTATGGTTTCCATTTATCAGGGCTTCTAGAAACATTTTGCTATATTTCATCGAATCTTCCACTCTGATGTATTTCCTAAGAAGTGCGAGTTAATTTTTTAAAAATAATCAAGATCGTGAACCAGATTTAGATTTATTTTCAAGAAATTGAAATTTTTCCTAACTTATTTTCAATATATACTAAGTAGTATTTCAAATTGCTACATATTACATTTAATTACTAAATATATTCAGGCAATAAATAAATCAAATTTCTGTTATATTTTAAATTAATTTGGATTGTTTTTTTTTAATCTATTTTTGGATAAAAGTTTAGAATATTAAAAAAAAGTAGTTTTAATATTATATTATCTTTAATTATGTTGTAACTATATCACCATGTGGAGACAGGATATTGTACTAATTAGCGGTCCGTTGCGTTTCGAAAAAAAGAAGCTATATAAAATGAATATAAAAAAAGTGAAGCTATAAAATAAAAAGAAGTCATACCATCATTCATTATTTATAACTAATTAATTTAAAACTGACTTAATATTAATAAAATTTTAAAGTTTAATATTTGTTTAATATATTTTTGATTTTTTTTAAACTAATGTGTATATAAAATGGCGAATAAAATTTAATAAAATAAAAATTATTATTATATAATTATTTAAATTACACAGAAAAGAACAGAAATTCGTGGTACATTCAAGAACTTCGGAAATTGTTCAGTTGTTTTCTTAAATTTTAGTTTTGTTATTTTATGCAAATCACATGTTAACCAGAAACACGCCATAAACGAACGTTTGTTAAACCTTCAATTTTATTTTTAAACCGTACCAAACCAAACAATAGTGAGCAAAATAACTCACTTAATTTCATCCAAACATCTGAATTCTTTCTTTGATGATAACAATATAAATGCTAATTTTAAATTGACAAAAATCAAGAATTGTAAAAACCATTACTCGAAGAAGATTTATTAATTTTTTTTTTTTCGTTCCTTCTGTATCCTTTCATTTGCTAGACACGAATTTCAGACGAGTCGCAAAAAATAATAATAAATGAAAACAAAATTAAAAGTAAAGCTCGCATGAAATAAAATTAAATTTAAAAAAAAGAAAAGATTATGTGATAATAGACGGCGGTTTACCGCAAGACATGCCAGAATACTAAAAATTTCAAATCAGGCCGTGGAAATGCACAGCAAACAAGGCGCCTTGCAGATTAGAATTTGATGAGATGCATTGTCGCCTCACTCGTCTTCTGCACAAATTCAAAGAGGAATTTTGTTTTCTCCCTCAACCGTGGTATGTGTGGTGATTCTTGCGCTGTGCCGAATGCGTCAAAATACACAGGTACAGCAAAGAGGGAGGAGAGGGTACTGAAAGAGCTCTGCATGAATAATTAATTGTTTGTAGGATTTACTCTGAATTCGTTTTAAGTTTAAAGGCTTCTCCCCGTCTCATTATACGGGGAAGTAGAAGGAAGAGGTAAAGATTTTAAAGAATAGCTGGAAGATCTCTTATGCCAGTTAGATGATACTGCTGCCACTGAATTAAGCATAACTTTTGCATAAATTTGAGGACTGTAATTAAACTTTAAAGGCAAATGCATCTGTCGTATTTAAATACGACAGATGCATTCTTGTGAAAATTAGCTTCGGTTAATTTGGTTCGGTTTTGTTCTGATTGAATAAATAACTTTCAAATATTTATAAACATTTCTTTTTTTCTCTAAAATAGTTTTATTTAATTAAATACGTCTATTGAAATATCACATTTGCACACATTTAAGGATATTTTTCAAATCAAATTTTATATATAATATTGATTATAATATTACAAATAAGAATAACTGTATTTTAAAATATGCTCACATTTTTAAATATAAAATAGCACAATAATTTAAATGTAAATATGATATAAAATTATTAATATAAATGTAATATAAAATTATAAATATAAATAATATAAAATTATAAATATAAATAATATAAATATAATAATATAAATATAATTATAATTATAAAATTATTAATATAAATGTAATATAAAATCATAAATATAAATATAATATAAAATTATAAATATAAATAATATAAATATAATAATTTAAATATAAATATAGTAAATCATTTATAACTTTCTAGACTCGTTTACCAATACGTGGTTTATCAGTAAATAGATTGACATATTATGATGTGTCCTTGAATAGTTTATAAACTATACAAAATATCTATTTTAATATACCCTATCTAAACATTTTCTTCATAGACAAAAAGAAATAAATGATTGATTAATAAAGGATTGTTTTTTATCGTTTTTCTATGTATTAAAATTACAGAAAAATTGTTTCGTTTATTCAAAAGCTTTTTCAATTTCATCTTTTATTAAAATTTCAAAAAAATAAAATAAATAAATAAAAATAAAAATTCAAATTCATTTCTTTTCTTTTATTAGTACAAATACTATTCGAATAAAAAAAGAAACGTTGTAAAACTAACTGTTATAAACACTATAACATCCTGGCAATTGAATTGTAATTTGAAGTAGTTATCATGACCAAGAGCCATATTCTTTTTTTTTTAATTCATGATTGCAATTCAATATGATTTTATCTTGTCTTGTTGGCGAGTCTAATATTAAAAAAATACTATCTTCTAATACGTCAAAGAATATCAAATGTTGCCATTCCATGCTTAAAACCAGTTGCAGAATTCCACAAAAGATGCTCTCAAAGATTTTCTTTCAATATGTCTTGTGCCTCTTAATCGCAGATACAAATGCATTTCCAAGCCTTCTTTGATTTAAATGTGGGTTTGGTAATATATTTTGTTTATACTTTAGGCGATCTGGCTTCCAAATACTTCGAACGACCTGCTGACATTCCTTTTCAACCAATTTTTTTAAATTTTATTTTATTTATTTATTTATTTTTTTTTAATATTTTTGTCTTTGCTATTGGATTTGATTTCTCATCCATTTGATCCAGTTTGCTTTTGTTTGCAGAAATTTGAGCTTCAAGAAAATGTAATTTAAATATGAAATCGCAGTAATGTCATATTTAAATTCGTCCGTACATTTTCTGGCTTTTTTTCTTTCTTTCAATAGTTTTATTTGATTCGGGATTTCACAACCAGTATGGTTTCTTGAAACTTTTTGCGACATTTCATCAAATCTGCCACTCTGATATATTTCCTAAGTATTGTGAGTTTTTTTTTTTTTTATAAATAACCAAGAAAATAATCCAGATTTAGATTCATTTTCACGAAATTTTGAAACTGTTAGTTTTTCTATATGTTTCCTAAGTTAATTGTCGATATATACTGCGTAGTATTTCAAAAGTAACATGAATTTTATTTAAATACTACTTAAAAATTGCTGTCGCAAATAAATCAAATTCGTGCTATATTTTAAATTAAATTGGATTGTTTTTTTATAATGTATTTTCTAGAGAAATAAAGGCTTAGAATATTAAATAAAATTAATTTTAGTATTATTTTATCTTTAATTATTTTGTAACTATATTACCATGTAGGAACATGATGTTGTCCTGATTAGACACTTGTTGCGATTCCAAAAAAAGAAGCTATAAAAATGAATATAAAAAAGTGAACTATTATATTATCTTTAATTATTTTGTAAGTATATTACCATGTGGGAGCATGATATTGTCCTGATTAGAGGCTTGCTGCGTCTCCAAAAAAAAGAAGCTATAAAAATGAATATAAAATTGTGAATTATCATTTTATCCTTAACTATTTTATAATAGATTACCATGGAAGAACAGGATGCTGTACTGATTGGAGGTTTGTTGCTTCTAAAAAAAGAGAAGTTATAAAAAGTGAATATAAAAACGTAAACCTATAAAATAAAAAAAGAAAGATGTTAAGAGAATTAAATCGTAAGGCAATAGCATTTTTATATAAAACTTTTAGCTTGAAAAATTTCAGAATGCATGATTTTAACAGTATGCAAATACTAAGAGAAAGCTTTGATGTAATGATTATTCTTTTGCCTGACAATTTTATGCAGATGAAACATTCCCAGGAGGCACAAATAAAAAAAGTTATTGTAAAAATTTGGGAAAAAAATTACATGTTCCTTTTTTTAGGATCTTGCTTGCACGATATTACAATCCGTACATGTATGTTGTAAAATAGTGAAACAGTAGAACATGGCACAATAAGTTTCCATAAAACTGGCGAATATGTTTACACAAAATCGATGAATATGTTTTCACAGCTATGAAATAAAAGGAAATTCTGTTTTTTTGAAATTGATAATTTAGAAAGAAAAGTAGAAAAAATAAATTCGTTTTTAATGTAATATCTTTCAATCATAGTTTTTTCTCCCATATACTCCTTTTAAAGTTTGTGTAAAATTTTCTCATGCATGTGCGTTAAAAAGATATGACCATGCTTTAAATGAATTATCAATGCTATATAAATATTCAATAATATACAAACAGTTATGGTTTCAATTTTTATTATTTCATTCATATTAATTTTTAAAATTAATGAAATAATGTTTCTTACTCCACTTGGTAGAGAGCAACATCTACATCATCCAAGAACCCATGTTCATGGATGGTGGGGAAAGAGAACAGCTTTTATTGTGATGTACACTATGTGGAAGAAAGCGACGGGACACGACACTATAATGACATAAGCCCATATTTATTAAAATTAATAGGAGGTAGGGCCTCCTTTGGCTGCGATTACAACTGCAACCCTTCTGGACATGCTTTCCACTAAATTAGCCATAGTGGCAAGAGGAATTTCCTTCCAAATGTTTAACAGGAAGTTCCATAGTTCAGGCTTGCTTTTGGGGAGTTGAGTGCAGGCCCTCAACCGACGGTCCAATTCGTCCCAGAGATGTTCAATTGGGTTAAGATCAGGGCTCTGCACCGGCTACTCCATGCGTTTAACAATGTTGTTCACATACCAATCAAGAGTCCTTCTTGCAACATGTCATGTTGCATTGTCGTCTTAATACCAGCAATCATCCATACCGTACGTTACCCACAAGGTAGGAAGGACATGATTGTCGAGAATATCACAGTATCTATCGGCATTCATCGCACCATCAACCTTCATTCGTGGGCCAGCCACATAACAGGAGAAACAGGCCCATACCATCAATCCTCCTCCACCAAACTTTACAGTTGGGACGACACACTCGGGCAAAAGGCGTTCTCCTGGTGAACGCCATACCCAAACACGTCCATCGGAACAGAAAAGGGTAAATCGTGACTCGTCACTCCAAAGGACGCGTTTCCAATCATCCAGAATCCAAGTACGGTGGTCTTTGGCTCATCGAAGGCGCGATTTCTTGATGGTTTTCGTAATCAAAGGCTTATGGGCCACCGAACGTCCAGTGTAACCTAACTTATGGGCCTCGATACGAAGAGTCTTGGTTGAAACGGCCACACCTGTGACTTGTCTAAACTCATTAGCGATGTTATCCATGGATGTTTGACGGTTACTTTGAATCTCCCTGCCGAGCACCCGCCGGTCCCTGCTGGTGAGAACTGTAGGCCGTCCACTTCGGGGTTTGTTCTGACAGTGTCCCTCAGTCTTGTAGCGACACGCAACACGTGCTACAGTTGATTTTGAGCAGTTACGGAGACGGTATATCTCCCAAATGGACACCTTGGCAGGATGCAATCCAACCAACACACCATTAACGAACTCAGACAACTCTTTCCTTGGCGGAATCTAGACAAAAAACAACTCTAGTCGACTCCACAGAGTATTTATAGAATATGGCTGACACTGTATTGTCGACTTTTCTACTTTTCGAGGGGTGTCCCGTCACTTTCTTCCAGATAGTGTAGCACCAGTAGGTAGGTACAGTTGGCATCGCCAATTTTTACGGGGTAGGATTTTCAGCTTTACGCCCAGTGCTTCTGGAATTTGAACTCGAAACCCGTGGCGCCGAGTACCAGTGCACTTATCACTCAGCCATAAGGCCCAGTCCAATACTTCTTTTTTACAACTAATTACTATTTCAATCATTCTAATTTTTTTCACTTCAATACTTCTCTTTTCAATTCATTAGTGAATAACACACTATTACATGAAAATGTCAGAATTTTTTAATTTTTAATTATGATATTTTTGCCCAAAATTTAATATTTTCTTAATACATATTAGATTGTTTGAAATATTATGCATATCAAAAGAGTTATAGAATTTAATAAAATAATTATTAGTACTGCATAAATATTTAAGTTGCATATGAAACATCAGAAAATATTGGCACTTGCAAAAACGTCAAAACTGTGTTCAGGCTTGCCTTTTTTTTCACGTTTTTAAAAAAAAGTTTTCGTAAATATTATTTTAGTTATTTTATGCTAATCAAATATTTACCAGAAACACTCCATCAACGAACATTTGTTAAACCTTCAATTTTAATTTCAAACCGAACCACATCAAATAATAGTGAGGAAAATAACTCACTTAATTTCATCAAAACATCTGAAACCTTTCTTTGATGATAACAATATAAATGATAATTTTAAATTGACAAAAATCAAGAATTGTGAAAACCATTACTCGAAGAAGATTTATTAAATCTTTTTTTTTTCTAATTTCTGGTGTCTTTTCATTTACTAGACGATAACGTCAGACGAGTGGAAAAATAATCATAATAAATATGAAAAAAAAAAAAATAAATAAATAAAAATAAAATTAAGTAAATCACGCATGAACTAAAATAAAATTTAAAAAATAAAAGATTTTGGGATAATAGACGGCGGTTTACCTCAAGACATGCCAGAATACTAAAAATTTCAAATCAGGCCGTGGAAATGAACAGCAAACAAGGCGCCTTGCAGATTAGAATTTGATGAGATGCATTGTCGCCTCACTCGTCTTCTGCTCAAATTCAAAGAGGAATTTGGTTTTCTCCCTCAACCGTGGTATGTGTGGCGATTCTTGCGCTATGCCGAATGCTTCAAAATATACAGATTACGGTAAAGAGGGAGGAGAGGGTACTGAAAGAGCTCTGCATGAATAATTAATTGTTTGTAGGATTTACTCTGAATTTGTTTTAAGTTTAAAGGTTTCTCCCCGTCTCATTATACGGGAAGTAGAAGGAAGAGGTAGAGATTTTAAAGAATAGCTCGACGATCTCTTATTCCAGCTAGCTGCTGCTGCCACTGATTTAAGCATAACTCTTGGATAAACTTGAGGACGGTAATTAAACTTTGAAAGCTGCTAATATTTAAATACGACATATGCATCCTTTTGAAAATTAATTTCGGTCAAGTCTTTCTGTTTACTCAAAGCATCTGTGTGCGGTTGATTAAAAAGTTTTTTAAAGATAGCTGTTGTTATAATATTTTTCTACTCTGCATTACTTCTTAAGACATAAATAATTGGTAAATATTCGAATTCTAGAAGAATTATTTTTTTTTATAAAAACAATATGAAATACTTTGTTTCTAAAGTTAATGGAAAATATGAAAAATAGCTAATATTAAAATAACGGTCTCGTCACTTGAAATATTTTATTAACATTTTTTTTTCAATCTAAAACAAATGTATATCAATATATAGCTTAATTGGTCTGAACATTCTTCATGAAAGTAAAATTGATCAATTGGCTAAAATAAAACGAAAATATTAAGCAAAAAAAATAATAATAATAATTAAATATTTAGTGTATTTTTATTCCACAGGCATAGTTATTGTATTTTTGAATTTAAATTTAATACAATATTATTTAAAGTTTAGATCATGGAAAACAGTCAATCTTTCATATTAAGCCATAAATTACTTAATAGATTTTAATTAAGGAATTAATCACGTAAAAAGAAAAAAAATGATAGAATAATTAAAAATAAATGTATCAATTATTTTGATTGACAAAATATTTTTTGAATATTTAGAAGATTTTCTTGTTTACTCTCCAATTATTTTTAGCTATTTAATTTTTTTTCTCTTGTTTATTAGCAAACTTTTAAAAATATTTTAAAAATATAATTTCTATATAGTATTGTTTATAGTGACACAAATAATAATGCGTTTTAGAATACGTTTCCATATTTAAATATAAAATAGCAAAGTAACTTATTCACATTTTTCTACACACATTTAGCAATAGCTGATTTATCAATAGTTAGGAAGACAATCTGTAATTTGGGCTTGATTAATTTATAAACAATAGATAAAACATCTATATTAATATACCCTGCCTGAATATTTTCTTTATAGACAAAAATGATCGAATGATTAAATATAGATTGTCTTTTTATATCTGTTTTCTAGATATTAACAATTCAATTTTTTTTTCAAAATTCATTTTTAATGAAAATTTCAAAAAATATATATATTTCTTTTATCAGAACAAATGTTATTCTATAAAAAAGAGAAACGTTGTACCGCTGATTTTTATAAACAATATAACTTCTTGGTGAATGAAATTTAATTTGATATATATATATTAGCCAAGAGCCAACTTCTATTTTTAACTCATGATTGCAATTTTTTAAAGACTTTTATTCTGTCTTGTCAAAAGTATTTTAATAGGAGCATAACACTTTTTTAAAATTACTATCTTCTCTTATGTCAAAGAATATCAAATGTTGCCATTCCGTGCTTACAAAAGATGCTCTCACAGATTTTCTTTCAATGTGTCTTAAGGCTCGTTCCCACCGAGGCGAGAGACGTGAAGATGCAAGAGGCAAGCGACCAAATTTTTTCGACCCCTTCACAGCGAAACGTCAGAAATAGCAGTACGCATAGTAAAAAACCGCTTGGAGTTGAAAGTTGGGCTACTCCACGCGGCGAACTGCAAACCGGTTTCAGGCGACCGCGGTGAGGTCAAATTTTGGTCGATTGCATCTTGTCGCCTTGGTGAGCACGAGCCTTTATGCCTCTTAATCACAAATACAAATGCATTTTCAAGCCTTCTTCTTTAGTTTAAATGTGGGTTTGCTAATACATTTGATTTATCCTTCAGGCGATCTGGCTTCCAAATACTTTCGAACGACCTGCTGCCATTCCTTTTCATCCTTTTTTTTATATTTTATTTGATATTTTTTTGTTTTGTCTTTTAGTCTTTGCTATTGGATTTGATTTCTCATCCATTTGATCCAGTTTGCTTTCGTTTGCAGAAATTTGAGCTTCAAGAAAATGTAATTCAAATCTCAAATCGCAGTAATGCCATTTTTAAATTCGCCCGCACATTTTCCTTTTTTCTTTCTTTCTTTCAATAGCTTTATTTGATTCGGGATTTCACAACCAGTATGCTTTCCATTTATCAGGGTTTCTAGAAACTTTTTACGTTATTTCATCGAATATTCCACTCTGATGTATTTCCAAAGAATTGCGATATTTTTTTTTTTTTTTTTTTGCTTTTTTTTATAAGCAATAAAGAAAATTAACCAGATTTAGATTTCTTTTCAACAAATTTTGAAATTGTTAGTTTTTCTATTTGTTTCCTAATTTAATGTTCAATATATACAGCGTATTATTTCGAAAGTATCGTATATATACTTTAAATATTACTTAATATATTGCCGTAGTAAATAATCAAATTACTCCTATGTTTTAAATTAACTTGGATTGTTTTCAAAATATATTTAATACATAAAAGATTTAGAATAATAGATAAAAAAATAATTTTAGTTTTATTTTTCTTTATTTTATTATTTTAAACTATATTAGTATGCTTAAACATAATGTTGTCCTGCTTAGAGTTGCGTTCGATCTCCAATAAAGAAACGCTATGCAAACGAACATAAAATAATGAAGCTGTAAGATAAATAATAAGTAAGATCATAAGATATTAATTAAAACAGATTAAGTAACACTACAAGATTTCATTTCAAAAAGTTTCATGTAAATTAACACTGATTTTCAAGTGATTTTATTTATGTGTGTTTAGAAACTGTAACAACACTAAATGTAAAACTTGTACGATGGCCTAGTCACATGTACTGAATTTCAATTTAAATTGTCTCATGTGTTCACGCTTGCCCTTTTCACATTTTTTAAAAACTAGTTTTCCTCAATTTTATTCTAGTTATTTTATGCAAATCACATGTTTACCAGAAACACTCCATAAACGAATGTTTGTCAAACCTTCAATTTTAATTTCAAACCGAACCAAAGTAAATAATAGTGAGGAAAAAAAACTCACTTAATTTCCTCAAAACATCTGAATCCTTTCTTTGATGATAACAATATAAATGCTAATTTTAAATTGACAACAATCAAGAATTTATTAAATCTTTTTTTTTTTTCCTTCTAGTGTCTTTTTATTTGCTAGACGCGAATGTCAGACGAGTCGCGCCAAAAATAATAATAAATAAAAAAAATAAATAAATAAAATTAAAGCTCGCATGAAGTAAAATAAAATAAAAAAAAAAGAAAATATTCTGTTATAATAGACGGCGGTTTACCTCAAGACATGCCAGAATACTAAAAATTTCAAATCAGGCCGTGGAAATGCACAGCAAACAAGTCGCCTTGCAGATTAGAATTTGATGAGATGCATTGTCGCCTCACTCGTCTTCTGCACAAATTCAAAGCGGAATTTTGTTTTCTTCCTCAACCGTGGTATGTGTGGTGATTCTTGCGCTATGCCGAATGCGTCAAAATATACAGGTAAAGAGGGAGGAGAGGGTACTGAAAGAGCTCTGCATGAATAATTAATTGTTTGTAGGATTTACTGTGAATTCATTTTAAGTTTAAAGGCTTCTCCCCGTCTCATTATACGGCGAAGTAGAAGGAAGATGTAGAGATTGCAAAGAATAGCTTGACAATCTCTTATTCCAGCTAGATGCTGCTGCTGCTGCCACTGAATTAAGCATAACTTTTGGATAATCATGTGGACGGTATTTAAACTTTGAAGGCTGATAATATTTAAATACGACAGATGCATTGTTGCGAATATTAGCTTCAGTCCCTTTTTTCAATTTGCTCAGAGCTAACCGAAAGAATGCGGTATTTGGTTGATTAAAAAAATTGACAAACATAGCGGCTTTTTTTAATAATTTTTTTCTATTCTGCATTACTTCTTATCACATAAATAATTGGTAATTATAGGAATGCTCGAAGAATTTTTATTTATTTTTTGTAAAATCAATACGAAATATTTTATTCTAATGTTAATGGAAAACCTGAAAAACAGCTAATATTAAATATGTAATATAAAAAAAATTTAAGTCAATTTCTACGTTTGTTTCACTATTTTGCAGAAATAATTTATAAATAATTTTCATTCATTTTTTTAAAGTTTATTAGAAGTGTTTAAATCTAAATAAAACTAAAATTAATTAATTAAATTTAAGTACTGAATTAATATTTTCAAAAATCTCTATTAACATCAAGTGTCATACACAACAAGTTAAAAAAATGTTTTTGAACTTGATGAATAGAAAATATTTTATTAACGATTGAAAATTTGAACAAGATATATAAAGGGAGAGTGTGTGCTAATAGGAGGAATTGAAAAAACGTTCTCATCAATTTAAATGTATTATTAACAATTTTTTTCAACCTAATGTAAATGTAAGTGAATTTATATTTTTATATAATAAACATTGTTTGGTGAAGAAATACAAGTTATTAATTACTTTTATTTAACTATGCATCAAATACGATAAATGATTAAATATGTCGTAAATTAATTGCTATATTTATCAATGGTCCAAAATAAAACGGAACTATTAAGCAATAATAAAAAATATTTAATACATTTTTGTTTGAAAACTATAATTATTATATTTGTGAATTGGAAATTTAAATGTAATATATTACTTAAATTTATGATAATTGAACATAGTCAACATTTGATATTAAGACATAATTTATTTAATAGTTTTTAATTAAATTATTAATAGTATAAAATTAAATAAAAATGACCAATTAATTTAAAAATAGTATTAATTTTTGCGTTGTTTGCATGAATAATTCTCATAATAGTTTGCATGAATTTTCTTTTCCACTCCAAATAACATTAGTTAATTGACAGTTTTTCTCTTGTTTCTTGAGATATCACATTAGCAACCCTTTAAAAATATTTTTAGAATATAATTTTATATATAATATTGGTTATAACACTACAAATAATAATAGCGCATTGACATATTTAAACATAAAATAGCAAAGCAAATTATTATTTATATCTTTCTAGGCACGTTTAGAAATATGTGTTTTATCAATAAGTATAAATACAAACTGTATTTTGAGCTTGCATTGCTTATAAGTTATAATTACCTACAAAGGATATATTTTAATATTCCTACCTAAATAGTTTCTTCACAGACAAAAAAATTTTCGACTAATTAATTACAAATTGTTTTTTTTATGTCTAGCTTCCAGATATTAAAATTTCAAAAAAAAAAAAAAAAAATCAAATTTAAAAACAAATACAATTATTTATTTATATTATTAAAATTTCCAAAAAAAAAATTAATAAATAATTAAAAATTCATTTCTTTTATTAAAAATTAAAAAAAAAAATCAAAATTCGTTTCTTTTATGGGTATCAAATACTAGAACATAAATAAAAAAAAATGTTATCGCTAACTATAACTTCTAACTATAACAACTAACTATAAAAATATAACTTCTTTGCAAATGAAATTTAATTTGAAATAGACAAGATACAAGTTCTTCTTTTAACTCATGATTGCAATTTTTTTAATACTTTTATTCTATCCTGTTGGCAAAAATATTTTAATATGAGTCTAATATTTAAAAAAAAATACTTCCATTACTTCCATTATTAAATCTTCCAAAGAATATTAAATGTTGACATTCAGAGCTCACAGACAACTGCAGAATTCCACAAAAGATGCTCTCAAAGATTTTCTTTCAACATGTCTTCTGCCTCTTAATCACAAGTACAAATGCATTATCAAGCCTTCGTTGGTTTAAATGTGGGTTTGCTAATATATTTTGTTTATCCTTTAGGCGATCTGGCTTCCAAATACTTCGAACGACCTGCTGCCATTCCTTTTCAACCACTTTTTAATTTTTTTATTTGATATTTTTTTTTTCTTTTATCTTTTAGTCTTTGCTATTGGATTTGATTTCTCATCCATTTGATCAAGTTTTTTTTTTCGTTTGCAGAAATTTGAGCTTCAAGAAAATGTAATTCAAATCTGAAGTCGTAGTAATGCCATTTATAAATTCGTCCGTACGTTTTCCGGTTTTTTTCTTTCTTTCTTTGTTTCAATAGCTGTATTTGATTCGGGATTTCACAACCAGTATGGTTTCCATTTATCAGGGTTTCTAGAAACTTTTTGCGATATTTCATTGAGCCTTCTACTCTAATGTATTTCCTAAGAAGTGAGTGTTATTTTTGTTATAAATAACCCAGAAAATGAAACAGATTAATATTTACTTTCAAGTACTTGGGAAAGCGTTTGTTTTTCTATATGTTTCCTAACTTAATTTCCAATATATTTAGCGTCATATTTCAAAATACTATAATTTACATTTCAAAACATCATTTACATTAAAATTATTTTATGCAAATCACATGTTTACCAGAAACACTCCATAAACGAATGTTTGTCCAACCTTCAATTTTAATTTCAAACCGAACCAAACCAAACAATAGTGAGGAAAGAAACTCACTGAATTCCCTCAAAACATCTGAATCCTTTCTTTAATGATAACAATATAAATGCTAATTTTAAATTGAGAACAATCAAGAATTCAAGAATTTATTAAATCTTTCTTTTTTCTTCTAATGTCCTTTCATTTGCTAGACGCGAATGTCAGACCAGTCTCAAAAAATAATAATAAAAAATAAATAAATAAATAAAAAAAATAGAAGTAAAGCTGGCATGAAATAAAATAAAATTTTTAAAAAAAGAAAATATTGTGTTATAATAGACGGCGGTTTACCTCAAGACATGCCAGAATACTAAAAATTTCAAATCAGGCCGTGGAAATGCACAGCAAACAAGGCGCCTTGCAGATTAGAGTTTGATGAGATGCATTGTCGCCTCACGCGCCTTCTGCACAAATTCAAAGAGGAATTTTGTTTTCTCCCTCAACCGTGGTATGTGTGGCGATTCTTGCGCTATGCCGAATGCGTCAAAATATACAGGTACGACAAAGAGGGAGGAGAGGGTACTGAAAGAGCTCTGCATGAATAATTAATTGTTTGTTGTATTTACTCTGAATTCGTTTTAAGTTTAAAGGCTTCTCCCCGTCTCATTACACGGGAAGTAGAAGGAAGAGGTAGAGATTTTAAAGAATAGTTCGAAGATATCTTATTCCAGCTAGATGCTGCTGCTGTCACTGAATTAAGCATAACTTTCTTATAAACTTGGGGCTGGTAATTAAACTTTGAAGGCTGATAGTATTTAAACACAACAGATGCATCGTTGCGAAAATTAGCTTCTGTCCAGTTTTTCAATTTACTCAAAGCAAAACCCTTATAATGCTGTATATGGTTGATTAATAAATTTTGGCAAAGATAGCGGTTTTTTTTAATAATTTTTTTTCTATTCTGCATTACTTCTTTTCACATAAATAATAAGTTAATATACGAATGCTCAAAGACTTTTGCATTTATTTTTTATAAAAACTACATTCATTTTTTTTTTCTAAATTTAATGGAAAATATGAGAAATAGCTCATTTTAAAAAAAACTTTATCGTCAATTGAAATGTATTATTAACAATTTTTGTCAACCTAAAGTAAATTAAAGTAAATTTATATTTTTTATATTTTGAACATTGCGCGAAAAAAAAATATAATTCATAATTTACTTTTTTCAATCATTTATCAAGTGTGATAATTATGAATTATAAATTTGATTTAAACAAATTAATTGTTTGTTGATCAATTGTCTACACTAAAACGGAAATATTAAGCAATAATAAACATTTAATGCATTTTCATTTGAAAACTATATATAAAACTGTATGGGAAAACTATGTTTGGGATTTGTAAATTTAAATTTAATACAATATTAAATATTAAGATAATTGAAAATATTCAACATTTCATATTCAGGCATAAATTACTTAATATGTTTTAATTAAAGCCTTAATCATGTAAAATTAAACTGATAAAATAATTAAAAATAAATGTATCATCTTTAGCTTTGAATGATTAAATACTACTCAATTATTTAGAAACTATACATTTTTCCTGTTCAAATATTTTCATTTAATTATGTTTTTTTCTCTTGTTTACTATCAAACTTTAAAAAACATTTTAACAATCTAATTTTATATATAAATTTACAATTAATAATAAGTGCATTTTAAAATATGTTTACATATCTAGATATAAAATAACAAAGAAAATGATTTATATCTTTCTAGGCACATTTAGCAATACGCAGTTTATCAGTAAGTAGGAACACAAACAGTAATTGTAGTTTGCTCCAAAAATCGTTTTTAACATTCGCGAATGATTGTAGATGGTTTTTTAAATCTATTTTCTAGATAAAAAAATTCAAAAATTTTCTATTAAAAAAAACTCAAAATTAATTTCTTATCTTTAAATTAAAAAAAAAAAAAAATATTTAAAAATAATTTGTTTATTAAAATTTCAAAATAAATTCAAAATTTATCCTTTATTAAAAATTTAAAAAAATCAAAATTCATTTCTTTTATTAGTACAAATACAATTCAATTGAAAATGAAACGTTCTAGCACTAACTATCATAAATATTGTAAATTATTGCCTAATGTAAATTAATTCGAAGTGTATATCATAGCCAAGTGACAATTTTTTTTATTTTTTTTTTTTTATAACTCGTGATTGCAATTTTTTTAAGATTTTGATTTCGTCTTGTTGGCAAAATTATTTTTATATGAGCTTGATATTTTTTTTAAAAAAATACTGCTATGTCCTATTATGTTAAAGAATAACAAATGCTGTCATTCTGTGCTTACAATCAGTTGCAGAATTCCATAAACAATGCTCTGAAAGATTTTCTTTCAATATGTCTTATGCTTCTTAATCACAAATACAAATGCATTTCCAAGCCTTCTTTCGGTTTAAATGTGGGTTTGCTAACATATTTTGTTTATCCTTTAGGCGATCTTAGCATCCAAATACTTCTAACGACTTGCTGTCCTTTCTTTAAATCCATTTTTATTTTATTTTATTGATACTTTTTTATTTTATCTTTTAGTTATTTGCTATTGGATTTGATTTCTCATCCATTTGATCCAGTTTGTTTTCGTTTGCAGAAATTTGAGCTCCCGGAAAATCTGAAATTACAGTAATGCTATTTTTAAATGCGTCCGTACGTTTTTCTTTTTTTTTATCTTTCTTTCAATAGCTTTATTTGATTCGGGATTTCACAACCAGTATGGTTTCCATTTATGAGGGTGTCCAGAAACCTTTTGCAATAATTCTTCTACTCTGATGTATTTCCTAAGAAGTGTGAGTTTTTTTTATATATAAGTAACCAAGGAAATGAATCAGATTTATCTTTCTCTTCATGAAATTGTGAAAATATTTGTTTTTCAATGGTTTTATACTTTAATTTTCAATATATACTACGCAGTATTTTAAAAGTAAAATATATTACATTTAAATACTACTTAATATTTTGCTGTAGTACATAAATCAAATTTCTGCTATTTTTTAAATTAATTTGCATTTTTTTTTAAAATCTATTTTCTTGATAAAAGTTTTAAAATAGTAAAAAAAAAAAAAAAAAAACTAAAAAAAAATTAGTATTTTTTATCTTTAATTATTTTGTAACTACATTAGCATTTGGGAACATGATGTTGTCCTGATTCGAGGTTTGTCGCGTCTAAAAAAAAGAGAAGTTTTAAAAAGTGACTATAAAAAAAGTGAAGCTATACATTAAAAAATAAGTAAGAGCGTAAGTTATCATTTAAAATATATTCATCTCCTCAAGTAACACAGAAAACCTCCTTTTTAAAATGCCATTTAAAATAAATACCGATTTTCAAGTGATTTTATTGATGTATGTTTTAAAACTGGCATGAAATATTGCTAAATATAGCTATTGAACAAGTCATGTGAAGTTCATTTTAAATTGTCTGGCTTTCAAAATATAAACAGATTATTGTTTCAATACCATCCAAGTAGTGTCTAAGGATTAGTTTATGTCTGGAAAAGTTAATTTAACAGTATTTTGAAAACATAGGGTCATTTGTTTGTTTTGGAAAGGACTTGGCTAAAACCGTAAAGGAAAAAATCACCACTTATTAAAATAATAATAATAGTAATAAACCGCCAAAATTATATTCACAATTTTTTTTTCAGCATCGATTGCATGAAAGCTTATTTATATTGCGATCATTACATTGTAGCGTAGATATAATAATGTAATTTAGTATTGGTTATTTAGAAGCTACACTTGCTTGTGAACTTGACAAGAGTGATTAAATCAGGATTTATATAGGTTTGGATTTGGTTTGTCTCTCTACGGTCATTTTGTGGGCATTTATTCTAATTAGACGGGACCTACAGTTTAACGTAGAAACCGAACCACTAGCAAACGTCCATGCCACCGTCAGGATTCAAACCTGAAGCATGTGGGACCAAATTACAGATCGTTAGCCAATTGGCCATCAGGTTGATTTTATGCAGAAGAAGGAAATATGTCAGAATGCTTCTAGGATTCTAGTGAATATTCTTGAAATATAACACAAAAAAACCCAATTATTACAACAAACGCATTATTGTACAGTTTGGGCATCTGCTAGCTTCGAAACTTGAGACTTTCATTCATAAAACCAGCTATATTCTCAAAGTAAAGAGCGCTTGTAAAATGTAATATTTACTTAATACATCTTAGAATGTTTAAAATATTGTGCATATTAAACTATTTATAAAATTTAATAAAATGATTATTAGTAGTACATAATTAATTAAGACACATAGGAAAAAAATGAAATTTATGGTACATTCAAAAGCATCAAAATTGTGTTGACGCTTGCCTTCTTTCACATTTTTTAAAATAGTTTTCTAAAGTTTATTTTCGTTATTTTATACAAATCACTTGTTTACCAGGAACTTTCCATGAACGAACATTTGCCAAACCTTCAATTTTAATTTCAAACCGAACCAAACCAAACAATAGTGAGGCAAAACAACTCACTTAATTTCTTCAGAAGTTCTGAATCCTTTCTTTGATGGCAACAATATAAATGCTAATTTTAAGTTGACAAAAATCAAGAATTGTGAAAAACTATTATTATCTTCTCTTATGTCAAAGAATACCAAATGTTGCAAATCCTTGCTTACAACCAGTTGGAGAATTCCACAAAAGATGCTCTCAAAGATTTTCTTTCAATATGTCTTATGCCTCCTAATCACAAATACAAATGCATTTTCAAGCCTTCTTTGGTTTACATGTGGGTTTGCTAATATATGTTGTTTAACCTTTAGGCGATCTAGCTTCCGAATACTTCGAAAGACCTGCTGCCGTTCCTTTTCAACTATTTTTTAAAATTTTATTTGATACTTTTTGTTTTATCTTTGAGTCTTTGCTATTGGATTTGATTTCTCATCTATTTGATCCAGTTTGCTTTTTTTGCAGAAATTTGAGCTTCAAGAAAATGTAATTCAAATCCGAAATCACAGTAATGTCATTTTTAAATTCGTGCGTACATTTGCAGTTTTCTTTCTCTTTCAATAGCTTTATTTGATTCAGGATTTCACAACCAGTATGGTTTCCATTTATCAGGTTTTCTAGAAACATTTTGCGATATTTCATCGAATCTTCCACTCTGATGTATTTCCTAAGAAGTGTGAGTTTTTTCTTTTATAAATAACCAAGAAATGAAACCAGTTTTAGATTTATCTTTATGAAATTTTAAAATGGTTTGTTTTTCTATGTTTTTCCTAACTTATTTTTCAATATATACTGCGCAGTATTACAAAATACTATAGTTAACATTTAAATACTATTTAAAATATTGCTGCAATAAATAAATAAAATTCCTTCAATATTTTTTAATTAAATTTGATTTTTTTTTTTTTTTAATTTTTTTTTCTACCTAAATTGTTTAGAATATTGAAAAAAAAATAATTTGAGTATTATTTTATCTTTAATTTTATTGTAACTATATTGCCATAGAAGATCAGAATGTTGTAGTTATTAGAGGTTTGTTGTGTATCCAAAAAGAAAGAAAACTGTAATAAGTGAATATAAAAATGTGCAGCTATAAAATTAAAAAAAAAGTTATTATTTAAAACAGATTAATTTCTTCGCGCAACACCAGAAACTTGCATTTCAATTTTTTTCATTTAAAATAAACGCTGATTTTCATGATATTTTATTTATGTGTTTTTAAATACTGGCATGATATATGCGTTGCTAATTATAACTATTGTACAAGTCGCGTGTTCTGAAGTTCGTTGTAAATTGTCTGGGCTTCCAAATATAATCATATTATTGTTTCAATAGCCTCTCCAGGTATAGATAATTTAGAAAATGTTGAAAAATTAATTTTGTTTTTGCTTAACATATTTCAATCATAAAATTATTGTCAATATTATATTTTTAAAGTTTGTGTATAATTCTTTCCATGTGTGAGTTAAAAGATAGGCCCATGCTTTAAATGAATTACTCCATGCTAAATAAATACTCAATAATATACTAATATATATGACTTCAACAGTTATTATTTCCTTCCTTCTAATTTTTTTAATTATTCCAATATTGTTTCTTATCGCACACTGTAAACAGCAACATCTTTAAGTCCAAGAACCAAGGTCATGGAAGGAAGGAAAGGGGTCAGCCTCTGTTGTGAGACAGCACCAGTAGGTAGGTAGGTAGATCTCTGATTTGACCCCGTGGCATTTTACTGGGTTGGTTTGTCAGATTTACGCACAGGCATCTGCGGTCATATTAGGTTGGGGCCTACGATATAAATTGAATTCTGAACCACTCCAAATATCCAAGACACCGAGCACCAGAGCGCTAATCACTCGGCCATCAGGCCCTGTGCAATACCTCTTTTTTCAATTTATTATTATTTCATTAAATCTAATTTTGTCACTTAATTCAATACTTCTGTTTCAAATTCATTATTGAATCAGACACAAATACATATATTTACCAAATACATTTTAGATGGCTTAAAATATTGGATATACAGAACGGCTTATAAAATTAGATAAAATAAAATAATTATCATTATTATATAATTATATAACTTACAACGAAAAAAATAGAAAACTATAGTGCATTCAAAAACATCAAAATTGTGTTCATATATTTGTCTTTTTTCACAAATACTTAAAATAATTCAACTAAATTTTATTTTAGTTATTTTATGCAAATCGCATGTTTACCAGAAACACTCCATGAACGAACGTTTGCTAAACTTTCAATTTTAATTTCAAACCGAACCAAACCAAATAAATAGTGAGGAAAACAACTCACTTAATTTCATTCAAACATCTGAATCCTTTCTTTGAAGATAACAATATAAATGCTAATTTTAAATTGACAGAAATCAAGAATTGCGAAAACCATTACTCGATGAAGGTTTATTATTTTTATTCCCTTCCTTCGATGTCCTTTCGTTTGCTAGACGCGAATGTCAGACGAGTCGCAAAAAATAATAATAAATGAAAAAAATTAAAAGTAAAGCTTTCATGAAATAAAATTAAATTTTAAAAAAGAAAAGATTCTTTTATAATAGACGGAGTTTACTTCAAGACATGCAAGAATACTAAAAATTTCAAATCAGGCCGTGAAAATGCACAGCAAACAAGGCGCCTTGCAGATTAGAATTTGATGAGATGCATTGTCGCATCACTCGTCTGCTGCACAACTTCAAAGAGGAATTTTGTTTTCTCCCTCAACCGTGGTATGTGTGGTGATTCTTGCGCTATGCCAAATGCGTCAAAATATACAGGTACGGTAAAGAGGCAGGAGAGGGTACTGAAAGAGCTCTGCATGAATAATTAATTGTTTGTAGGATTTACTCTGAATTCGTTTCAAGTTTAAAGGCTTCTCCCCGTCTCATTATACGGGGAAGTAGAAGGAAGAGGTAAAGATTTTAAAGAATAGCTGGGAGATCTCTTATTCCAGCTAGATGCTGCTACTGCACACTGAATTAAGCATAACTTTTGGATAAACTTGGAGACGGTAATTAAACTTTGAAGGCTGATAGTATTTAAATACGACAGATGCACCGTTGCGAAACTTAGCTTCGGTCCAGCTTTTCAATTTACTCAAAGCAACCTCACAGAATACTGTTTACAGTTGATTAAAAAATTTTGTCAAAGTTAGCGGTTTTTAATATTTTTTTTTTCTATTCTGTATTATGTCTCATCAAATAAATAATTGGTAAATATACGAATGCTTAAAGAATTTTATATTTATTTTTTATAAAAGCAATATTAAATATTTTTTTCTAAAGTTAAAGAAAATATGAAAAATAGCTAATATTAAACTAACGTTCTCGTCAATTGAAATATATAATTAACAATTTTTTTCAACCTAACATAAATTTAAGTTAATTTGCACATTACATTGTAAGAGGAACATTGTAAGAGGAAGAAATGTAATTTATATTTTACTTTTTTCATTTAATCATCAAATATTACAATTGTCAATTAAATCACAGAAATTAATTGTTTGTTGATAAATTGTCCAAAAAAATATGAAAATATTAAGCAATAATAAAAATTATTTAATGCAATTCCATTTGTAAAATTTATTTATTATTTTGTGAATTGTACATTTAAATTTAATACAATATTAATTAAATTTAAGATAATTGAAAATAGTCAACAATTCATATTATGCCTTAAATTACTTAACAGATTTTAATTAAGTTATTAATCACGTAAAAGAAAAAAAATGTGATCGAATAATTAAAAATAATTGTATCTTTTTTTGGCTCATTAACTATTTCAGTTCTTGTATCGTCTCCAACTATTTTTAGTTGTTGAAAATTTTTTTCTCTTGTTTAATATCCTACTTTTCAAAATTTTCAAAAAATCTAATTATATCTATAATAATGATTTAATGTTACAAATAATAATAAGCGTATTTTATAATACGTACACATATTTAAATAAAAAATAGAAAAGTAAGTTATTATATATATCTTTCTAGACACATTTAGCAATAAGTGTTTTTTCAATAAGTAGGAACACAAACTATAATTTGTGCTTGAATATTTTTTAAACTATAGTTTGTTATAAAACATATATTTTAATGTACCCTACCTAAATATTTTCTTTAATGATCAAAAGAAATAAATGAATAAGTAATTATGGATTTTTTTTTTGTATATTTTTTTTTTTTCTGAAAAAATTGAAATTAAAAAAATCCAGTTTCATTTATTTTATTGAAAATTAAAAACTTTTTATTTATTAGTACAAATCCTTTCTTTCATGATAACAATATAAATGCTAATTTTAAGTTGACAAAAAGCAAGAATTGTGAAAAACCATTACTCGAAGAAGGTTTATTAAATCTTTTCTTTTTCATTCTGGTGTCAATACATATGTTAGACGCGAATATCAGACGAGTCGAAAACATAATAAAAATAAAGAAAACATTAAAAGTAAAGCTTGCAGGAAATAAAATTGTATTTTATAAAAGAAAAGATTATGTGGTAATAGACGACGGTTTACCTCAAGACATGCCAGAATAATGAAAATTTCAAATCAGGCCCTGGAAATGCGCAACAAACAAGGCGCCTTGCAGATTAGAATTTGATGAGATACATTGTCGCCTCACTCGTCTTCTGCACAAATTCAAAGCGGAATTTTGTATTCTCCCTCAACCGTGGTATGTGTGGTGATTCTTGCGCTATGCCGAATGCGTCAAGATATACACGTACGACAAAGATGGAGGAGAGGGTACTGAAAGAGCTCTGCATGAATAATTAATTGTTTGTAGGATTTACTCTAAATTCGTTTCAAGTTTAAAGGCTTCTCCCCGTCTCATTATACGGGGAAGTAGAAGGAAGAGGTAAAGATTTTAAAGAATAGCTTGAAAATTTCTTATTCCAGCTAGATGCTGCTGTTGAATTAAGCATAACTTTTGAATAAACTTGAGGACGGTAATTAAACTGTGAAGGCTGGTAGTATTTAAATACGACAGATGCATCGTTGCTTCGGTAAAGTTTTTCAGTTTACTCGAAACAAACCCAAAGAGTGCAGTATGTGGTTGATTAAAAAATTTTTGTCAAATATAGTTTTTTTTTTTTTTTAAATATTTTTTTTCTAGTCTGCATTACTTCTTATCACATAAATAATCGGTAAATATACGAATGCTCGGAGAATCTTGCTTTTATTTTTTATAAAAACAATATAATTTTTTTTTTCTGAAATTAATGTAAAACATGGAAAATTGGATAGAATATTATTTAACATTTATAATTTTCAATTACACATCAAATGTTATAAATGTAAATTTTCACATTTTATACACATTAATGAATCGTTTGTTGGTTAATTGTCCAAAATAAAAAGAAATTAGTAAGCAACAATTAAAAAAAAAAAATATTTAATGCATTTTCATTTGAAATATATAATTATTATGTTTGGGAATTTTAAATTTAAATTTAATACAACATTAACTAAATTTAAGATAATTGAAAATAGTCAACATTTCATATTACGCCGTAACTTACTTAATAAATTTTAATTAAAAAATCGTATAAACGAAAAAATCATGGAATAATTAAAATTATTGTATCAAGTGTTGCTTTGATTGATTAAAAAATGTTTCAAATGTATAAAAGTTTCTCTTTTTGTCCCCTCTATATATCTTTAGTTAGGTGGGTTTTTTTTCCTTGTTTCTTGAAACATCACATTAGCAAACCTTTAAAGATATTTTTTTTTTTAAATGTAATTATCTATATAATATTGATTTGCTAGAAATAATAATAAGTATAACTCGGAATACATTGTCGTATTTAAATATAAAATAAGAAATTCAAATTTTTGTTAAATTTTTCTAGACGCATTCAGCAATACATATTTTATCAGTAATAAAAAATAGTAGTACATCAATAAAATCAAAAGTAGAAACACTAACGATAATTAGTGATTTAACAGTTCATAATCTATAGTTTGATACAAAACATTTACATTAATATTCACTACCTAAATATTTTTATTCCCAGACAAAAAATGATGGAATGATTAATTATATGCAGTTTTTAAAAACTATTTTCTTGATATTAAAATTATTTTTTTAAAATTCATTTCCTTTATGAAACATTTTTAAAAGGATCAAAATATTCCCCTTGTTCAAAATTAAAAGAAAACATAATAATTGATTTATTTTATTAGTACAAATATAGTTAGATAAAGAAATCCCGCTATACCACTAACTATTATAAGCAAAATAAGTTCTAAGCAAATGAAATTTAATCTGAAGTACTATATATCATAGCCAAGAATCAAATTCTTTTTTTCAATTCATGATTGTCGTTTTTTAAGACTTTTACTATTGTCTTGTTTGCAAAAATATTTTAAGATGAGTCTAATATTTTAAAAAAAAATTACTTACGTCTAATATGTCAAAGAATATAAAATGCTGCCATTCCGTGCTTACATCCAGATTGAGAATTTCACAAAAGATGCTTTTAAATATTTTCTTTCAATATGTCTTATGCCTCTTAATGACAAATGCAAATGCATTTTCAAGCCTTCTTTGGTTTAAATGGGAGTTTTCTAATATATTTTGTTTATCCTTTAGGCGATCTGGCTTTCAAATACTTCGAACGACCTGCTGCCATTTCTTTTCATACTTTTTTATTTTATTTGATACTTTTTTGTTTTGCCTTTTAGTATTTGCTATTGGATTTGATGTCTCATCCATTGGATCCAGTTTGCTTTCGTTTGCAGAAATTTGAGCTTCAGGAAAATGTAATTTAAATCTGAAATCGCAGTAATGCCATTTTTAAATTCGTCCGTACATTTTCCGGTTTTTTTTTTCTTTCTTTGTTTCAATAGCTTTATTTGATTCGGGATTTCACAACCAGTATGGTTTCCATTTATCAGGGTTTCTAGAAACTTTTTGCAATATTTCATTGAATCTTCCACTCTGATGTATTTCCCAAGAAGTGTGAGTTTTTTTTAATAAATAACCAAGAAAATGTACCTGATTTAGATTTATTTTCATGGAATTGTGATATTGCTTGTTTTCTCAACTTAATTTTCCATATATACTACGTAGTATTTCAAAATACTATAAATTATAAACATTCGTTATAATAATAATTCGTTATACACTGAAGTGACAAAATTCATGGGATAGTAATAGGCAAATTTTCAGATGGCAGTAGCATCGCGTAGAACAGGTATAAATGCGCAGTGCTTTCGCACAGCTTTCATTTCTGTTCAAGTTATTCATGTGAAGAGGTTTTGACGTGATGTTGACCGCACGACGGGAATTAACAGACTTTGAACGCGGAATGTTAGTTGGAGCTAGACGCATGGGTCATGCCATTTCGGAAATCGTTAAGGAATTCAACATTCCCACATCCACTGTCTCAAGAGTGTGCCCAGAGAATGAAATTTCAGGCATAACATCCCACCATAGACAGCGCAGTGGTCGACCGCCTGCACTTAACGACCGAGACCGGCGATGTCTGCAAAGAGTCGTATATTCTAACAGACAAGCAACACTGCGTCAAATAACCGCACAAATCAATGTGGGACGTACAAGGGACTTGTCTGTTAGAAATGTGCGGAGAAATTTGGCTTTCTTGGGCTATTCCAGTAGAAGACCGACTCGAGTGCCTTTACTGACAGAACGACATCGCTTGAGCATATCGGTTGGTCCCTAGATGAATGGAAAACCGTGGCCTGGTCCGATGAGTCACGATTTCAGTTTTTAAGAGCTGATGGTAGGGTTCGAGTGTGGCGCAGACCGCACGAAGCCATGGACCCAAACTGTCAGCAAGGCACTGTTCAAGCTGGTAGTGGCTCCGTAATGGTGTGGGCTGTTTTTTCATTTCATGGGCATGGTCCTCTGGTGCGACTGGACAGAACATTGACTGGAAATGCTTATGTTCAGCTGCTTGGAGATCACTTGCAGCCATTCATGGACTTCATGTACCCAAACAACGATGGGATTTTTATGGATGACAATGCGCCATGTCACCGGGCCACAACTGTTCGCGATTGGTTTGAAGAACATTCTGGACAATTCCAACGAATGATCTGGCCACCTAGATCACCCGACATGAATCCCATCGAGCATTTATGGGACATCATCGAGAGGTCTGTTCGTGCCCAAAATCCTGCATCTTCAACGGTTTCACAATTATGGACGTCTATCGAGACAGCATGGCTCAATATTCCTGCAGAAGACTTCCAACGACTTGTTGAGTCCATGCCACGTCGAGTTGCTGCACTTCGCCAGGAGAAAGGAGGGCAGACACGATATTAAGAGGTATCCCATGACTTTTGTCACTTCAGTGTAACTTATTATTATAACGAATGCTTGTTATTGATTTAACAAGCATTCGTTATTACTCCATAAACGAATACTTGTTAAATCTTCAATTTTAATTTCAAACTGAACGAAACCAAACAATAATGAGGAAAACAACTCACTTAATTTCTTCAAAACATCTGAATCCTTTCTTTAGATTATAACAATATAAATGCTAATTTTAAATTGACAAAATTCAAGGATTGTGAAAACATTACTCGAAGTAGATTTATTATTTTTTTTTCCTCCGGTTGACTTTCATTTGCTAGACGCGAATGTCAGACGAGTCCAAAAAATAATAATAAGAAAAAAAAATAATAAAAGAAAAACTCGCATGAAATAACATTAAATTTAAAAAAAAGAGAAGATTCTGGGATAATAGACGGCGGCTTACCTCAAGACATGCCAGAATACTAAAAATTTCAAATCAGGCCATGGAAATGCACGGCAAACAAGGTGACTTGCAGATTAGAATTTGATAAGATGCATTGTCGCCTCTCTCGTCTTCTGCACAAATTCAAAGAGGAATTTTGTTTTCTCCCTCAACCGTGGTATGTGTGGTGATTCTTGCGCTGGCCGAATGCGTCAAAATATACAGGTACGACAAAGAGGGAGGAGAGGGTACTGAAAGAGTTCTGCATGAATAATTAATTGTTTGTAGGATTTACTCTGAATTCATTTTAAGTTTAAAGGCTTCTCCCCGTCTCATTATACGGGGAAGTAGAAGGAAGAGGTAGAGATTGCAAAGAATAGCTTGGATATCTCTTATTCCAGCTAGATGCTGCTGCTACTGATTTAAGCATAACTTTTGGATAAACTTGAGGACGGTAATTAAACTTTGAAAGCTGATAATATTTAAATACGACAGATGCATTCTTGTGAAAATTAGCTTCGGTCCAGTCTTTCTATTTACTCAAAGCATACTTAGAATACTGTATGCGGTTGATTATAAATTTTTTCGAAAATAGCGGTTTTTTTAAAAATATTTTTCTTCTCTGTATTACTTCTTACGACATAAATAATTGGTAAATATACGAATGCTCGAAAAATTCTTTATTTATTTTTGTTTTTATAAAAGGAATATGTAATATTTTTTTTTCTAAAGTTAATGGAAAATATGAAAAATAGCTAATATTAAAATAACATTCTCGTCAATTGAAATGTTTTATTAATAATTTTCTGTTCAAATTTTTTATTAACAACAAATTCTACAATCTAAAGTAAATGTATGGTAATATATAACTTAATTGTTCTGGACATTGTTCATGAGAGAAAAATTGATCAATTGTCTAATATAAAACGAAAATATTAAGCAGAAATAAAAATATATGTATATATATTTAGTGTACTTTTATTCGAAAGGCATAGTTATTTTATTTGTAAATTTAAATTTAATACAATATTATTAAAGGTTTAGATCATTGAAAACAGTCAACCATTCATATTAAGCCATAAATTACTTAATATATTTTAATTAAGGAATTAATCACGCAAAAGGAAAAAAAATGATGGAATAATTAAAAATAAATGTATCAATTATTTTGATTGATTAAATATTTTTCAAATATTTAGAAGATTTTCTTGTTTACTCTCCAATTATTTTTAGTTATTTACTTTTTTTCCCTCTTGCTTATTAGCAAACTTTAAAAAAACATTTTAAAAATATAATTTCTATATGATATTGATTATTTTAATGCAAATCATAATAAGTGTATTTTAGAATATGTTTCCATGTTTAAATATAAAATAGCAAAGCAAATTATTCACATCTTTCTAGACACATTTAGTAATACATGATTTATCAATAATTAGGAAGACAATCTATAATTTGGGCTTGAATAATTTATAAACTATAGGCAAAACATCTATTTTAATATACCCTGCCTGAATATTTTCTGTTTGGACAAAAATGTTTATTTACGGATTGTTTTTCTTTATATCTGTTTTCTAGATATTAACAATTCAATTTTTTTTAATTCATTTGTTATTAAAAATTTTTTTAAAAAGTTATTTCTTTTATCAGTATAAAAGTTATTCTATAAAAAAAAGAAACGTTAACTGATTATTATAAATAATATAACTTCTTGGCGAATGAAATTTAATTTGAAATAGATATTAGGCAAGAGCCAAATTCTTTTTTTAACTCATGATTGCAATTTTTTAAAGACTTTTATTCTGTCTTGTCAAAAGTATTTTAATAGGAGCCTAGTACTTTTTTAAAAATACTATCTTCTCTTATGTCAAAGAATATCAAATGTTGCCATTCCGTGCTTACAAAAGATGCTCTCAAAGATTTTCTTTCAATGTATTTATGGCTCTTAATCACAAAAACAAATGCATTTTCAAGCCTTCTTTGGTTTAAATGTGGGTTTGCTAAAAAATTTCGTTTATCCTTTAGGCGATCTAGCTTTCAAATACTTTCGAACGATCTGTTGTCATTCCTTTTCATCCTTTTTTTTATTTTATTTTATAGTTTTTTGTTTTGTCTTTTAGTTTTTTGCTATTGGATTTGATTTCTCATCCATTGGATCCAGTTTGCTTTCGTTTGCAGACATTTGAGCTTCAAGAAAATGTAATTCAAATCTGAAATCGCAGTAATGCCATTTTTAAATTCGCCCGCACATTTTCCTTTTTTTCTTTCTTTCTTTCAATAGCTTTATTTGATTCGAGATTTCACAACCAGTATGGTTTCCATTTATCAGGGTTTCTAGAAACTTTTTACGATATTTCATCGAATATTCCACTCTGATGTATTTCCTAAGAAGTGTGATTTTTTTTTTTTTTTTTTTTTTTCTTTTTTTTATAAGCAACCAAGAAAATGAGCCAGATTTAGATTTATTTTCATCAAATTTTGAAATTGTTAGTTTTTCTATTTGTTTCCTAATTTAATGTTCAATAAATACTGCGTATTATTTCGAAAGTATGATACATATACTTTAAATATTACTTAATATATTGCCGTAGTCAATAAATCAAACTACTGCTATGTTTTAAATTAACTTGGATTGTTTTCAAAATCTATTTAATACATAAAAGATTTAGAATAATAAAAAAAATAAAAGTTATTATGTAAAACAGATTAAGCAACACTAGAAGATTTCATTTCAAAATGTTTTATTTAAATTAACACTGATTTTCACGTGATTTTATTTATGTGTATTTAGAAACTGCAACGAAATATGTGTTGCTAAATATAACACTTCTACAGTAATAACAATAATAACACAGTAGCAACACTAAATTTAACACTTGTACGATGGCCTAGTCACATGTACTGAATTTCAATTTAAATTGTCTCATGTGTTCACGCTTGCCCTTTTACACATTTTTTTAAAAATAGTTTTCCTCAATTTTATTCTAGTTATTTTATGCAAATCACATGTTTACCAGAAACACTCCATAAACGATGTTATCAAACCTTAAATTTTAATTTCAAAACGAACCAAACTAAACAATAGTGAGGAAAAAAACTCACTTAATTTCCTCAAAACATCTCAATCCTTTCTTTGATGATAACAATATAAATGCTAATTTTAAATTGACAGAAATCAAGAATTCAAGAATTTATTGAATCTTTTTTTTTTCCTTCTGGTGTACTTTTCTTTGCTAGACGCGAATGTCAGACGACTCGCGCAAAAAATAATAATAAATAATTAAAAGTAAAACTCGCATGAAATGAAATAAAATTTAAAAAAAAAAATCTGTTATAATAGTCGGCGGTTTACCTCAAGACATGCCAGAATACTAAAAATTTCAAATCAGGCCGTGGAAATGCACAGCAAACAAGTCGCATTGAAGATTAGAATTTGATGATATGCATTGTCGCCTCACTCGTCTTCTGCACAAATTCAGAGAGGAATTTTGTTTTCTCCCTCGACCGTGGTATGTGCGGTGATTCTTGCGCTATGCCGAATCCGTCAAGATATACAGGTACGGTAAAGGTACGGTAAAGAGGGAGGAGAGGGTACTGAAAGAGCTCTGCATGAATAATTAATTGTTTGTAGGATTTACTCTGAATTCGTTTTAAGTTTCGAGGCTTCTCCCCGTCTCATTATATGGCGAAGTAGAAGGAAGAGGTAGAGATTTTAAAGAATAGCTTGAAGATCTCTTATTCCAGCTAGATGCTGCTGCTGCCATCGAATTAAGCATAACTTTTGGATACATTTGAGGACGGTTATTAAATTTTAAAGGCTGACAGTATTTAAATACGACAGATGCATCGTTGCGAAAATTCGGTCCAGTTTTTCTATTTGCTCAAAGCAACCCCACAGAATGCTGTATGTGGTTAATTAACAATTTTTTGTCAATTTTAGCGTTTTTTTAATTTTTTTTTCTTCTACATTACGTCTTATTACATAAGTAATTGGTAAATATACGAATACTTAAAAAATTGTGTATTTATTTTTTATGAAAGCAACATAATAATAAATGGAAATTAATATAATTGAAAATATGAAAAACAGCCCGTTCTCGTCAATTGAAAGGTATAATTAACAATTTTTTCAACTTATTATAAATGTAAGTTAATTTATATTTTTTTTATGTTCAGAACATTGATCGAAGAAGAAATATAATTTGTCATTTAAGCATAACTTTTGGATACATTTGAGGACGGTTTTTTTTAAAGGCTGAAGTATTTAAATACATCAAAAATTCGGTCCAGTTTTTCTATTTGCTCATGCTGTATGTGGTTAATTAACAATTTTTTGTCAATTTTATAATTATTTTTCTTCTTCAATCTTATTACATAAGTAAATATACGAATGCTTAAAAATTTGTATTTATTTTTTATAACAACATAATAATAAATGGAAATTAATATAATGGAAAATATGAAAAACAGCCCGTTCTCGTCAATTGAAATCAATTGTTTGTTTATTTATCGTTCAGAAAATAAAACGAATTAATTTGTCATTTATTTTTTTTTTCAATCATTCATCAAATATTATATTATAACATTTGAGTCACAGAAATCAATTGTTTGTTTATCTATCGTTGAAAATAAAACGAATTTATTTTTATTTTAAACTATAATTATTATATTTGTGAGTTGCAAATTTAAATTCATTACATTATTAATTAAATTTAAGATAATTGAACATATTCAGCATTTCATTTTAAGCCATAAATTACTTAATGGAATTTAATTAAAGTATTAATCATGTAAGAGAAAAAAAAATGATCAAATGATTAAAAATAGTTGTATCAACTTTTACTTTGATTGATTAAATATTTCTCAAATATTTAGAAGCCTTTCTTGTTTCCCCTCCATTTAATTTTAGCTTTTCTGTTTTTTATTAGAAAACTTGTAAAAATATTTAAAAAAATCTAATTTCATATATAATAATGATTATAATACTACAAATATTAATATGTGTGTTGTCGAATATGCTTATATATTTAAATATAAAATAGCAAAGCATGGTATTCACATATTTCTACTGGCATTTACGAATACGTGGTTTATTAGTAAGTAGGACCACAAACTGCAATTTGTCCTTGATAAAAACGTCTATTTTAATATCCACTAGCTAAATGTTTTTATAGACAAAAAATTGGCTGTATGATTAATTATAGATTGTTCTTTAAATTTTTTTTCTGCATATTACAATTTCTAAAAAAATTAAAATTTCTTCTCTTTTGTTAAAAAAAAATATTTTAAAATTAATTACTTTTATTAAATTTTTAAAAAAAGGATTTAAAAATTCCTTCCCTTTATCCTTCCCTTAAAATCTATTACAAAATTTATTTCTTTTATTACATTACACAAATACAATTTAATAAAAAAAATATATGTACCACTCACTATTATAAACAATATAACTTCTTGGCAAATGAAATTTAATTTGAAATCGATATCATAGCCAAGAGTCAAATTCTTTTTTTTAACTCAAGAATGCAATTTTTTTAATACTATTATTCTGTCTTGATAGCAAAAGTATTTTAATATGAGTCTAATATTTTTTTAAAAAATAACCATCTTCTATTATGTCAAAAAATATCAAATGTTGCAAATCCTTGCTTGCAAAAAAGATGCACTCAAAGATTTTTTTTCAATATGCCTTATGCCTCTTACTCAAAAATATAAATCCATTTTCTAGCCTTCTTTGGTTTAAATGCGGGTTTGCTGATATATTTTGTTTATCATTTAGGCGATCTAGCTTCCAAATACTTCGAACGACCTGCTGCCATTCCTTTTCAACCACTTTTTTTTTTTTATTTGATACTTTTTTGTTTTGTCTTTTAGTCTTTGCTGTTGGATTTGGTTTCTCATCCATTTGATCCAGTTTGCTTTTGTTTGCAGAAATTTGAGCTTTAAGAAAATGTAATTCAAATCTAAAATCGCAGTAATGCCATTTTTAAATTCGTCCGTACATTTCCCTTTTTTTTCTTTCTTTCAATAGCTTTATTTGATTCGGGAATTCATAACCAGTATGGTTTCCATTTATCAGGGTTTCTATAATTTTTTTTGTGATATTTCATCGAATCTTCCACTCTGATGTATTTCCTAAGAAGTGTGAGTTTTTTCTTTTATAAATAACCAAGAAAATGAACTATATTTAGTTCTCTATGTTTTTCCTAACTTAATTTCTGATATATACTGCCTAGTATTTCTGCGTATAAGTTGATTCAAGTATTTCTTTAAATTAAAAATTTATGAGAATATATAAACATATATGATAACAAAATGAAATAAAATGACCTTTAATGATGCTTATACCTTTTTAATAATTGCGTATTTTTTCCAGTCACAATTGCTTATAAAATTGTATAATTTTGCCAAAAACTAGATTTACGAGAAATCGTTGTTCAAAATCTAATTACTTCTTTACAGAATAATTTTCTGCTTTTGAACATAATTAATCATTTTCAAATATTAAGGATGTATATGAAGCTTAACAAAAAAACATTACATTTAACGGTTTCATCAATAAAATAATTACAAAGTAAGATTGTTTTTATTTTACATAGTTTTCGATATTTATTATTATCTTTAAAAATTTCATTCTTAAGTAATCTAATTATTTAATATCATAGTATTATTTTTAAAATTATTTTTCGTTTTGAAGAAATTGCCGTGAACGATTTCTGCATTTTAAAATATAACATAATACATATTGTTTCCAATAGATATTTATAAATAAGCTTTAAATTCTAAATAAAAGCAGCTGTTTATTATAACTAATTCTAATTTTTACGTGTATTTATTTATTTTTCAAAATATTTTTAAAATAATTATTCCTTTATTTATGGAGCATCATTTAGATAAACTTTTATAATAGTCTAATCATTTTAATATTAGTATATTAAATTAAATGGTTTTAATTTATATTAAATCAATTTAAATTTTACAATGACTATTCTTTTTATTACTTATATTATTCCGAATTATATATATATTTTTTTTTCAGTATAATTGATTGTGTTCACTAAACCAAAAATTATATTTTTAATTTAAATCAAATGTATTCAATGTAACAAATAAGGAAAATGATCTTATTAATCTAAAGTTTAAGTATGTTTAAAATATATAAATATCCACCGTTTACATTAAACGCTGAAATTGTTCAGAAGACGCAACACGATTTTATTAATTTCCAAAGTTGTGTGGGTGTTATGTTCTGTGAATAAAAATTCATTGTTATTGATTTGAAACCTATGAAAATGAATAGATACAGAGCTAACAGAAAATATCAAATAGTATTATAATTAAATAGACAATGGAAAATATTTTATATGATGAATAAAATTTTTGTCAAAGAAATTACTTGCTTAGAAAAACTTGTTTAGAAAGCTGTAAATTTCAAGAAACACTCTACTAACGAGATATCTTTCAACACTTGCCAAGTAAAAACATTAGCTTTATTAATTTAATGATTGTATTGTATTTTCAAAATCTTGAAAAAAGGAACAGTAGCATGTATCATATTATAATAAAGGCATTATTTAAAAAAATAAAAAAAAGAGCTAGAAAACTAAAAATTAAAAATAAAGTAAGGGCAATCTATTTTAACTTAAAGATTAAACTATTAATTTATGGGGTGCAATATATATATATTAAGAAAAGAATATAATTTGAGTATGAATGAAACAACATTGAATTATCTGAAGTTAATTGCTAAAAATTTAAAATATTTGTTTTTCATATGACATATTTTACCATTGAATTATAGTTCGCTTCTCAGAATATCTCATTTTATTTTTAAAAAATAAAATTAATGTATATTCATATATTTATAAAGCAAATATATATATTCTTAGGTATTTTATTTCAATTATTTATTTTCAGATGGTTCATACAAATCATTAGCAAAAGTAAATAAAAAACCTGAGCATGAATTAAATTAAATAGCTTTTTCACCTTTTTAATTCAATAATAACTAAATTATAAACTTAAATTAATGTGTAAACGAAGTCCTGCTGAAGTAAATTCGCTAAATATTTCAAATGCGAAAATTATAAAATCAATGCCAACAATAAAAAAATAAGTAGACATTTGTGTAGAAAAAAATATACATTTATGTGGAATTCCCAGTACAAATCTTGCTATAAAAAGCAAATAAATAATAAAAATATAATAAGTAAATGTAACGTATTTCTGTAACTAGAAAACAAAATCAACCTGAAAAATTATATTTCCCTTAAAAATTATATTTTTAAGTGCCAAAACAATTCTCAAAAAATTAACTTAGAAAAAAATTAAAATAAAGGCTTATTTTTTTCACTATGATTAACAGAATAAAATTTTTTATTTTTCTAATCATTTATATCAGATAGAAATAACCTTATTATGAATATTATCACTAAATATAAAAATATACTTATTTCAAAACTCAATTTTATGAATGTGTGTTTATATTTATTCCATATATGAAACTAGATTTATATATTCAATGTATTAGAACTTGAAGAAAAAAAAATGTAAAAATTAATAATTCCACTAAAAACCTTTTCATCTGTACATAGACAAACACATAAATTTTTGTAATATTGAATTACAAACGTCATCAAATTTTGCAGATGAATAGTTTTAAATATATTACTTTATATTCTCGAAATTCATACGATTGAAATGGCTAAAGCTATACAAAAATCCGCTTAACTAACTTTTTATAATATTTTTCCTATTTTACATAGTATTAAGGACTTGATAATATAATTGAACTGATTAATTTAATCAAAAGGTTGTAAGAGGGTATTATTTGCTTTTCCGTTATTTCAATGTGATTTATAGCACGCTGTGCTTATTTTAAAGACACTCATATTTTTAATTCTTGCTAATTCAAATTTGATGATTTGTCATCATTTTAAAATATGTATTTTAATTATCACTTACTATTAAAAATATCATTTCGAAACACAAATTTCACAATAGCAGATATTAAAAAGGTTTCAGAATAGATTGTATTAACTGTTTAGATATTCTAACCTGAGCTAAATAAAAAAAAAATATCAATCTTTTAAATTACATTCTGTGTGGGATAAGTTTAATTTACGCTAACCTATTACAAACCATATACTACACTAGTTGGAATCTTACGATTAAGATTGAGCCTGCATGTGTTAGGGCTTTTGCAATGCCCTTCTCTTAACACTGAGTATGTTGAAATACATTTATATAGCCTAGGAAGCAATATTACTATTGTTTAAACATGCCCTCTCAGTCAACTGTAGCTATTATATCCACCCTAGAACCGTGTTAGATCCCTAGCAATCTAAGTGTCAAGCAGAGTCGCTGCAAGTGCGATAATATGCAATACCCTCCCTGATGCCTTCAGAATGTAATGTCACCGCCTCCAGGAATAGGATTGATTTAGTTGCCTGGGAGGACGTCACAACGAGCTTTCCATTGGCATTGCTACAGTAAGTCAATCCAATGATTAACTCTGTCAAGAGTGTTAAGTAAATTAGGGCAAATGAAATGCGCATTTATTCCCACAGCAAAGAATCTAATTTAATCTCAAAGTTGGTTCAGCCAAATTTTCCCTCTGTGGCTATTGATGTGATAAAATTAAAAAAACCGGTATTCGGTATTCTGTTATTGGAATTGGGCACAGTGTTAGTGAAAAGGAGTAGGAATGCTTCTTATTTTTAATAAAATATTTCTATTAGGTTGCCTTTATATTTTCCATTAATTTATATAATCCACTAAATATATTACTGTATTGTTTTCTCTTTTTTTTTTCAGTTAGGGTTTTGTTTTTTTGTGTCTTTGCATGATTAGTTTCTCATATTAATATTTTACCGGGAATTAATGACACCACTTTATTATAAAATAAATAATGCTTAGTTCCGAAGTCGCATACAGGAAAAAAAATCAGAAAATATCCAGTTTTTAAGAACCATTACCAATGTGAAAAAAAAAATAAAATTTATATTGAAAGCATGTATTCATAATTGATTCACAAACACAATTTTATATAAATTTGAGCAATTCGTGATAGTATAACATAAATGAGAAAATGTTATCGTATAAACTATTTATTAAAAATAAATATACTTTGGTAAAAATTGTTTAAAAAAAGTATAAATGAAGTAGCAAAAATTTTATGAATGATTCCAAAAAAAATTACAGGTAAACTTCATAGAAATTAAATAATGAGGAGACTGTACAAAAACTGTTAATAGTTTAAGGGATAGTTATTAAGAAATACCAAATTTTTAAAGAAAATAGCTACGAAAAAATCAAATATCCATCATTTAAGTGTCAAGATATACCGTGATGATGAATTTAAAAATAATTACAAATGTCAGAAAAACCAGACAAGTACTACAATTAATAAATAAGGAAAACCTTCACTGTTTAATACAGTCACAGTACAGCTGTCATTGTGAATAAGAAAGTAATGTTTTCCTCAATAATTTGTTTTAAAAGTTTTTATTTTTCACAATTTCAATTATTTTTGTTTAGAACAGTTGTATGTATATTTATATATTAATATAATATTAATCTTTTTATGTAAATATTTATATGCTCATTAGTATTTTAGATTTTTAATCGTCCATTTTCTTTTCATGATTTTCAATCATCCATCATACATTATTTCAATTAGAATATTAATGGCTTCTATAATTTTGAAGAACTTTCAGCTGATCTCATTCAAATTACAAAGAAAATATATAACCTACTACTTTTTAATGAATGCCTTTATGTTATTGAAATGTTGACGCATAAACTGAAATTTTAAAATAATTATATAATTAGTAGGAGAATTAGCCAAATCATAACAATTCAAGAAAATATTTAGAGAACAAATCAAAAACATTAGTGCTGATTGTTCCTTACAATTTCCCTCTTGCTGAGAACAAGTTAAGTTGCATTTAAAAAGACATTTACAAAGGACATTTACATATTTTTTTTTAATTCCTTTGTGTGACTGCGTAGTAGCGTGGTGTAAAAAAGAATAACAAAATTAATTAATTATGTGTAAAAGATGTAACTTACATGTTTAACCATCTGTGTGAAATTTAAAAGTCCCGTATTATAATCTTTTGCTTAAATTTACCACTAAATTCTACATGAATTTTTCAAGCAGATAATGTTTATTTTCTGGAAGAAAATAATATGCAAAAGAGTGCTGTATTTAAAGGCCTATTTTTAATAAGATTTTTTCCGTACTATACAAACATACTGTACTTACATACTGTACATCATACTTACTGTACATACATACTGTACATCACTTACTTACTGTACATCATACTTACTGTACATACTGTACTTACATACTTATATACTGTACATCAAAAAGGCCAATGTATTTATGTTCATGCTCTTTAAAAATTTTTAACTATGTACGGACACTGGCTGATATCATTATAGCTCCAGTATGACAGCGTTCTAAGTTCGATTTTATTGTCTTGGTATGTATTTTATTTTTTATAATGTTCTTAATGTAATGAATTAAATTGTTTCATCTGAAATTGGTATAATATTTTCGTACTATTCAAAAGCAGTAGAGTGTAGTATTACATCAAATTAGTTACGAAACACCAACCGCTCCTTTGTATTATTGCTACTAGAAGCTAATTTATAAGATCAAGAATAACATCTAAAGTTGTATTAGTTAAATTTGAAAACAAAAAGGCGATATCTTAAAGTTCTATGCAGTAGTTAGCTTAAATGTTTAAAAAAAAGGTGGAGGGTTTGGAACTAAATATTTAAATGCATCATGATGTGAGTTCTGTGTTGTTTTTACAAGCAAAACACGTGAAAAATGTCAAGGGAAAGGCATCACTCTAAAATGTAAAAAGGTTTTGGCAGCCAAAGATTACGTTTGAGTAAGATAATATTTCACAGAGATGACTACACTAATAGGTGACAATTTTTCTACATAAATTGCTTTTGACAAATGTTTTTGCTCCACTTTACTGCGTAATCAAAAATGCTCAATTAGAGTATAGTTCCATTTTCATACTATCGAAACCCACATTCGTATTTGTTTTATCCTTAGTTCACTCTAAAAAAAATTACTGCGCTTCAATAGCTATAATATATTCTTGCATCACAATTCGATGTTTTGAAGAAGAGAAAAAAGGTCTTTAAAGGTGTCACAGTATTTTAATTTTTCTATTACATTCTTAGACTTGCTGTTATAAAAAAACATGCATCATTATATTGCAACATTTTGAGCCATTTCACATTGTACATTTTTGTGGTGCCTATCTACAATGGTGATCATCTTTACACTGCTGTTATGAAGATACTTCCTTGTCTACACTAATGATTTCCAAAATGGGTGATATTACTCAAGAAGTAACATTAGAGCGATAATTTGGTAAAATAGAATTTTCGAGGGCATTTAGAAGAGGAAGGGGCATAAAAAATGGCGGTGAAAGCATCAAGAAAGAATTGACGAAAAAAAATAATTATTATTCATTCATAATTCACTTGTTGTGCTAACGCTGACAGAGCAGACACTTCCAATTATACTCTATTAAAGGCTATAATACAAAGTTCTTAATTTGTATTTATTTACTATATTTAATACAATGTGAATAAAGTATGGTTACACACTTGTTAATAAAAATAGAATATTGCTGAAAAAATAAAGCCGATAATTAATTCATTTGTAACTGCAAACCATGTTCACCCTTTTCATCAGCATAAGATTGATTTTATTCCTAACTTTTATTTTCATATTATCTTTCATCGCCTTACTTTCCTAAGTTTAATGGAAATATAACTAGGATTCCTTTTAATAAATAATATTATTATTACGAGTATCAAATGTCTTCTTTGATTGCAAAATTTTATTTACTATGTTATATTACACAAATTGTTCGTTATATCATTCTGCTTGTTTGATTAAAGAATCTATATTTTCAGATAAGAACTAAGTAATTTTTTTTTCTTGAAATGGATGTTAGTTTACACTGAAGTGACAAAAGTCATGGGATAGCAATATGCAAATTTTCAGATGGCAGTAGCATCGCGTAGAACAGGTATAAATGCGCAGTGCTTTCGCAGAGCTTTCATTTCTGTTCAAGTTATTCATGTGAAGAGGTTTTGACGTGATGATGACCGCACGACGGGAATTAACAGACTTTGAACGCGGAATGTTAGTTGGAGCTAGACGCATGGGTCATGCCATTTCGGAAATCGTTAGGGAATTCAACATTCCCAGATCCACTGTGTCAAGAGTGTGCCGAGAGTATGAAATTTCAGCCATAACATCCCACCATGGACAGCGCAGTGGTCGACCGCCTGCACTTAACGACCCAGACCGGCGACGTCTGTAAAGAGTCGTAAATTCTAACAGACAAGCAACACTGCGTCAAATAACCGCAGAAATCAATGTGGGACGTACAAGGGACTTGTCTGTTAGAACTTGGCTTTCTTGGACTATTCCAGCAGAAGACCGACTCGAGTGCCTTTACTGACAGAACGACATCGCTTGCAGCGACTCTCGTTTGCACGTGAGTATATAGGTTGGTCCCTAGATGAATGGAAAACCGTGGCCTGCTCCGATGAGTCACGATTTCAGTTGTTAAGAGCTGATGGTAAGGTTCGAGTGTGGCGCAGACCCCACGAAGCCATGGACCGAAACTGCCAGCAAGGCGCTGTTCAAGCTGGTGGTGGCTCCGTAATGGTGTGGGCTGTATTTTCATGGCATGGACTTGGTCCTCTGGTGCGACTGGACCGAACATTGACTGGAAATGCTTATGTTCTGCTACTTGGATATCACTTGCAGCCATTCATGGACTTCATGTACCCAAACAACGATGGGATTTTTATGGACGAAAATGCGCCATGTCACCGGGCCATAACTGTTCGCGATTGGTTTGAAGAACATTCTGGACAATTCCAACGAATGATCTGGCCACCTAGATCGCCCGACATGAATCCCATCGAGCATTTATGGGACATCCTCGAGAGGTCTGTTCGTGCCCAAAATCCTGCACCCTCAACGCTTTCACAATTATGGACGTCTATCGAGACAGCATGGCTCAAGATTCCTGCAGAAGACTACCAACGACTTGTTGAGTCCATGTTACGTTGAGTTGCTGCACTTCGCCGGGCGAAAGGAGGGCCGACACGATATTAAGAGGTATCCCATGACTTTTGTCACTTCAGTGTAAACACGATAAGAAAATATTGCCCTATATTCTTCTGCCACTTATTTGACATCTGTTAAACAGTAAATAACAATATTATCAATTTTGGGAGCTGATGGCCGAATGACTAGCACTCTGGTGCTCAGTGACACAGGTTTCGTGTTTGAGTCCCGGCGATGGGATGGATATTCGTAATGGTTCGGAATCCACTTTAAATCGTAGGTCCCGGTCTAATACGATCGTAGAGCGTTGTGGGGGTGGTGTTATTCGCGTCCGTAGCATATCTTTAAGCTACACATGCCCTCCGGTTAGTGCAAAATGAATAACAGCGGCGCAGCCCTGCTTATGACACAAATATTAACCCTCTCTGTATTGCCAACTGCATTGGAACAGCAACATATTGTCAATTTACTGGACCGTAGCCTAGAGCTGAAAATTTCTGAAATCTTTTTAATTTATTCTTTTACATTTATTAAACTACTTATCAATACAAAGAAAACAAAACTTATTTTAGTGTGAATTCCCCTGAGTTTGAATAATAATTGTACATGGAAATCCATAAATAAATAGTAATTCTACTTGATTTAATGCCAGTAATGAAGCAAAATATGTACTAGCGGGACAATTTTAATACAATAACGAAGTAAAAAAATTAAATCTCAAAAGAAAAAACTAAAATTAAATTTATTGAATTTTCTAGCCATGTGTAAATAATTTCATTATACTGAAACCGAAAATACTTAATGCAAATGTAATTTAGAGAAACCTATTTCTTTCATTAGCTAGCATGTAAAACTGAAGAAACTCAAATAATCTTTTTACTGAGAAAAAGCAAAAAAAAAAAAAAAAAAAGTGCCAATTTTTCTAATTTAATTTCAATATTTATTTTTCCGTAATGCGCAAAATTATAGAAAGTAATTGAGAGTGACGTACTTTAATGCCTTTTCAGGAACTTGATAATTTTTTCTACCTTTAAATCAGTGTCAACAACTTTCATTTACATCAAATCTCATTAGCTTATGCTGAAATTTATTCATATTAGTGTGACTTATTAACTGACAAATAATCGTCTTAAATTAGCTTTAAGGTAAATATTGATTCCTACGAGATTTAATGTATAATATTTAATTTAATGTTACGGAATTTAATGTTTTGTAAATAATAAAGTACATGGCATTTATAAGCTGAATTAAATTTACTAAGTGAATTATTCCTGCCATTTGTATTTTTTTAGCTTATTTGCATTAATTAAAACTGATTTAAAGAAGAATAAATATTTGAAAATCTTAAATATTTGAAATCTAATTTTCTTATATGAGCTGTAAAAAAATAATGTAAATTATTATTTTTTCTTCTGACGGATTTTTTCGTTTATATTGATATATCATTTTCTGTCTTTGTTTTCAAATAACAGCCAATTTGACCTCTCATCTATGTGTATGCAATGGCAGATTTATTACAGTTTCAAACTTATAAATTGTAACCCCTAAATGTAACCGTGATTCTTCCTACGCACTGCAAGAGCACCCCCAATGGCGTTCAGGAGAATTGGTGAGCAGGCATCAAGACTCTCCCTCGAGAGTAAGTAAAGCGCAACTGGTGCTGACGTTGAAACCATTTAGCTTACATCTGCCATCCCGAGAGGAAATATCTTTAATTTTTGGCTTAGAAGTGGAATCCTTCAATGAATGCATGAGCATATATTCTTAAATATGTTAAATATTGTCTATCTTTAATTGTATGAATACGTGATGTTTGAGCCCCGAGTAAATAAAGCTGTGTGTTCTCAAACCTATACCTCAAGTCTCAACTCAACCACAGCCAGCCCCAACTACCCAAACAACAGACAAAATTACAAAGATAGTTAGAAGAACTTATCTAGGAGGTGTAATTGGGTTCTCTCTTCATCTATCCTACTTCTAAAATCAACAGAAACGTTTCCTTTTTTACAGTTCACTAGAATTAATTACCAAAACATATACGGAATAAGGTAAAATAAAAAAAATAGTTCAGTGAATTAGCCCATACGCAGAAATAGTGTTACAATTTATTATGCAATTTAGGATACAATATTGGTCTATTATATTTATTATATTGGTTTTTTATATGCAATGTAGCATGAAGTATTGGTGTATAATTTAAGTAAATATATCGATAATATTACTCTGAATTTACATGTGAATTTAAAAAAGAAATCATGATGGTAACCCCGTTGGGAAGTATTTTTTTATTTTAGTTTTGTTTATTCTAATATATGAACAATATTCAGAGAGAAATTATATTGATTTTGTTTTTGCAAATACCATAAAACAAAGCAAAATTTCCTTTTCAACATTTACACTTAAGCACAAAATCTTGTAACCGTGCAAGGTTTTCTATTTTCTGAATAAAAGCAGTTTTGTGTGCGTGAGTGTTAAGGTAGAATTCTTTCACTAACGAATATTTTCTATTGTTTTATTTCCTTTTTTGCAATATGTTTTCAAAGAAACACAATAATAAGCAGCTAAATAAATTAAAGAGTTGATTCAATAAACAATAAAAATTATACTGATTTTTGTTGAAAAAAATGGTCCCGAAAATACATAAATTAAGGTAATTGTCCATAAAAATGTGATTTTAATAAGAATAAAATTAATCTATTATGCAATTTTAGAGTTTCAAAATCTTACATAGAAAAAATTAAATTCATAATTTTCATATCGAATATTAAATAGTCAGTTTTATTAAAACATAGTTGAACGTTAAATCTTTTGTGTCAAGTTCTTTAAATAAAACAGGATTCAAAATCGATACATTGTAACATTTGTGGAATGCAATGTTAGAATGAAAAGTATTTAAATATGCATTGAAATCGACATCAACATTCTTTTGAATGTTTATAATAAACTTAACAATTTATTTAAACACTATGTAGATAAGCATTATTTACAATCGAAAAAATCTATCATAAGCAAGATAAATGATAGAAAAAAATTAAAAAAACAAAATTCATAAAAATAAAGAAATTAAAAAAAATTTATAAATTAAAGCCCATTATTATTTTCGAAGTTATAAATTTGCTAATATTCTTTTTTGAAAAATTATTCAATAAACTAGCATTAAAAACTATAAAATAAATCTGGAATAAAATTATAACAATGGATCTTGTTACTAAAGACTTTTACTATAGTAAATATGTAATGTGAAACTTTCTTAAATCTTAAGAATTTAACATTATGTAACAAAAATTTAATAAATATTCATTATCTTTACCAAAATTAACTCATGAACGAAACTTTTTGTTCAACAATGTACTCTAAAGAACATTGTTTATTTTGAGTTACACGCTATTGAATTTATAAACTTTCATTAAATGCTAAAGAGGTGAAAATTTTAATATGATTTGAAACTGAATAATTAATTTTCTTTAGAAAACGTCAAATGCATTCAAAAGATTTAATTCGCAATTTGAAGAGAATAAGGCTTCGATTAGTATTGTATTTTCTTTTCTATAAATAAAAGGAAAGATTCCAGTAATTTATTTTGCATTTCAATAGAAAAATTCTTCAATTCTTCTTTTAAAGAAATATTTAAAATACATTAGGAACCTAAAGGGCATTTAACAAAACTTCTTTTTTAACAGTGAATGAAACCAGATGTTGTAGTAATCTTTAAAAATTAAGGAAATAAATACACCTCAGATACTAGAAAAAAAATTGTTTTTTTAATTTTTGTGTGATTTTTTTTAAAAGATCATTTTGTTAAACTGAAATTGGACACATTCTGGTATCTTTGGGCATTATTCGACTTTATTTTCTCAACAAAGAAATGTTACGCTGGTTTTAAATGAAAGCAATTCGTTTTGTTTTGAACAATGGGGATAAAACATCCTGTTTACAGATCCAAAGCTGGAAGAGGGAGTGAAGTGAGGTTCTGCAGCTAATTAAGCGTGACTGATAACACAGAAGCACTGAAACAAAAAAAATAAAGTGTACGATATACTATTTGCCTTTAAATTACTTTTGTTGGAAACAATTACGCTTGAAGCAGTGAAAGAAAAAGCAAAGCGGTCCGTTGATTTTTCATTCTCCACTAGTGTTTGTACTAGAGTTACTATTTTGAAGAGAATATTACTAAAGCAGTATTATAGTTTTCCGTTAACTTCATTTAACATTAAACGAAGTCTCCCTTCTTTTAAAATATATTTAATTCAATTAGAGCAAATACATTTTTGTAATGCAAAATGGAATTCAAATAAGTTTTAAGTTCATTTTTAACTACCAGATGTGCTTGTTTTGAAAGGTTTCAACTGGAGTTTCGTCTAGAAGTGCATGGTAATTAGAAAAAAAAAATAGAATTTATAACTCGCTCTACTTTAGTATTTGGGAAGAAAAATATTTATTTTCATAATTCATTATTTATTCATCTGATATATTCCCAAGGGTTACGTTGGCAATTGCAGTTTTGAGACGAAATATTCAGATTGCTCTCACAAATAAAATTACATGTGTGCTTGCATTTTTAAAAGACGTTGCTCTTCACTAATTGAGTTCCAAAATTCAAATGAGCAGTTTTAAATTAAGGAGTGTAATTAAATCTTTACCTTTCACAATGGAACATAGTGTAAAGAAAATGCTTTTTACCAAATAATACATTTTTAATAAATTCATGGTTCTTTTTAACTTTAGAATGGCCTTTGGCATTTGCAGATGGTCTTAAATAATCCCATGTGCTGTAATGTAAACGAAGTGTTCCAGATAAAAATAAGTGGTACTAGTTAGCCACTTATCCTATCTTAGATTTAAGGAGATAAATATTTTCTCGTAATTCAAACTGAAACAATATATCATCTTTCTTTCTTCTTTTTTTTTTTGTTATTGTTGTTGTTGTAAGTTTTAAATTAAAAGGATGTCACCGGTAAAAGTATTATGAATAATTTATTCGTCATGAATTATAGTTAAAAAGGAAACGAATTTAAATGAATTAAATAATATTCTAAATGAAAATGAAATATTTTTAACTCTTGTTTAACAAGATGAAATCAATTCTTTTGTTGTATTTTTGTGCAAGTAATCGAAGTTGATTTGGGTTTAAGAAGAACAATAAATATAATTGCATATTTTTATATTTCAATATAACATAAACATTAACAAAAATTTGTTTAATGATTGAAAAATTGATTTAGCTGTTCATAATTGTTAACTTTGTTTTGTTATAATTATTAACTTTATAAAAAATAATAATTGTAAAAATGTAGATATTCCATTTTGTATTACTAAAACATTTATTCATCTGGAATATTTTCTGATTTTGCATCTCATGGAACATAAGTTGCTGAAATAAAAATGTGGAATTTGACTATATTAAATAAAATTTTTATTGTTCAATAAATAAAAGTGTATATTTATATTTGTCTTGTATTAGTAAGCACGCGTTTAAATAAATACATAGATAATTTTTATCTTTCTATTTGATTTACTTTTTAAATGTTGAATTTTTATATAGACAATAGTTTAGGATTAAATATCACAATTTCTCAAAAAATATTTTAATTAGATGGATTATTTCAATTCAGCATCTAATTTTAGCATCTTTTATTGATTATAAAAGAATATATAGCATAACATTATATAAGAATATATATATTATATTTAAATTTATAGAAAAATATATATATTTTTTTTTAAATTAGTAAATACAGTTATAAAAATCATAATCAAATAATGTGCTGAGATCGCTTATTTTAATATACTTGAAACTGAATTGCAACTTTTCCTATAATAAATGATGTTTTTCTAGTAAGTCAGAGAACATTTTTATTACTTGTAAAAGTATCTCTAATCTGTTTAACTAAAGAGTTTATACAAGCCTTAAGATTTATAAAAATTTGTTTTTTTGTCAATTTAACTACTATTGAATTCAAATCTGATAACGGAGCAAATATGCAAATATATAACATTGAATAAGTAAGCGTGTATACGACTGTGTATACTGTATACTACTATATGTGCACATTTAATCAGTAAACAATGACAACACATTTAATCAAAACAATGACAAATTGTTTGCTTTACTTGAAACAGTAATGCAAACAATTTGTCATTGTTTTAAAAAGTTTAACTTCTTTGCTACATTTCATATTTGGCAAAATTTTATTAAGTATATACGTAAAAAAAGGTTATTTTAAAATCTGTAAAATGCATGTTAGGATAAAGCAAAATATTTATGACAATATTTGAAGTTAAAATAATAGATTAGAATGCCTTCTTAATATATGTATATCTTACTAAATTTTTAATGTTTCTTTTGAATGTTAAGTACAGAACATTTAAATAATAGAAAATAATTTTATTATTGTATTGATAACAAAACTTCTTCATTTACAGATAAATAGAATAATGTGGATGATTCCATTTAATAATATTACCTCATATAACATACCTTTAAAAATGATGTAGGATGATTTTATTTAGAAAACACGAGTGTAAAAAAATTGTTTTTAAAAACATTTTATTAATTATATTTTCATTGATTAAATTCAACATCATGTCATATGAATAAACATTTAATTTTGCTTAAAAAACACGATATGAAACATTTATTTACTTTTTTTGTAACGATACATCAAAACCTTTCTCATTTACATTAATACCATGTAAAAACAAATTCTCTTTTACAGTATAACATTGTTATTTAACGCCAGACTAAACTCCGTTTTTCTGAATGCATATTTCACTTCAACATAGTCAGAAAGCATGCCTGAGCAAAGGCAAAATATGTTTTAAAAAATGAAAAATTAACTTCTCCAGATATTCTCTTCGGATTTGTTATACGATGAACCCACTGTCTTTAGTATATGGGAGTGATTTTTCTTTTCTTTTCTGTGTTTCCTCTTTTCTTTTTTTTTCCTTTTCTTGTTCTGCTAACAGGAAATAAGATTTTAAACTTTGCGCCCTACGAGTTTTGAAAACTGAATAGTTGTTATTAGGTAACAAAAATAAAAAAAAACAGCAATATTTTATTTGTTTGTCGTTTCATGGAAAATTATTCTATTTTATTTCGTGTTTCAAATATATTATAATTTTTGAAAAATATATTTTTTAAGATTGGCTTCGTGTTAATATTGAGGTTTTAAAGTGTATATATATATTTAAAATTATATCTGAGAAAATAAATGTGTATTGCTTGATAAAAATAAAAGTATTGAATAATTTTCTTTGTATAGAATTTATCAATATATATTACATTTCTTTTACATCAAATTTGCTGTCTTTTTTATCTGTTTATCTTAATTTGTATTTCTTATTATTTTATTCGATGTTAGAAAAGATGATTTTGTTTATAAAACACGTGTAAAAATTTTTTTCTGAAAATATTTCTTTAATAAAATTTTGACTGATTAAATTCATTGTCATGTCATATCATTAAACACCAAATTTTGCTTAAAATTCATGCAATGAGACATCGGTTTTCTTTTTTTTATGGTGGTACCTCAAAGCTTTGCTCATTTATTTTAATATCCTGTTAAAACAAATTCTTTTTTACAGTATAAAATTGTTTAAGAGCAGTCTAGACACAGTTTTTCTGAATACATGTTTCACTTCAACATAGTAAGAAAGCATGCCTGGAGCAAAGGCAAAATATGTTTATACAAATTAGATATACACAGCAAAATAAAAAATAAAAAAATATTCTATATTTTTTTAAAAAAAGGAAATGAAAATAAAGCAAAAATAAATCATTACCCGGGAGAGTATTAAAAGAATGATTTCAGCCAAGGAACTTTTAAAAATACGGAAAGAGCTGATAAAATGAAATAGTTTTTTGGGGCTTCGTAATTTAAATCGTGTCTTCCCATAGGACCACAAGACTTTTTCTTTTTCTGTTTAATTTTTTTTTCTCTCTCTTCCCTAATGCCATGTCTGCTGCATAAATTTCAAAATGATTAAGCTTATAGCAAAGTTCAGATACCCTGAACACGAAGAACCAGCCATATTTTAAAGTAGGAAAAAGACCTGTATGCATGAAATAGTTTCCAAAATGAAAAATTAATTTCTCCAGATATTCTTATCGGATACGTTATACGACACAACCCACCGTCTTTAGTTCCTCGGAGTGATTTTTATTTTCTTTTCTTTTTCCTTTTTGTGTTCTGCCAACAGGAAATAAGACTTTTAAGCTTTGCGCCTTACGAGTTTTGAAAACTGAATAGTTTTATTGGGTAACAGAAATAAAAAAAAACTTATTTTATTTGTTTCTCGTTTCAAGAAAAAATACTTTATTTTATTTCGTGTTCCCAATGTAATATAATTTTTGCTGAATATATTTTTTAAGATAGCCCGCGCACATTTACATCTAAGTTAATAAAAAGTATATTATTTGTTAAAATAAAAGTAAATGTATTAAATAATTTATTTCGTATAAATTTTTAAATGATGTTGCATTTCTTTACATCAAATTTCCTGTCTTTATTATTTTTTATATCTTAATTTTTATTTCTTATAATTTTTTTTATTAAATGATAGATGAAATAATTTTGTTTATAGAACTCTTGTGTAAAAAACTCTTTATAAAAATATTTTTTTATAAAATTTTAGCTAATTAAAATCAACATCATGCCATATAGATAAACACCTAATTTTGCTTAAAAATTCACATTATGGGACATATATTTGCTATTTTTTTATAATGATACATGAAAACATTGCAGATTTACATTAAAATCTTGTAAAAACAAATTATTTTTTACAGTGTATCATTGTCATTTAACACCTAGACACAATTTTTTTAGAATGCATATTTCACTACAACATAATAAGAAAGCATGCCTGTAGCAAAGGCAAAAGATGTTTATTCAAATTAGACATACACAACAACAAAAAAAAAAAAAAAAAAAAACAGCAAGCTAGATCAAAACTGTTGCTTTATCACATATACACGCAGTAAAAAAAGAAGAAATACAGTTTTCATTTAAAAAAATAAATTAAAATAAAGCAAAAATAAATCATTACCCGGGAGAGTATTAAAAGAATGATTTCAGGCAAGGAGCTTTTAAAAATACGGAAGGAGCTGATAAAATGAAATAGATTTTTGGGGCTTCGTAATTTAAAACATGTCTTCCCATAGGACCACAAGACTTTTTCTTTTTATGTTTTAATTTTTTTTCCCTCCTGCCATGCCTGCTGCAAAAATTTCAAAATGATTAAGCTTACAGCAAAGTTTAGATACCAAGCACACGAAGAACCAGCCATATTTCAAAGTAGGAAAAAAAACCTGTATGCATGAAGTAGTTTCCAAAATGAAAAATTAAACTCTCCTGATATTCTTATCGTATAGCTTATACGACACAACCCACCGTCTTTAGTATCTGGGAGTGATTTTTCTTTTCCCTTTTTTTTTTCCTTTCGTGTTCTGCCAACAGGAAATAAGACTTTTAAGCTTTGCACCTTACGATTTTTTAAAACTGAATAGTTGTTATTGGGTAACATAAATGAAAAAACAGCAATAATTTATTTGTTTCTCTTTTGAAGGAAAAATTATTTTATTTTATTTTGTGTTTCCAATGTAATATAATTTTTCATAAATATATTTTTTAAGATATATATTCACGCATATATTGCAGCTTTTAAAGTGTATATAAATATTAAAAATTATATCTAAGATAATATAAATTATATTGTTTGATAAAAATAAAAGTATTGAATTATTTATTTCGTATAAAGATATAAAAATCTTACATTTCTTTTACATCAAATTTTCTGTCTTTATTATCTTTTTTATCTGAATTTTCATTTCTTCTTATAATTTGTATTATGTGTTCGAAAAGATGATAATGTTTATTCAACATTAGTGTAAATATATTCTTTATAAAAATTTTATTTTTAAATTTTGACTTATTAAATTCAACATCAAGTCATATGTTTAAACATTTTTATTTTTGCTTAAAACGTCACGTTATGAAACATTTATTTACATTTTTTTATGATTATACATCCAAACTTTTTTCATTTACATTAATATCATGTAAAAACTAATTCTTTTTTACAGTAGAAAGTTATTATTTAACATCAGACGAGACACAGTTTTCCTAATACGTATTTCACTTCAAGAAAGCATGCCTGAAGAAAAGGCAAAATATGTTTACACAAATTAGATATACACAACAAAATAAAATAAAATCTTTGAGCTAGATCAAAACTCTTACTTTAGCACATATAATCGTAATAAAAAAAAAAAAAAAAGAAATACAGTTTTCATTTTTTTTTTTTTAAAATCAAATGAAAATAAATCAAAAAATTAATCATGACCCGGGAGAGTATTAAAAGAATGATTTCAGGCAAGCAACTTTTAAAAATACGGAAAGAGCTGATAAAATGAAATAGATTTTTGGGGCTTCGTAATTTAAAACATGTCTTCCCATAGGACCAAAACACTTTTTATTTTTCTGTTTTATTTTTTTTTCTCTTCTAAAGTCCCTCCTGCCATATCTGCTGCAAAAATTTCAAAATGATTAAGCTTATAGCAAAGTTTAGATACCACGAACACGAAGAACCAGCCATATTTTAAAGTAGGAAAAAGACCTGTATGCATGAAGTAGTTTCCAAAATGAAAAATTAAATTCTCCAGATATTGGTATCGTATGCGTTATACGACGCAACCCACCGTCTTTAGTATCTGGGAGTGATTTTTCTTTTCTTTTCTTTATTTTTCTTTTCTTTATTTTTCTTTTCGTGCTATGCCAAAAGGAAAGAAGACTTTTAAGCTTTGCGCCTTACGAGTCTTGAAAACTGATAGTTGTTATTGGGTAACAGAAATAAAAAAACAACAATATTTTATTTGTTTCTCGTTACAAGGAAAATTATTTTATTTTATTTCGTGTTGCCAATGTAATATAATTTCTGATAAATATAAATTTTAAGTTAGACTTCTCACACATATTGTAGTTTATAAAGTGTATTAAAATTTTAAAAACCTAAAAATGTAAAAAATGTAATGTGTAAATGTGTAAAATTCTAAAAATTTTATCTTAGATAATAAAATTTTTATTATTTGATGACAATAAAAGTATTGAAATTATTGAGTAATTTATTTCGTATAAATTTATAAATATACTATGTTTGTTTTACATCAAATTTCCTGTTTTTACTTCCATTTGTATTTTAATTTTTATTTCTTATTATTTTTATTAGATGTTAGAAAAGATGATTTTGTTTATGAAACAATAGTGTAAAGTCTTTATAAAAATATTTTTTTAATAAAATTTTGACTAATTAAATTCAACATCATGTCGCATGACTAAAAACCTAATTTTACTTAAAAATTCACTCTAGGAGACACCTATTTAGTATTGTAATAATATCTTTTTAAAATAAAACCTTTTTTACAGTATAAAATTTATCAGTCTGTTTCATCAATAAAATAATTACAATGTAAGAGAGTCTTTTATTTTACTTAGATTTCAATAATAATATTTAATATAATTGTATTATTTTTGAAATTGTTTTGAACTTTTCATTTTTTTAAGGGATTGCTGTGAAATTTATCTACATTTTAAAATTTAACTTTAATATGCGTAAGTAAACTCTAAATTCTGAATAAAACAAGTTGTTTATTATAACTTATAATTCTAATTTTTGCATTTACTTATTTATTTTCCTAAATATTTTTAACTTAAATATGCTTTCCTTTATGGAACAACATATATCTAAATATTTATTGCATTTTTGATAATATTCTAATCACTTTAACCATAATAGATTAAATTAAATGGTTTTTGTTTATATCATTTCAATTTAAATTTTATAGTGATTATTCTTTTTACTACTTAAAATATACCGAACTATTTTTTTTTCAGTAAAATTGATTGCATTAAACAAATTAAAAATTATATTTTTAGTTTGCATCACATGTACTTGTTGAAAAAAAAAAGGAGAAGAGTCTTATTAATTTAAAATACTAAATATTTATATATGTTTAAAATATATAAATAACCTTTGTTTACAATTAGACTTTCAGATTATCCGGAAGACTCAGCATGATTTTATTAATTTCAAAAGTAGTGTGTGTGGGGGGTGTATGTGTGGGTGTGTGTATGTATGTTATGATCTGTGAATAAAAATTCATTGTTATTGATGTAAAATCTATAAAAATGTATAAATACCAACCGATTAGAAAACGACAAAAAATAATAATCGAATAAATATTTCAAATAAATAGACAGCAGAAAATATTTTATATAATACGTTTTAATTTTTGGGAAAGTAATTTATTTATTAGAAAAGTCTTATTTAGAAAACTGTAAATTTCAAGAAAAATTCTGCTAGCGAGATATCTTTCAACGCATGCCGAGTAAAAACACCAGCTTCATTAATTTAATGATGAAGGCATTTTCAAAGGCTTTAATAAAAGAACAGTAACATATATCATATTTTAATGTTGGTAATTAATAAATAAAGTAAAAATAAAATAATTTCTATAAAACAAATTAAAAAAAATTAAAAGTAAATAAAAAGTAAAATAAGTTTTAAGAAATTAAAAATAAAGTAACTGCTCTAAAACTATAAATATCACTCATAAGCGTTTTTTTCCGAATATCTATTTTGATTTCAAGATTAAAATATTAATTTATGTCTTGTGATATTTTTAGTAGCAAAGAATTATAATTTTATTACGGGTGAAACATTTTTGAATTATATGAAGTTAATTTAATATTAAAATGAAAATTGATATGGCAATTTTAAAAAAAAAATTATGAAATGATATGATGTTTATGAAAATTTAAAATATATTTTTCATGTGAAATATTTAATTGAATTAGAGTTTCCTTCTAAGAACATCTCATTTTCTTTTTAAGACTAAAATAATGTATATTCTTCAGTTTCTAAGACAAACCTAATTATTCTTAGGCAGTTTATCATATTTATTTTTAAGTTAACAGAAGATCTGTATGATTCTTCTCCAAAATTAAATAAATTACATGAACAGGAATTAAATTGATTTTTCTTTTTCACCTTTTTAATTCAATAATAACTAAATTATAAACTTAAATTAGTGTCTAAACGAAATAATGTTACTTACTCCAAATATATAAATTTTAAAATCAATATTAACAATAAAAAATTCCTAGACATTCCTGTACGAAAAAAAAATCATACAATTTCCCCTGTTTTTTATACACTCTTAATTTCCATGACAAATCTTATTATATTTAACAAAAATTATACGAATAATTAAATAAAAATTATATTTAATTAATAAATGCAAAATTAAATTAATAAATGAAGATTTTTTTAGTTGGATAACAAAATAAAACCAATCTGGAAAATTATATTTCTCTTATAAATAAGACATATTCTTAAGTGTCAAAGTAATTTTCCAAGAATATGTTTAACCAAGATTAATATTATCAAATTTCTTATTTTTTATCATTAATATTCTAGAATTAGTCTTGGTGAACAAATGTGAAAACCCAATTTGTGTATTAATTACAAACCTGAAGCTTCATTGTATATTCAATGTGTTAGAAACGTAACAAAGCGTAAAAATTAATAATTCCTGTGAAAAATTCTGTATTCGTAAGTAGGTAAATACATAATTTATTTTTTGTTATATTATATTACAAACCTCATCAAAATTTGCAGAAAACCAGTTTTAAATATATTAGTATCAAACTTTATATTTACATAAATTACTAAATTTTAAATGGCTAAAGTTACACTAAAAATACGCTTAAAGTATTTTTATACATAATTTTGCTATTATAGTTATTTTTCATACTATTAAGGTCTTAATAATATCATTTAACTTATTAACTTAATCAAAAAGCTTAGATAATTTTTTTTGTTATCCCATTTTTTTAATGCAATTTACAACAAACTGAGTTTATTTTAAAGACACTCATTTTTATTTCTTGCTAATTCGAATATTATGAATTGTCATCAGTTTACAATATGCATTTTAATTATCACTTATTATTAAAAATATCATTTCGAAACACAAATTTCACAGTAACAAATATTAAAAAGATTTCACAATATATTGTATTGACTGTTTATTTTTTCTAACCTCAGCTAAATAAAAAAAAAAATATCAATCTTTTAAAATACATTCTGTGTCTGATAAATTTAATTTACACTAACCTATTACAAACCATATACTACACTAGTTGGAATCTTACAATTAAGATTGAGCCTGCATGTGTTAGGGCTTATGCAATGCCATTCTCTTAACACTGAGTATATTGAAATACATCTAACATATAGCCGAGGAAGCAATATTACTATTGTTTAAGCATGCCCTCTGAGTCAACTGTAGCTATTATATCCGCCCTAGAAACGTGTTAGATCCCTAGCAATCAAAGTGTCAAGCAGAGTCTCTGCAAGTGCGATAATATGCAATACCCTCCCTGATGCCTTCAGAATTTAATGTCACCGCCTCCAGGAATAGGATTGATTTAGTTGCCTGGGAGGAACGTCACAACGAGCTTTCCATTGGCATTGCTACAGTAAGTCAATCCAATGATTAACTCTGTCAAGAATGTTAAGTAAATTAGGGCAAATGAAATGCGCATTTATTCCCACAGCAACGAATCTAATTTAATCTCAAAGTTGGTTCAGCCAAATTCATCCCACTGTGGCTATTGATGTGATAAAATTAAAAAAAACCGGTATTCGGTATGCCGTTATTGGACTTTGGCACAGAGTTATTGAAAAGGAGTAGGAATGTTTCGTATTTTTCATAAAATATTTCCATGGCATTGTCTTTATATTTTCCATTAATTTATATAATAGATGCAATTAATCCAATAAATGTACTACTGTATTGTTTTCTCTATTTTTTTCAGTTATGGGTTTTTTTTGTGTCCCTTGCATGATTAGTTTCTCATATTAATAC
>BPLQ01009834.1:0-19424 GCA_021605075.1 Caerostris darwini | reverse complement strand
TAACACAAATATTCCAAATTTCTAGAGAGAGCATTTCGTTATTTCGGTAAATTATAATTTCCGTTTTGTTTTCGTTTTACTTAATAAAGCAGAAAAACGATTTCGAATTTTTCCAAATTTACATAAAACTATTCTAATGAATCTGAAATGCGAACCGAAAATTCCAAACTAATAACGGTTGTTTACGCCTCAACTCTGAGCGATACTCAGATGGCAGAAAAGCAATAAGAAGCTCTTGGACCTTTCCAAAAAAAAAAAAAGCAACTTGCCGAAAAATAACAATAAAAAATCGCTTTCGCATAGCTAAGGAGATATATTTAAAAAAATATCGCTGGTTGAAATTCTCGCGAATTTCATATCCAAAACTTGGAAGATGATATATGCAAAATGGGTCTTTTCATAGAAACTGAACGCGATAACATATATGAACGAATACCACACCGATCTGCGACAAAACTCGTATGTCGCAAACAAAACACGGCAGAAGACGTCGCCTGCCTTGGATTCTTGGAAGACGGGAGGAGAAATATTTCGTATTTTCTTCTCGTTTTATAGCAATTCTGATACCTCCGTATTTGTTCTGAAGCATTTTCGGTTTTCGAAAACAGCGGCAGGATCTTTGGAACTTATTCACATGGAATTTTTATTGCAGATGTGAAAAGTGTTAGGACTTCTTTTTTCATATCGTTACGGTACAATTCTTTGAATTTAAAAGAAATATTTATGGGGGATCTGTCTTCGAAGAAGACACCATAAAAAGAAGAGAAGATCCTAGAGCATTTAAAGTAGAAAAAAAAGGATGAGTTAAATATTTTTATAAATATTCTTTAGTTTTTTTCTGAAAACTGAAACTTTTTTTTTTTTTTTTTCGAAAGAGATTTTAAGTATTAATACGTCAGATTGCAAACGTCAGTTAAATAAGTCTTCCAATCAAAATTTTCAGATATCTCTCCTGTAAGATATTAAATAATCTAATACTATTTGGAGTTAATATATTTAAAATTAATTTAAATATAACTTTATTTTCCTTGAAAGAAATTTGTTGTATTAATACGTCTGATTGTTTGCCGCTCTACGGTCATCTTGTTCACACGAGGGCTAAATAAACTGAGACCTACAGTTTAAAGTGGATTCCGAACCACCACAAACATACATGCCACCACCACGATTTAACCTTCAAGCTTGTCGTAGCAATGGTAAGAGCTCTAGTCAATTGGCCCTCAGACCTCCATTTAATTTGGAATTAATCTATAATAGTAGCATCTGTCATAAAAATAATGTCTAATAATCTAACAAACAGTAGCATTTGTCATGAAAGGCAATCTTAAAATCGCAATACAAAGTATTCAATTTGGTGGAAGTATTCATAAGATGTATTTCCATTTTTAATACAAGTAATCCATTTTTAATAATATTCCACATTTCTAGGAATAACATTTCGTTAAATTTAAATTTCCTTTTTGTTTTCCTTTTACTTAATAACGCAGAAAAACATTTTCGACTTTTACCAAATTTACATAAAACTATTCTAATGAATCTGAAATGCGAACCGAAAATTCCAAACTAATAACGGTTGTTTACGCCTCAACTCTGAGCGATACTCAGATTGCAGAAATGCAATAAGAAGGTCCTGGACCTCTCCAAGAAACAAGCTGCCGAGAAATAACAATAAAAAATCGCTTTCGCATATCTAAGGAGATATATTTCAAAAAAATATCGCAATTTGAAATCTTCGAGAATTTCATATCCAAAACTTGGAAGATGATATATGCAAAATTGGTCTTTTCATAGAAACTGAAGGCGATAACATATATGAACGAATACCACACCGATCTGCGACAAAACTCGTATGTCGCAAACAAAACAAGGCAGTCACCTGCCTTGGATTCTTGGAAAACGGGAGGAGAAATATTTCGTATTTTTCTTGTCATTTTATCGCAATTCTGATGCCTCCGTATTCGTTCTGAAGCATTTTCGGTTTTCGAAAACAGCGGCAGGATCTTTTGAACTTATTCACGTGTAATCTTTATCGAAGATGGGAAAAATGTGGTGATTTTTTTTTTTTCATATCGTTACGGTACAATTCTTTGAATTTAAAAGAAAGATTTACGGATATCTGTCTTCGAGAAAAAAAGAAGAGGAGATACTAGAGCATTTATAGGAGGGGAGGTTACGAGTTTAATATTTTCATAAATATTCGTATTCGTTTTTTTTTCTGAAAACTGAAACTTTTTACTTTGAAAGAAATTTCAAGTATTAATACGTCTAACTGCAAAGTTAAATAAGCTTTTCAAACAAAATCCTGAAACATTTTTTTCCTTTAAGTTGTTAAATAAACTAATACTATTTGAAATTATTCTAAAGTGTTTCTTTCAAATGCAGTTGGCTTGCACCCGCTGTTACTACCCAATGCCAAGTGAAACTTGAAGATATGCTACGGACGCAAGTAACACTCCCCCCTCACCTCTCTGCGATCCTCTTAGGTTATCCTACGATTTAAAGTGGATTTTGAACCATTACAAACATATATGGCACCGATGGCACTCGAACCCTAAATCTGTGTACCGAGCATTAGAGCACTAACCATTCGGACATCAGGCCCCTATTAATCTAAACTATAACTTTATTCTGACTCATTACCCAGTATTAATATCTCTGAGCTGGCATGCTTGAAGGTACTGTTTATTCGAAAGCTGGTTATTCAAAACATCCATGCCATCGCCAGTATTCAAATCGCACGTACCAAAGAGAAACCGGAGGTACCAGAGCGCTAGCCACTTGGTCACAAGGCTGCTCCAAAAAGAAGGGATTTTCGTCTTGACTTTACTTGGGGCTCAAATGAACACCCTCAAGTTTGAAATCCTGATTTCTCTTGTAATTTCCTATTCATGTAAAAAGTCTTAACCTTCCAGGTTTGTACTTAAAATTCAAAGATAATGTTTTCCAAAATCATGCAATGGTTAGAATATGCCATACGATAGTATTATTAAGACAATACAAATATCATATAATATGAATAATAAAAATAGATAAGAATACTTCATTTATGCTTACATTATAAGAGTATTTTTATATGTTAAGAAACATAAAGGCTACTGTTTAAAATCTTACGAAACTGAATTTGATATGAAACCAACGTAACCTAAAATGAAGTCTTCTCATAAAAGAAATATTTAGGGTTCTAACATTATTCTTAATTTTAGTGCCTAACGCTGTCTTAAAATTGTTTATAACATGTTTTTATGTGTTTTTTTTGAAAACGGATATAATAAAATAGCTTTTAAGCTATAAAATATAATTTAATACCTCTATACAGATCATAAATATATATATAAACATATATGCATGCATCGTAAAAATGCCAGTTAAAACACTCGTTAACTTTTACAAGGTAATGTTGGTAGTTATATGCACTCGCCAGCTATATTTTCCCCTCAATTCTTGCAAAAATAAATATCGAACTTTATTAGCGTGTTTATTAATTTTTAATTACAATGTTAGTATTGAAAATGATTTTCACGCTCAATATAAATAGATGATGTTAAAAAAATAAAATTTCATTTGATAGAATATGATTCTGATTTTGAAACAATTGATTCATCTTCAATCGTTAGTTAATTAGATTATCTTCAAGTCAATCTTTTCTACAGTTTTTTCAAATGATATTGCTTTCAATTGTTAATTTTGTGTGTTGTAAAGTTTTATTCGAAAAGAGATAATACATTGCTTTAGTATACCATCTAATTTTGGAAGTCAAATTCTTTAAAATCTGTAAAATAATGACATAAATTCATTTTTGCTCATGGAGGATGATTTAACGATCCTTTATTTATTTACTATTTAATTTTAATCAGTTCCTTTGATTTCTTGTCATATTTTGTATTTAATGTGTTTAAGTACACCCTATTTGATTTTGGAAGCATAATGTAATAATATTTGGCATAATGTGCTTTTCCCAACATGAGTTCGTCCAACAACAAATGTGACAGATCCTACAGATTCTCTAGCTGCCTGATGGCCAATTGGCTAGCGCTTTTGCCTTTGGTATCACAGGCTTCAGGTTCGAATCCTGGCGGTGGCTTCGATGTTTATGAGTTGTTCGGAATTCACGTTAAACTGAGGTTCCGGTCTATTTAGCGTAAAGTGTGCACAAGAGCGACAAACAAAATAAAAAAACATGCAGATTATCTGGCGCGGTCTAGAATTTCGTTTCGTTTAGATGTGCATGTAAAAGGACATTAAAGGTTCTTAGTAGCATGGTTATGAGATCAATTTTAGGGTAAACAGTAAATTCAACTGAGTAACCATGCCCCGGGAATATACCAAAGGATCAATTAATACATAAATTTTACTTAATTCTATTTAGATTCCATATATCCTCATTATTGGCGTAACAGCGCTTTGATGGGCCAAAAGCCATTTGCCTATTGGCAGATTTCGAGACACGTGATGCTTTCTCTTTACGGGGTAAGGTAGTCTGTTCTACACCCAATACTCTACAATCATATTGGCTTATGGTTTAAAGTGGATTCCGAACCATTGCAAACATCCGAACGCGAATCCGAAACCTGTGGTACCGAATGCCAATGCGCCAGACACACAGCCATTCAGGCCCTATCTGTTTACTTTAGAAAGATACACCTTATCAATTATAATATCATAACCTCATAATAATGTCTATTCAATCGTCAATCACTTCAACCATCATTAGGAAGATGTAAATAATTTTTGACCATCTGGCGCTTTGAAGTTTTGCATGGTCCGCTCTGCCAATTAAAACAAAGCACAGAGATATCATTTTCAGTTCAATAATCCCTTTGAATAGATCGGATTCGCACCCGGTTAGGGCCACTGACCATCAAATACACCCCTCCAAGGGACACACATGAAGTCTACCACCACAATACATGAATTATGTAAATGATAAGTCATGAATTATATAATAATTATAAACATTTTTACCTTGATCAAAAAATATTTACAAATACTTATTCCCATATTAACACGATATATACTCACATTGACACGACAATACTAAAACATGAATTAACGCATCATTTTTTTTAATTACATATTACTCAGCCAGAATATTTATTATTACAATGAATTTTTTGAGAAATATTCGAAGTTCATTTACAACTTCGAGGTTGTGTACATGGCAATTTTCAATCATTTTATCAAATTTGAGATTTGATTATTTCCCATAAAATACAATATTCAGCAGAAATTCTCTTACATGACTGTCCAACATATGTTATCTTATAAATCAGGAGGTAAATATGAAGAAATTATAAATATATTAATATTCCATTACAGTTAATTGCACCCAAGGAAAACCTTTAGAAGCAATTCAACCCAAACTTCAGAAGATAACTTTTTGCGTTCTCTAGCTGGAATGGTCGATGGCTTTCCTTTTATGATCTTTGTTTCCTTATTAGCTTTGGAATCTCCCTTATCCCTATTCGATCGAACAACATCTTAGGTCTCTTGACAGCAAGTATTTCTTTCTGGGATGCTGCTAACTTTTATCTTTTAGTCGCACTAGCACTCAGTTCGGAAGAAAACACTCCAAAAACAAAGACATTCTAAAAAAAAGAAAGCAAATAAGTTCTACTTTTGTTCCTTCTCATTTCTAGCTGATTTTTCGACTCGATTTTTATGCTCTTCCAACACACGCTCGCACACAAAAACAGATCTTCATCTTCTTTGTATTATTATTATTTCGCTTCTTGTATCTATTGAGACATTTCGGAATGATTTATGGCGTCGCAAGGGAGATGTATTTTGCGCCAACTACCTAGAATTCGAAGCCAAAAAGGAAAAGAAAGGATAAAAAATAATATTTGAGAGCGCTACAGAATGAAGGGGGTAAAAAAAAGAACAAAAAGTAATAAAAGAATGTCAATGTGGAGAGAGGCAAATCCATTTTCGAGAAGTGGAAACCATCTGCACTCAATTTACAATAGGGCTATCGCATTGCAGTTTAAACAGCGACTCTTGTAGAATCTTTTTTGTTCTACGATTTGTTTTGTTTTTATGGCATGTGTTCTTGCGTTTTTATTTACTTTTTTTTCATCAAGAGATGCTTCCTCATTCATTTTGGTGTAAATAAAAACAGATGCCAAATACAAAGAAAGTTGTAATTCATGTTTTCATTTCCTCAGTGTCATAATTTGGTTCTGAGTAATGAAGAATTGATTGACGTTGTAATTCATCTTTTCAGTTCATCAGTGTCATAATTTAGTTGTTTCGGTTTTTGACTTTTGGTTCTGAATAATGAAGAATTGATTGTCGTTGCAATTCATCTTTTCAGTTCATCAGTGTCATAATTTGATTCTGAGTAATGAAGAATTGATTGTCGTTGCAATTCATTTTTTCAGTTCATCAGTGCCGTAATTTGGTTCTCAGTAATGAAGAATTGATTGTCATTGTAAATCATCTTTTCAGTTCATCAGTGTCATAAGTTGGTTCTGAGTAATGAAGTAATTAGTAAGTGGAAACCATCTGCACTCAATTTACAATGGGCATATCACATTGCAGTTTAAATTGCAAATCTGAAGAATATTTTCGGTTCTACGATTTGCTTTATTTTTTATGGCCTGTGTTCTTGTTTGTTTATTTTTCATCAAGAGTTGCTTCATCACTCATTTTGATGTAAATAAAAACATAAGGCAAATTCAAAGAAACTACTAACCTGATAAAAATAATCGCTATACATTTAACAATAAACCACTATTTCGCCAACAGCAAGCTTGAAAATCCTTTTAGACTCGTAGTTTAAGTTTTAATAAAATGTATTTAATGTATCCACTGAAAAATGGTTTATTATTTTTCGTCTAAGCATACAGTTTTTTTGAATAAATTTGTAATGCATATTTTTGTGTTATAAAATTATGCTTATCATGCTTTGATATTTAAATTCTTGTCTCGGTGATTAATGAGCAAAATTAAATTTCTGTTATAGTTTAATAAAAGAAAATGATATTTAAATTTTTGAAAAAATATTTTTGGACTTCATATAATTATCATACAGGCGAAATAAAATCAATTTAGCTCTAGGAAACCATAATGCACATAGCCAATTGTTTGCAAGAGAGATAAAAATTTTGATCATTATCATAGTTACTTATTCACTTGGCTTCCTTCAAAGCGTTTTTAATTCTGTCTGTATCTACATTGCAGAGCCTTTTGATCCAATATCACACGCTGATATAGGATGCATTTGTAATGCATTTTATAAGTGTCATGCTGCTGTATTTGTCTCCTACTACTTATGTTTTCCCTGTTATGTTTCTTCCTACTACTTACGCTTCTCCTATTGTAATGTTTCTTCCTACTATTTATGTTTCCCCTATTGTTATGCTTCTTCTTACTACTTATGTTTCTTCTCCTGTTATCTTTCTCCTAACGTTATGTTTCTTCCTACTACTTATCACGTGTTATCAGTCCTGCTGTTATGTTACTTCTTATTATGTTTCCCTTAATGTGTTTCTTCCTACTACTTATGTTTCTTCCTACTATTTACGTTTCTCCTGTTATGTTCCTTCCTACTACTTATCACGTGTTATCACTCCTACTGTTATGTTACTTCTTATTATGTTTCCCTTACTGTGTTTCTTCCTACTACTTATGTTTCTTCCTACTATTTACGTTTCTCCTGTTATGTTCCTTCCTACTACTTATCACGTGTCATCACTCCTACTGTTATGTTACTTCTTATTATGTTTCCCTTACTGTGTTTCTTCCTACTACTTATGTTTCTTCCTACTATTTACGTTTCTCCTGTTATGTTCCTTCCTACTACTTATCACGTGTCATCACTACTGTTATGTTACTTCTTATTATGTTTCCCTTAATGTGTTTCTTCCTACTACTTACGTTTCTCCTATTATGTTTCTTCCTATTAATGTTTCTCCTACTGTTATGTTTCTTCCTATTAATGTTTCTCCTACTGTTATGTTTCTTCTTACTACTTATGTTTCCTCTACTGTTATGTTTCTTTGTTTGCATTTGCTTGTTTTTCCCTTACACAAATTTCTTTAACTTTTTTTTTCGGGTAAAAGTCAGTTTTAGTTGGGAATTATGTAGGAGTAACAGTTTTAAGAAATTTCAGAAAAAAATTTCCTCATGTTATATGTAGCTGCCTATAAGACACCACGATGTTTTTTAAACCTGCAATCTACGGATTAAACCTACAATATTTTTCAATCAAGTTCTTGCTTTCTTTGATTATCTATGAATATAATTAAATTTAAAGACTAAAATAAGCATGCTGGTAAGCAATAACAGATAAGCTTTACATAGTAGTTCAATCGAAGGCACAGTGAATGCCAATGTTAATAAGTAAAACAAAAAGTAATAGAAAGTCTCTTAATGTAGAACAGAGAGAGAGAGCTGCCTCTTAAAGAGTTTTGGTCCGTTGAGTTTAATTGCTTCAGAATTCCGCTTCTTCTATCAATTGAACTCAGAGGAGGTTAATTAGTTCGTTACAAAGACCTGCACGTGTGCTACATCCTAATCTGTTAAGTAAGGCAAACGAAGTCGCTCTAGATGATAATTATTTATTCAGAAGGAAAAAAAAATGCTTCTGGCTGAAGAGAAAAGGTATGTTACTTTTAGCTAGTCGAGTGAATGGCAATTGTAGAACACGACGTTCAAAACAATGGAAATTCTATTATGACTGCAATGAATATCTTCCATCCCCCTTTTAAAAGAAAATTACGAATCTTCATCTTATTTCTTCTCATGATCAATTGCAATGTCTTTTTGTAGACAGCATTTTCAACAATTGACAGATTATGGAAAAGGCAAGAATATCGGCTTGTGTAAAATTGGTTTATCTCACCTTCACACTCATCGAAGAAAGAGCACTAACATGCTGTAGTAACTTTATGTTACTCACATGCTGAAGTCGGGAATGTTCTGGCGACAATTGGTGCAACTATACAATAGGAGGTCTGTGGCAAATGTTTTGAGTTAAAGGGGGTATTTAAATTAAAATTACCAGTTTTTTTAATATAAATATCTATTAACATTTCTTTTTTCGGTCTTTCTGATCAACAAAAGTGCCAATGATAGCATCAAAGTTCTCATTTCGGGTCATGGAATGCTTGATAGATAGAATAGCCACATTACGTAATCTGTCTTGTCCCATAGAATTTCTTACATAGGCTTTTATCAATTTTAATTTTCGAGAATGATGGCTCTGCACTGGCCGTAATCCTAGGAATTGTTAAAAATAACATAAATATGGTGCAAATTTCAGAAAAGCTTGAAGACATAAAATGATTCCTGATGATTAATAAATCTGCCAGTTCCTTTTTGGAAAAATACTTTTTTAATTTCATATATAAAAGTGGAACAAAAACTGCAAATTTCCTTGGTAAAAGTGACAGATATATCCTTTTTATATACATCTTCAGCCTTTACCAATAATTCGGTGCCATTCAAATTAATAAACGTCAGGCCTTTCCTGTACTCATAACCTCTCTGCTCGTGCAGGGAGCCGAGGCAAGTGGCAATTTGTCCGTCTTGCCACCGTATTGTTATTCCACGGGTCTAACTGAACAAACTAATCTTCAATCTACCAATGGTTCTTAGAGCTAAATTTTTGATGGCATTTTATTTGGCAGCGGATTGGCATCGTTACACCGTCAATTGAAAAATTAGAAATGAGAAAAAGAATTAATTATAAGTAAGAGTATTGATTTAGAAAGTATTTGATAGAATATGCATATTTACATCTCTTAAAAATACGTTTTCAAGAAGCATGTAAAATTGTTTATCTCATGCATTCAAAGTTCCTCCACTTAGCGGTCTGTTGACCAATTGGCCAGCTCTCTAGCCTTTGGTACCACAGGTTTCAGATCAGAATCCTCGCAGAGGCATGGATGTTTGTGAGTAGTTCAGAATCCCCGTTAAATTGCAGTTCCCCGTCTAATTATCCTGAAATGTGCAAAAAAAAAAAGATGACAGTAGAGCAACAAACCAAACCATATAAATCCTACCCTAAAAAATATTTAGATTTTGTCTTTAATTTTTTTTCACTGTTCAGAATTAGTTGAATTTTTTTAAAGAAGTAATATATTATGTATAAAATTGTCATTTTATATGATATATTGTCATTTTATATGCTTGACATGGCTCAAATTTTTATTAAATATTATGTTGATTTCAATTTTTTTCCCCTCATTAACACATTCTAGAAGTCCGTATTTAAAATTTGGTTATGTAACATAACTCTCGGCCGAGTGACTAGCGCTCCGGCGCTCGGTGCCACAGGTTTCGGGTTCGAGTCCCAGCGGTGTTATAAATGTTTGTTGTGGTTCGAAACCTACTTTAAACCATAGGTCTAATATGACTATTGGGCATAGGTCTGACGACTCTACCCCGTAAAAATAAATCTCCTGTCTTGAAATCTGCCAGTAGGCACACGGCCTTGGCCCACCATGGGGCTGTTGAGAAAATGAAGAAGAAGAACATAAATATCATAGTTCCTACTGAAATTTAAAAAAAATATCTTAATAAAAACATTCTTTTATAGTGCAAGTGTGTTAAATTGAAATTCGTACAATTTAATGCTTTTTGCTTCAAGAAACGATGTTGAATAAAATTCAGACAGTAGCTACATGAACATATAAATTAAATTGCTTTTATTCAAGACAAATTACTGGTTTCGTCTAAAATGAATGTATTTTTAAAATATGTTACGTAAAAATATAAATATAAATATGTTATATAAATATGTCTGCATTGCGTGTATGTAGATCAGCAGATCAGCTGAACAAAACAACAACAAAAATAATTTCATCTAACATTTTCTCTAAATATTGTTTTAAAATGTTCTTCATTTAGAATTTTCGTATAAGTATTTTTTTTAATTTCATTTTTGGTTTTCATTAAAATGGTTTGTTTTTAAAATAAGTCTGTGGGGAAAATGATAAATTGTGCGCATTTTAAGAACATTTCTTCAATCTTTTTTTTCTATAGTTTTTTGTTTTTCCCTTATTATGCTCTCAATTTTTGCTTTGTTGTGAAATATTTATGTATTTATTAGTTTTAAAATGTGTATTTTTATTTTATAATGGATCTAAAAATATATTTCTATAATCTATACCGATTTTAGAAGGAATACATTTTCTTTTTCTTTTCAATTATTGAAAATGTGTTTGTGCGTGTTTTTCGATTGATTCAAATGTTTCTTCTTGTTAATTATAATGGTAAAAATGATGTCGAAATAAATTGAAATAAGTAAGCTCTGGAACATTTTATTGATAATTCTGAAAGAAACACATTCCATTCGAATTCTTAAAAAAATAATATTTAAATGGAAGCAACAGATTCGAGTTGAATTTTTGTTTTTGGTTTCTAATTTCTTTCTGTGGGATGTCATGATTGATTTGATTGATAATTCTCTGGAGCTCTGGTGACCGTTGTGAAAGTTTTCAGGTTCGAGTCCCGGCGGTGCCTTGGATGTCTTTACGGAGAAGCATTTTCTGGTCTACTCATTTATCATGCAATTTGTTACATTATAAACTGCGTTAATTTTATATACCTACACAAAATGAAAGAATTTTATAACTATTCATTATGAAAACAGCTGCTAAAGAACATGATGGCCGAGTGACTAGCGCTCTGGAACTCGGTGCCATAGATGTTTGTAGTGGCTCGGGATCCATTTTAAACCGTAGGTTTCAGTCTAATATAACTGTTGGGCGTAGGATTGACTACTCTACCCCGTAAAAAAAAATATCATGTCTCGAAATATGACAGTAGGCAAATGGCCTTGGCCCACCAAGAGGCTTCTGCGACAATGAAGAAGAAGAATTTCTTTCTGTACGTTGCATGTTCTTGGTTTCCAATGCCATGAATTTGATTAAGTTCTTTGCCATTAGAAAGGCCGATATGTAGCAGATTCTATGGTTATTCAGGGTGCACCAAGGTGATCTGCTGTAATACAATATTTTGCCACTCTAATTTTACACAAATATGAATAAATAGCTCCAGATTATATGAGGTTTCTCAATATCCTTTCTCAAGCCCAATGGAAGAATTTTCTGGTCTATGTATTTATCACGTATTTTGTTACATTATAAACTACTTTCATTTTGTGTAGGTATGCTTGATGGCCGAGTGACTAACACTCTGGCACTCGATACCGCATATTTCGGATTCGAGTCCCGGCTTTGTCATGGCTTCTTGTAGTGGTTCGGAATACACTTTAAACCGCAGGTTCCGGTCTAACATTACTTTTTGGCGTAGGGCTAACAACCTTACAACATAAAAAGAAAACATCTCCTGTTTTGAAATTTGTCAGAAGGCAGACGGGCTTGGCCCACCATGGGGCTGTTGGGCTAATGAAGAACAAGAAAAATTATTAAATTGATAAATAAAAGATCCAATTGAATTATTTCAAAAATTTATATTTATCCGAAATATAAAATTTATTTGGGAAAAATGAGAATTAAAAAAAAAATTGGTAGCCTTACTGCACGCTTTATATGTTGGCGATGAATTGGGGAGATTGCTTTCTCGACTTTTAAGGACACCTTCTTCACATGTACGAAATCTCACTATGCAGTTCGACTTTCGTTGCGAAACGCTTGTACACATTGTCCCAATCATCATCGAGGAATCACGTTTCTGAAAGTAGTCACTGCAAAAGGACCCCGCCATAGGATTTGAATTTAAACACCTGTGGCATTCGCGTTCCAGAGGTGATAAAGGGTAAGGTGATTGCTTTCCGTGAGGATTTTTATGGACAACTTTCCCGGATTTGTGAGTGAGTGGGAGAAAATCCAGAAAACTCCTGTCAGATAGCTTGACTGTCGATGCTAGACATATTTCACAACTGATCTGAAACAAACTCCGCTGACGGACAGGAAGCTCGACTTTCATGCATGCTAGATGCGCATCGAGTCAAGCTGACACTGATGGGTGTTTGTTTGGTTCATCCATGCCCCCACCAGGATTAGAACCTGAAACCTGGGATAACAAAAGCCAGAGCACTAGCCACTTGGCCACCAGGCTGCATATCAATAGGAGAAATATAAATAGTAGGAAGAAATATAACAGTAGGAGAAACATAAGTAGTGGGAACACACATCAGTAGATGAAACATTAATAGTAAGAAGAAACAAGAAAGTAGATGTTGTCGCTCTACGATCATTTTGTGCATACTTTAGGCTAATTAGACCTGGTCCTACCGTTAAAGTGCATTCCGAACCACTGACAAACATCCATGCAACAATCAGGATTTGAACCTAAAGTTTGCGGTACAAAAGGGCAGAACCATAGCTAATTCTCCATAAAGCAGTTAACGCTGATGGGCGACGCGGACGCCATTGAGCAACGAGTGAAACTAACGCGGTGACTTATATGTTAAAATGCATCTAAATATGAACAAACCAACGCGTTGAAATGAAATGAGTATCCCGTTAAGGAATGCAGATATTAAACATTTTAAACTCAGATGTCAGAGTGTTCAAAACAACAGTATGAAATGTACGAGATTAACCATAAACTTTATTTAATTAGCTCTTGAGTTATTATTATTTTCGAAAAGTACAAGGTAGGGGGAAATAAATATGTAGGGCTTCAAGTGATCCATCGCTTTGAAAAGCGGGAAGGAGAAGCATTGGAGTGGGTTCACAACTCTGGAGTGGAAAGAAAACTGTGCGTTGCTCAAAGTTTCTTTGATTCCATTCGAGGTGAGCTTTTATTTCTCCTTTACTTTTTTGTCAGAAGCTTTTAAAGATCGTGATAAAAGTCTAACACAATCAAATCACAGTTCGAGGAAAACTTTCTTTAAAAATTTTTCTTTGAAATAGTGTAGTTTGCCACAAAATGTAAGGCAACTATACCAATATTTAATAAAAAAAGCAGTAAAGGAAAATCACGTATCTTACGTCAAAATATATTGATAGATTAAATTATTATTTTTATTTTTATGTTATTAATATTACTAAATTTTCGTGATGAAATTTTGTATTAATAGTAAATATTGTTTTTATTCATTGTTTATAATATTGTTTTTGTTTATTAATTACGCCCGACTCGTGGCTCAGTGGCATTAGTGCTGGGGTTCAATCCGCTGGTGGCATTGTTGTAGCCACCGTTTCGAAAAGCCAGAAGACTCTATGGCGTTTGGGATGTTTGGCCTCTTGCCTCACGAGTCGGACTACTGGGTGGAAGGTTTCTGGGTTTCCTCCCATACTATATGCAAATGCAGGGTAGTTTCCCCTAAAAGTCCTGCTGGATGGCACTACCTTCCTTCTTCAGCAAACACGGAGCCAAATCAGTCTTCTACCCACGGGTCAAAATGAGTATTTCTAGCATACATAACCCAACATTTCTAGACTACAGAGAATAAAACAAATAGTTTACCCAGAAAAAGAAATGCCCGACTCCTAGCTTCGTGCAACATGCGCTGCTGGTAAGCATTAGGGCTCATGTTCAATCCGCTGGTGGCTTTGTTGTAAACACTGGTTCAAAAAAAGAGGAGACTCAAGGGCGTTTGGGATGTTCAACATCTTGCCACGTTAGTAGGAATATCTGGTGGGAGTTTCACCGGGTTCCCTCCCATACTATATGCAAATGCGGGGGAGTTCCTCCCTAAAAGTCCTTCCATAAGGCACTGCCGTCTTTCTTTAGTGACACGGAGCCAAGTCAGACTTCTGTTTACGGGTGCTCCATCACAACGGAAGCTGCCCCCTTCCGATCCGCATTGCAGGACACAACAACAACACAATTGCGCGATGAAATTCTATTTTAATAGTATATATTAGTTTTGTTTATTAATTGCGTTATGTTATAACATTATTCTTTTACTGTTTTATGGGATTAATAGTTTTGAAAATAGCATTTCTTTAATATCACAATTACTGCACTTTTATTGATTACGTCATTAATTTCGATGAGGATTATTATTTTTTTATAATTTTAGATTTTTCTTTGAAAGGTGTTTTTTAATACTATTTAATATGTTTTGAAATTTTGTAGTGTGCAACTTGGGCAACCTGATTGAAACTGGGTATGGTCGAGTTGAGATACTCAAGGCGCAGGTTTGAGAACTCACAGCTTTATTGACACACGCACAAACACCATATATATACAATTTGAGATGTACAATGTGCAATACATTTAAAGACAGACAATTATAGATTCGTGGAAGGTCTGCACTTCTAAGCTGAAAACCCGAAACTTGGATACGTGCAGTGTGCGCAAAAAATATTTCCTCTCTGGGTGAGAGTTTGCACGCGAACTGACCATTTCTCCTGAACACCACACGGGGTGCTTTTACCAGTGTGTAGGAGGAAGCACTGTTACAATCTTAGAAATTTGCATATTCTGTCAGAAAATTGTTCCGATTACACACAAGGAAAAAAAGCAAAAATGCATCCTGTTTTTTTTTTTTCGTTGTCAATTGTCGTCTTGATGCAAAACAAGTAATATAAAAAAAATTTGTAAAGTTCAATTCCTACTTTTTTCCCACTCTATTGCAGGAAGTTCTTTATAAATAACAATAATATTCATTAATTTTTAAAAGTTTATCTGTCGCCATCTATTGGTAGATATATGCAACTTAAATCTAAAAAATAAAATTAATTAATTTAATTTAATTACTAAATTAATATTTAAAAAAACTCTATTAACATCAAGTGCCATCCGCTACAAGTTAAAAAAGTATTTGAACTTGAGTGGATGAATAAAAAGTATTTTATTAACGATTGAAAATTTGAACAAGATATATATAGGGAGAGTGTGAGCTAATAGAAGGAATTGAAAAAGAAATCCTGAGAATTGGAAGACCATTCTACTCAACTCTCTCACGTTCACACGATCGTTTTCAACTTGAACTTCATCCAACTTCGTGGTAAGAGTTCAGCAAAAAGCCAGTAAAGCACACTTCAGGCAATAGAAAACGTCTATTTGTAAGGTGTCGGACAGAAAAATTAACCTTGGATTCAAAAAAATTTCAGTTATTTAGATCTTTATGGAAATCAAGCTTAATTTACACAGGTACATTTGATATTGATATTGCACTTAATAAGAATTCTGTACTCGTTTATAAATAGTTGATATTTAGAAGTATTTTATTTTTAACATGCAAAATTCGCTCTTTAATTGGGCTTTAAATTGTTTAGGTCAAAATTGCGCTGGTATACCAGAAATATAAGGATTTATTTCAAATACCAATATAAAAGTTTGGATTATAATGACTATTATTACATTGACGATGTTTCATAACATTAATTCTTAAAGATAAACATTGTGTCTTGATAATGAGCCAGAGATTTACACAATACTATCATGCATTCCATAATATTTGCAATCACTTAGGAATTCACCTATTATTCCTTTAACAGGAACCATTCTTCAAACAAACGATGTGCGAATAAAGAACACATAAATTTCCAAAAAGGCAGAGGGAACGAAAAAAAAATCTCCTTTTGTAATCTTCGTGATGAATTAAGAGGGTGCAATTTTCATTTGGAACTCGTGTGTGTGAGCCCAACGCCCCTGACAGAACTCATGCATATAAATGGGCGAGGACTAATTACTTCACCTGAGGGCGTCGACCGCCCTGTCCCAAGACCCTCGCAAATTACCCTCCGCGAGAAAAGGGGGCCCGCGACTATTTGTTTTCGGAAGCCCCCTTCTTACTTTTTCTTTTAAAAATTTGGTTGCATTCCCGGAATCGATTTGGAAATGGTTCAGAATGTCGAGAAAGCCATGTACTTTTGTAGGAATTGGTCTTTTCTGGCGAAGACATTGATCTTCTGGTTTTGTATAGCAAGCATGTCTCTTCATGTAGGATTAATAAGATTGTAGAAGTAAATTTATATTTTAAAGTGGTGTTTTTCCTTTTTTGCAACTTATTATTAATTTCTTTTATCATTATGAAGTCTTACTTGTATGCGGTAATAAGACATTTAGGTAAAAAAATCGATATATATATGACTAACTAACTCCCCTACACTACAGTCCATGGTGGGCCACTGTCATCTACCTACTGACAGATTCCAAAAAAAAAGGAAATGTTTACTTTCCTCAGGGACAGTGAAAATGTAAAAATATAAGTAAAGTTTGAAAGCAAACATTTCCTTTTAAAGGGACAGGGTTGTCAACCTTACGTCCAACACTCTACAATTGTATTAGACTGAGATCTACGGTTTCAAGTAGATTGCGAATCCCTAAAAATATCCAAGGCACAGCTGGGACGCGAATGCGAAACCTATGGCACCGAGCGCCAGAGCGCTAGTCACTCGGCCATCAGGTCGTTCCATATATCTCAGCCAGGATATTTATTAATTTGATTTGAACAATGATCTCTTTGACCAATATTCGGTGTACTATGTATGTGTTCATGACAATTTTCAATCGTTTTGTCTATTAGAACCGATTATTTCACATAAAATACAATATTCAGCAGAAATTCTCTTACATGACTGTCCAACATATGTTATCTTATAAATCAGGAGGTAAATACGAAGAAAATATAAGTATATTAATTTTCCATTATAGTTAATTGCACCCAAGGAAAAAATTCAGAAGCAATTCAACCCAAGCTTCAGAAGATAGCTTTTGCGTTCTGTAGCTTGGAATGGTCGATAGGTTTCCTTATATGATCTCTGTTTCCTTATTAGCCTTGGAATCCTCCTTATCCCTATTCGATCGAACATCTTAGGTCTCTTGACAGCGAGTATTTCTTTCTGGGATGCTGCTAACTTTTATCTTTTAGTCTCACTAGCACTCAGTTCAGAAAAAGCACTCCAAAAACAAAGCCATTCTAAAAAAAGAAAGAGAGCAAGTAAGTTCTACTTTTCTTCCTTCATTTCTAGCTGATTTTTCGACTCGATTTTTATGTTCTTCCAACACACGCTCGCACACAAAAACAGATCTTCTTCTTTTTATTATTATTATTATTATTATTATTTTGTTTCTTGTATCTATTGAGACATTTCGGAATGATTTATGGCGTCGCAAGGGAGATGTGTTTTGCGCCAACTACCTAGAATTCGAAGCCAAAAAAGGAAAAGAAAGAAGATAAAAAATAATATTTGAGAGCACCACAGAATGAAGGGGGTTAAAAAAAAGAAAAAAAAAGTAATAAAACAATGTCAATGTGGAAAGAGGCAAATCCATTTTCGAGAAGTGGAAACCCTCTGCAGTCAATTTACAATAGGTCTATCGCATTGCAGTTTAAACAGTGAATCTTGTAGAATCTTTTCCGTTCTACGATACGTTTTGTTTTTATGGCCTGCGTTCTTGCGTTTTTATTTATTTATTTTTTCATCAAGAGTTGCTTCCTCATTCATTTTGGAGTAAATAAAAGCATACGGCAATACAAAGAAAATTGTAATACATTCTTTTCAGTTCATCTGTGTCTTAATTTGGTTCTGAATAAGGAAGAATTGATTGCCGTTGTAATTCATCTTTTCAGTTCATCAGTGTCATAATTTGGTTCTCAGTAATGAATAATTAATTATTGTTGTAATTCATCTTTTCAATTCACCAGTGTCATAATTTGGTTTTGAGTAATGAAGAATTGATTGTTGTTGCAATTCATCTTTTCTGTTCACCAGTGTCATAATTTGGTTTTGAGTAATGAAGAATTGATTGTTCTTTCAATTCATCTTTTCAGTTCATCAGTGTCATAATTTGGTTTTGAGTAATGAAGAATTGATTGTTGTTTCAATTCATCTTTTCAGTTCATCAGTGTCATAATTTGGTTTGAGTAATGAAAAATTGATTGTTGTTGCAATTAATCTTTTCAGTTCATCAGTGTCATAATTTGGTTTTGAGTAATGAAGAATTGATTGTTGTTTCAATTCATCTTTTCAGTTCATCAGTGTCATGATTTGGTTCTGAGTAATGAACAATTGACTGTCGTTGTAATTCTTGAATTGATTGTTGTTGCAGTTCATCAGTGTCATAATTTGGTTCTGAATAATGAAGAAGAGCGATTGTCGTTGCAATTCATCTCTTCAGTTCATCAGTGTCATAATTTGGTTCTCAGTAACGAATAAGTAATTATTGTAATTTATCTTTTCTGTTCATGTGTCATAATTTGGTACTATGATGAATTGATTGTCGTTGCAATTCATCTTTTCAGTTCATCAGTGTCATAACTTGGCTCTCAGTAATGAAGAAATGATTGCCCTTGTAATGCATTTGTTGTGTTCATCATAATTTGGCATCATGCATAATTTGGTTCTGAGTAATGAAAAATTGATTGTCGTTGCAATTCATTTTTTCTGAGCATTAGTGACATAATTTGGAACTCAGTAATAAAAAAGAATTGATTTGTCGTTGCAATTCATCTTTTCAGTTCATCAGTGTCATAATTTGGTTCTCAGTCATGAAAATTGACTGTTGTTGCAATTCATCTTTTCTGTTCGCCAGTGTCATAATTTGGTTTT
>BPLQ01009833.1:0-244646 GCA_021605075.1 Caerostris darwini | reverse complement strand
AATTGCAGTTGCAGAAAAATAAATAAATAAAGCTGTGTTTATTCTTTAAACCAGTATTACTTCGGATAGTTACAATTTACAACCTCTATCTCTTGCTTTGTGAATGAGAGAAGTTTTTTAAGCTTCAAGCCAACCATGACAACTTTTAGGTGATTATTTTCATGAACATGGAAATCATTATACTCAATGAAAAGAAATCTTCTCATTCATCTTCAACTATAATAATAAAACTTTTAATATCATTCTAGAAATTAATAAATATAAATAAATTATATTCAGTTATATTACAATAAATATATAATAATTCCAAGAAGACAAAAAACACAATATTTCTCATATAATTTATGTGTGGGAAAATGGTATTCTAAAACGGTGTATTGTAATCAGCAACCATGGCAACTTTTAGGTGGTTATTTTCATTGAACATCGAAATCATTATAATCAGGGATAAATTTAATAGATGCATTCGCGTACTGTATCCACTTATTTGTAGGAACTCTACTATATCCTTAGAAAATAAAAAGCTCATTTATCTTGCTTACTTGAGTCCAATACTTGTATATGTGTGGTCCTGTATACTTGTATATGTGTGGTCCTGTATACTTGTATATACGAGTCCTGTGTGGGGATCTACTGCTCCATCGAATTTCGAAATCATAGAAAGACTATGAAACGTATTCTACATATGATTACAAATTCGTCACAGTTTTTCCGAAATGAAGTTATAAGAACATCCTCTTTCCCTCCCAAGTTTTAAACAATTCGTTTACAAAATTGCATAAAATTTTTATAACTCCATTCCAAATATTATTAATTCTATTTTGAATGACCTAGGCAACTATGATGACGACATTTTTGATTTCAAAAATCGCAAAAGACCTCGCGCTTGTCTGAATATTAGATTTTTTATCCTTTCACCGTACGTTATTTTTGATTGCTCATAGGAAACTCATGCGCGCTAGGGAAAAAAAGCTAACGGACCCTCGGTAGCTTGTCTATGAATATTATTATTCATTAACGTTTCGATATCCTCTTTTCCGAATCGCCATGTAGTTTCTCCCCTGAGTCACAATTTTCCCTCTTCAATTGCTTTTGTTTCTATTTGTTTATTTTTGATTACCTTTTATTTAAACTTTTATTCCTTACTTAAAAATTATAATAATAATATTATAAAAAAAAATTAATATAATTTTTTATTAATTAAAAATTAATTAATAAGTTAATTTTTTAATAAATTAGTAATAATAATAATTATATATATATAAACAATATATCGTTTTATATATTTGTTGTAATATAATTAAATATGATATTAATTTATAGAAGGATATTAAAAGTTTTATTATTATAGTTGAAGATTAATGAGTTTGTTACCGTAGAACGTCCGTTATTTCATAGGAAACTGAGCACGCGCTGGAGGGAGAAAATGCTAACGACGTCCTACGGTAACAAACTTTATTAATGAGAAGATTTCCTTACGTTATTTATAATGATTTCAGTGTTTAGTGAAAATAATCACCTAAAAGTTGCCATGGTTACTGATTAACAATACATCGTTTTAAAATACCATATTTCACACCTATAAATTATATGAGAATCATTATTTTACTTGTCTTATGTTAGTTGCTAGTAATAATTTAATGTAATTATATAGAAATTAATATTCTAGATTTATTATTACTAAATGGCACGCAGTATAATACTACAGCAACTGGTACTTAATAAAATCTTTATTATCCACTTCACAGACGTATAAATAGCAATTGAAATTCACGTAAGACTAAATATCATTCCAGTGCTACAAACTAATGCCCTTGGTGTACATTACCAATGGATGTCTGTTTTATTGCAGTCCTCTAAATTTGTTAGGACACTGTGGGTTCTTGTAGGGAGGGCCAATAAAAGAAGTATGGACTTTTATCTCAAGTTTTTATCTCCCTCATAATGATGGTATGGCACGTGACTGGGTCGTAAAAGGGCCGTTGCTTCGTTGCGTGGGTTTGAATGCTTTAAAATCATGAAGTCCTTCCTGCTCTTTTAGTTCTTGGTTACCATCAGAATTACCCATTTCCATTATGTATCACTTTTACATTGTTCGGAAAATTTTCCGCTTGTAATACTACAGTTTTCAGCAAGATTTTCTTCAGGACGTGCAATGATTCTTATCCATGTTGTTTTTGAAAAACGATGAGGGATATTCGTTGATGTTAAATTAATCTTATACTACTGTGCCCAAAAAGTAAGACCAATTATTATTTTTTTCAAAAACTCTTTATTTATTCGTCTAAATTTATTTCATCGCCTTCAAAGTAATCTCCTCCGGACACAATGCACTTATGCCAACTTTATTTTCCAATCCTCAATGCATGGCAAAAAATCATCGACAAGGAGCGCCTTCAAAGCGCGCTGCGATTCACGTTGGATCTCTGCAATCGACTTTATAGGAATGCTCACCGAATGCCTTCTGCAACATTCTATACGTTTCCGTAAACGAAATTTAATGCAAGTTCTTTGCATAATTAATTCAGACATTTCAAAAATCGCCGCAATGAGTTTTAGCGTCTCTTTTCAAACACTAATGAATATTTTGACGTCCAATTTCACACAGATGTCAAGGACAGTGCCAGTAATTTAAAAAAAAAAAAAAAAAAAAAAATTGAAATTCCATAAGCCCCGAGAATTTTAAATTGAAAATTGGTCTTACTTTTTGGACACAGTATTAAATTATATGAGAAACATTGTGTTTCTTCTTTTCTTGTCAGAATTGTTATATATTTGTTGTAATATAACAATATAATGACATTAATTTATAGAATGATATTAAAAGTTTTATTATTGTTGAAGATTAATGAGAAGATTTCTTTACGTTGTTTATAATGATTTCGACGTTCAATGAAAATAATCACCTGAAAGTTGCCATGGTTGCTGATTAACTATACATCTTTTAAAATACCTTATTTCACATCTAAAAATTATATGAGAAACTTCACAAAAACAAATTAATATATGTTTTACTTGTCTTGTTAGTTGCTAGTAACAATCAAATGTAATTATATTGAAATTAATATTTTAGATTTATTATTACTAAATAGCACGCAGTATAATACAGCAACTAGTACTTAATAAAATATTTATTGTCCACTTCACAGACGTATAAATAGCAATTGAAATTCACGTAAGACTAAATATTACTCCAATTCTACAAACTAATGTCCTTGGTGTACATTACCATTGGATGCCTGTTTTATTGCAGTCCTCTAAATTTGTTAGGACACCGTGGGTTCTTGTAGGGAGGGCCAATAAAAGAAGTATGGACTTTTATCTCAAGTTTTTATCTCCCCCATAATGATGGTATGGCACGTGACTGGGTCGTAAAAGGGCCGTTGCTTCGTTGCGTGGGTTTGAATGCTTTAAAATCATGAAGTCCTTCCTGCTCTTTTAGTTCTTGGTTACCATCAGAATTACCCATTTCCATTATGTATCACTTTTACATTGTTCGGAAAATTTTCCGCTTGTAATACTACAGTTTCCAGCAAGGTTTTCTTCGGGATATGTAATGATTCTATCCATGTTGCTTTTCAAAAATAATGAGGGATATTCGTTGATTTAAAATTAATCTTATACTACTGTGCCCAAAAAGTCAGACTAATTAATATATTTTTTTTCAAAAACTCTTTATTTATTCTTCCAAATTTATTTCATCGCCTTAAAAGTAATCCCCTCCGGACACAATGGACTTACGCCAACTTTTTTTCCAATCCTCAGAGCATGCTAAAAAGTCATCGGTAGGGATGGCCTTCAAAGCGCATTCACGTTGAATCTCTGCAATCGACTCAAAACAGTGTACCCGAAGTGTTCTTTTGAGTTTAGGGAATAGCCAGAAGTCGCACTGTGAGGCGCACTAAATGAGGTAAATATGGTGGTTATAGAACGATATGGGCTTCCTTTTTGGCGAAAATGTCTCGAAGAATCAGCGCAGTGTGTGCTGGCGCATTCAGTGTTTTCGGTACCAATCGAGATATGACGCTTTTGTGGCCCAAAATGGAATTGACCGATCCTTTTGAAATTCCAGCGTCACCAGCAAGGTCTCTAATTGTAAATCGACGGTTTGCAATCACCAAATCTTTAATTTTTTGGGTGTGAGCTTCGTCGGTTGAGGGTCGACCAGAGAGCTCTTCATCTTCCACGCTTTCTCTGCCTTCTTTGAACTCTTTATACCACTTCTAAAAATTTCTTTCTGATATAGGAATGCTCACCGAATGTCTTCTGCAACATTCTATGCGTTTCCGAAAACAAAATTTAACGCAACTTTTTTCTCAATTAATTCAAACATTTCAAAAATCGCCGGAATCACTTTTAGCGTCTCACAAAGCCAAGTGTAACTCAAACACTAATGAATGTTTAGACGTCATATTTCACACATATGTCAAGGACAGTGCCAGCAACCAAAAAAAAAAAAAAAATAATTGAGATTCCATAAGTCCCGGGAATTTTAAATTGAAACTTTTTAAACACAGTAGTATTTTAGAAAATTCTACAAAGGATTCCTTTGAAGCCTACTCGCTATTTTCGAATAATGAAACAGTTTTAATGATCTCTGAATATCGAATAAAAAAAATATATATATTATCGTTTGGCTTGCTTCAGAAGTTCCAAGTTCCAGTAATGGACGGCCATTTTTATCTTTTTTCCCCCTCTGATAAAATCACTTTCGTTGCCATTCCGTTAAAACAAATAGCAGCTTCCGAGAGTCCATAATAACGTTCCAATTTTATCCCCTTTCCTAGATGACTTTTCTGTTTGCCAACGGAAATTGCATCCCCATTCTAGAATATATTTTTTCCCCCTATCTTTTAACTCCTCTGCTTTGTTAGTACGTTTTCCCTACATAGGTAATTTTTTCCCTCCGTTATTAACTTTTCCCTGGAGTTTTGGGTATAAAGTTAACGCAAGCTCCAGTCAGTATTTATCGGTTGAACTGTCGATTCACTGCTGAAGTTATTTGTGTGGAGTTTCTTATAGAAGAGTAAATTTTGAAGCCTGTTTACGGGTAATAAATACAGAGGAATTTTTCGTGAAAGCCTGGATTTATGTCAGGGACTCAGCTGTTTGAATGATTTTAAAATTTTTTTGTTTAAATTTTGTATCGAAAACTTTGAAAGATTGTAAAAATAAATAAATATTGTTGAGCTGACAGTTTTATATGTTCTTTTTAATTTAAAATATTTTAGTAGAAATATTTTATTTCAGTAACTCTTTTGTAATAAAATTTTGTATCTTTAAATTTTTTTTTGAAATGTCTGTTACTGTTAACGACACAGAATTTTGCGTAAACGAAATAACAGATATTTGAAATAAACAGACAGTGACAGTGACACATTAGTGTTAACAGACATTTCAAATAAACAGGCATTAACAGTGACACATTAATATTAACAAATTAACAGTGATACATTAACATTAACATACATTTCAAATAAACAATTAACAGTGACACATTAACATTAACAGGCATTTCAAGTAAACAATTAACAATGACACGTTAACATTAACAATAACAGATTAACATTAACAGGCATTTCAAATAAATAATTAAGAGTGACGCATTAACATTGAGAGACATTTCAAATAAACAGACAGTGACAGATTAACATTAACAGACATTTTAAGTAAACAGACATTAACGTGATAGATTAATTAACAGACATTTGAGATAAACAGACATTAACAATAACAGATTAACATTAACAAACATTGTTTATTTAACAAACATTAACAATAATAGATTAACATTAACAGACATTTCAAATTAAAAAATTTAAAGACAGAAAATTTTATTGCAGAAGAACTATTGAAATAAAATATTTTAAATAAAAAAGAACATATAAAACGATCAGCTCAACAATATTTATTTATTTTTACAATCTTATATATACAATGTACGAATATTTTATTTATATAATTACATAAATTTTTTTTTAGATAGAACTTTCTTTTCCTTTTCTTGTAATAGAGGTTCATTAAAATTTTCAAATAAACTGAAAGTTTTTATGTGTTATTTATAAATATTTCCAATTTTTATATTGACGTTTTATATAATTTTTCCTAAAATATATAAATAGTAATTTTTGTAAAAATGTTAAATTCATTGCTTTAAATTCCAATGTGTATAAATTGACATTTTTGCAATATTTTTAATATTCATTGAATACAGAACATTTTACTGTTAATATTACCTATTTTTTAATTAAAAATCTTTAATTCCGTAATAATGAATGGTTCGTAAAAAATACCATTTATATTTTTTTTCTTATTATTTTCGAAATAAATTTTGTGTATTAAGATTGAAAATTAATGACCCAAACTATTACCTCTTTATTTACTTATTTCTTATTTGTTATCCTTATTTTTGTTCATTAATTACACTTAATTTAAGAAAAGCTTTCAATTCCATTCTTAATTGTTGTTTAGAAATTAATTTATTTTATTCAGAAGTATAATTAATAAAAAGAACAAGCTTCATATCATTTAATTCCGAACATATAAAATAAACAATTCGGAACACATACTAAATATTTTTTCTGATTGCAAAAAATCTTTGAATTCTCTTGGGCCTATTCAATTAGAAAAAGGATTTATGTGATTATAATATATTCTTTATTTCATAAGAATGAATTGTTTTCAATAAATATTTTGATTTTCTTTTTAGTAAAATAAATTGTTTTTTTTTTTTCCTAATGCAGCTGGCAATACAGTGGCAGGTGAAACAGAATGTTAAAGTTTTTACTTTTACCCATTTTGTTTTTTTTTTAAAATAAATCTCCAGATAATTCTTTAAGTATATGTTTCAGAATTATTTTATTTTAACAATTGAAGGATTTGATTCTTTACTTCTTATCTCGGACTTCTTACCTTTTTCTCCGTGTCAGTAAAATATTCTCGACACAAAAATGGTGAATCATATATCTTTCATTTGTGTAAAGCAGGTTTCCATTTTTTATTCTTTCCACTCGAGAAATTTTAAACGCATTGCCATAAATCATCTTCCTTAAAATTTCACTTCGAAGGATTACGCTCGATTTGTTGCTTTCCTTTTGCTTCTTCACTTCGTATCAAAAAGAAAAAAATTCATCTTCTTGAGTATTTATATGGCGTGTCAGATAGTGCACTCGATTAAAAAAAAAAAAAAAAAAAAAAAAAAAGGTAAAAATTCTCCGTTCTTTTGAAATGCAAGCCGGGCAATATCATTTTCATGGGAGGGGGGGGGGGTTTACCTTGCGTGAATTATGCGCGTTTTTTTTTTATTTATCGTTCTTAAAAGATCAGAAGTGAATTGATTTATAAAAAAATGACTTTTTTTTTACTTTATTCTTTTATACATGTTTCGTAAATTAAATGATGTGTCATTTTTTTAAATGTATTTATTTTGTGAATTGCTAAAAGATTTTATTAATTTATTATTTAGCGTTAATTCACTATATTTGTGAACACTTAAAATATATTTATTATAATAATTATTTAAAATAATTTTTAAATAATAATATTATTTTATAATATAAAATAAATAATAATAAATATATATGACAAATATATAATTAATATATATAATGAATAAATAATAAATAAAATTAATAATAATAAATAAATAAAAATTTAATAATATGTTTAGCTTTGCGTTTTAAATTTAATAATATATATATATTTTTTTTTTGCATTTTTTAATTTAATTCTTAGAGTTGAAATTTTTTTGTTTGATAAAGTTTCACATTCCCAATATGAAAATGAATTTAATAGTTTTGATTGATTGAATAATTTTTTTAATGAATTTGATTTTTTAAATTAATGTATATTTCAGAATTTTCATTGATGGTTATCTCAGTTCCAATATGGTTTTTTAATAAATGTATTAATGTTAATAAATATTAATAAGTGTTTATTATTCAAAAGTTTTTCACCCTTTATTTAATATTAAGTATGGCAAAAAAATTTTTTTTTAATAATATTAAGTTTAAAATGCTCATAAAGATTTCAAGAAATATTATAACAATTGTAATAAATTAAGAAATATTATAACAATTGTAATAAATTAATAAATATTATAACAATTGTAATAAATTAATAAATATTATAACAATTGTAATAAATTAATAAATATTATAACAATTGTAATAAACTAATAAATATTATAACAATTGTAATAAACTAATAAATATTATAACAATTGTAATAAATTAATAAATATTATAACAATTGTAATAATTAAGAAATATTATAACAATTGTAATAAATTTTTTAAAAAATATTCTGATTTATATTTTTCATCAATCTTTCTAAGAAATGTTCAACTATTTTATGTTTTTTTAAAACCATCTTGTTTACCAACATTCTCAGTATAACCAGATGGATAGTGTACTTTAAAGAAATGTGATTCTCAGAAAAACTGAGAGACACATTGTCGTACTTTTGTATGCAATATTGAAGAAAATGCAGAAATACTCCAGTCAATCTATCCATCGATACAAGATAATGCAAATTTGCAATTTTCTTGCACATTTGCTTTATTTTGCTTTTATTATGCAATTATTCCAACATTTTTTTTTTCAAATAGAAGCTTATGCAACCGTCAGAATTAAAGTCTCCTGTGCAGAAGCCTTAATTTTAAATCCTTAATCTTCTTATAATCCTTAATCCTTTAGTCCCCTCTTTCTATTAAACCTGTCTATACTCATTTTTTAAGCAAAGGGATGCAATAAAAAGAAGCAGTATAAAATGATATACAATATAAAAATTTACCAAACATTTGATGCGTGAAACTTCATTGATCTAATAAATGTTCTAAATTATCAATGTATACGGTACAGTAGAAAAACTTCTTGTCCTCTAAACGAATTCTTGTCCTCTTATAATCTAGCTTGCACGCATTATCACAAGGTTGGAGTGCAATTTTTAATTAATTAAGTCTTCGGTTATTAATTTTTAATTAATTACGTCTTCCAAAGTTTATTAACTTACTAACACTTATTTTTACCATTCTTCCTAAATCTGATGGCCGATTGGCTAGCTCTCTGGTCTTTGGTACCACAGGCTTTAGCTTCGAATCCTGGCGATGGCATGTTTGTTAGTGGTTCGGAATCCACGTTAAACGGTAGGTATCGGTTTAAATTAGCCCAAAGTGTACACAAAATGACCGTAGAGCGACAAACCAAACCTTAATCTTGTAAATTAAGTCTAATCAGACTTACTGAAATTCATTTTAATATCATTAATTCTGATTTAAAATAATATTTTATATTTAAATCCATGGAAAAAAGATTTTAAAAAAATAAATAAATTAATGCTTATTGCAAGTCCAAGACACATAATATTAAGCATAAAATTTCCTTTGCCTATTTCCTTCGAAAAAACCACCAAACTGTTGATGCCATGTTTTGTAAATTCAAGAAAAATCTTGTAAATTAGGCCTAATCAGACTTACTGAAATTCATTTCAATACCATAAAGGCGTGCAAATTCTGATTAAAAATATTATTCAATTCCTTCTATTTGCTCACACTCTCCCTGTGTATATCTTGTTCAAATTTTCAATCGTTCATAAAATACTATTTATTCATCCACTCCAGTTCAAATACATTTTTTGTGAACTTGTAATGGATGACACTTGATGTTAATACAGTTTTTTCAAATATTAATTCAGTAATTAAATTTAATTAATTAATTTTAGTTTTTTTTTAGATTTAAGTTGCATATATCTACCAATAGATGGCGCCAGATAAACTTTAAAAAAATGAATGAAAATTATTTATAAAGGACTTTCTGCAATATAGCGTGAAAAAAATAGGAATTGACTTAAATTTTTTTTATACTTGTTTTCTTTTTTAAATCAATGGGAAAAAGATTTTTTAAAAAATAAATTAATGCTTATTGCAAGTTCAAGCCCCATACTATTAAGCATACAATTTCCTCTGTCTATTTCCTTCGAAGAAACCACCAAACTGTTGATGCTCTATGTTTTGTAAATTCAAGAAAACCCTCCATCCATACCAAGTACCTCTGGAGCAGAAGTCACTGCCATTGAAATGTTCTTCTTCCATTCTCGTAATTGGAGTGAGAATATTTGCAATTTTTTAATTAAGTCTTCTGGATTTTTGTCTGGATTTCTTCTGGATTTTTGTTTGGATTTCTTCTGGATTAAGTCTTCTGGATCTCTTAAATTTTGTAAGTTTATTAACTTACTAACACTTATTGTTACCATTCTTCTTAAATGTTGTGCGGCCTGATGGCCGATTGGCTAGCGCTGTGACCTTTGATAACACAAAGGTTCAGGTTCGAATCCTGGTGGTGGCAAGAATATTTGTAAGTGGTTCGAAATCCACGGTAAACTGTAAGTCCCGGTCTAATTAGCCCAAAGTATGCACGAAATGACCGTGGAGTGAAAAAAACCGAAATCTTCTAAATTAGGCCTAATCAGTAATTCATTTTAATGCCATTAATGCATGCAAATTTTTATTTAAAATAGTATTTTCTTTTTAAATCAATGAAAAAAAAGATTTTTTTTAAAAATAAATTAATGCTTATTGCAAGTTCAGGCCACATAATATTAAACATAAAATTTCCCTTGCCTATTTCCATCGAAGAAACCACCAAACTGTTGATGCCATGTTTTGTAAATTCAAGAAAACCCTTCATCCATACCAAGTACCTCTGGAGCAGAAGTCATTGCCATTGAAATGTTCTGCTGCCTTCTTCCGCTGCTCGTTGTAAATTCACGTCACGAAATTTCTTTGGGATTTTTTTCCTGGAAAAGGTAAATAAGCTGGAATATGTTTTTTTTTTATATATATCTTCCGAGTTATCGCACGTTCTTGTCCACATTAAGTTTTCTCGAGAAAGCAAAATGTGACAAAATTTAGCTTCTTTTTCTTGGTGACATTAGGGTACTTCCGACCTCACGTTTTCTTGAGAGATTAGATTGAGATTGGGAAGACGACCAGAGATGGATAGTTGTTGAAAAAAATAAAAAGTGGATTTGTATTCGGCAAGAACTTGTTTTGATCGCAATCTCCCGTTTTTATTTGAAGAGAGTGCGATTCAACAACAACAGTGAAATGTTATTATGTCTTTGTTTTACGAATGCTTCTTATTATGTGTTTAGATTGAGTCACCTTTTGGACATGCTTTACCTGTTCAAGTTCACTAGAAGGTCATACTTGTTGTCTTTATTAGGCAACGTATTTTCTTCCGGGATTTTAATATGGAATGTTATGTATGTATGTGTGTATTTATTATAGACGGCTATATTTCAACGGGATTAATGTACGGGATTTTGTTTTATTATACAGGGTGATTATAATGAGAGTCTCACTTTTAAAATGTTGTAAAAAAAAGAACCATTCGTCACAATGAATTCAAATTTGAACCGAATAAGATGAAGATATATAAGATAAGATATCTATCTATCTATCTATCTATATGTATATAAGAATTTTTGGATGCCCCCCGTTTCCCCCTTCTGAAGATACTTGAAGGGAGAAACGGTATGACATCCAAAGAAAGTTCCACCGATTTTTCCCATCCAATTTGATATGGGCTTTCTACTAACAGTGTCACAACTGTTGAATGACTTGAAAGTCATTTTTTTTCCATCAAAAAACCGACACAATCAAGCACATGGAACACTACAGTTGGTTTAATGTGCAACTCATGCCAAATACGTTGTAATTTCGATTCAAAATATCACTGAATTCATTTTCTTTATGCCGGTTACAGCGTCATCTATTAATACACTTTGGAACGGTTTTTGATGCCATACATTTTCCTCCTTCTTCAATTATCTTCAGTTCAAATTTGAACTCATTGTGACGAGTGTTTCTTTTTTTACAGCATTTTGAAGGTGGGGCTTTAATTATAATCACCCTGTATGTATAACTTTAGTAAGATAAAGAAATGTTTTAAAATATTGAAGGGAAATAAATCCTTTAACATAGCAAACTATCTCAAATACGTATATACCAAGGTATCAAAAACAAAAACAAAAATATATATTTAGGAAATCTAGAAAATAAAAGAAGGCAGTTTTAATGATTTGAGCTTTATCAGGGAATATTGTGGAATGAACTCTAGAAGAATTTACACCCAGTTAAAAGGAATCAGGTGTCCATAAGTGTTCCGAAACTCATTTTGACGGTGGCAGGCTCCTCAATAGGTTTACAGCCTAATGACCAATTGGTTAGCGCTCTGGCCTTTGTACCAAAAGCTTCAGATGCGAATCCTGCCAGTGGCATGGATGTTCAGTTGTTAGTAGTTTCAAATCCACTTTAAACTGTAGGTACCGGTTTAATTAGCCCAAAATGTGCACAAAATGACAGTAGAGCGACAAAGCAAACCAAACCAAACTAATCATCAAATTTTGATGGCTGCGCTTAAATCAAGGATTCATGGTCTTCACATTTAGATCTCTTTTTTTTAATAGTTGTTTTATTTGCCGCATTATCATTACCAATATAGGAACATTTAAAATAAAAATTGCGCTTTTGGAAATGCAGCAAATTTGTAGTTACGATATGTTATATAATACTCAATAATATGTATATATATATATATATATATATATTTGCTAAGCAATTGCTCATAATCAGCGTAGGTCCTTATATGTATTTTGTTTGATCTTGATACATGTCTTATTCCTTTGCCTAAGCAAAGTGATGCTAGAAATATATGGTTCTAATGACGCAAATCACTGTGTGTTCCATATATCGTGCTCATAGTGTAAAGAAAATTGTATTTTTTTATGTGAGTTTTCCTATACGATGTATATTTCCTTGTAGGTAAGTAAAATTATGCTTCATAATTTAAAATTTACATGCTTTTCAAATTGCTTGTTTGCTACTGTAGCAATGCTTGTTATGTTTATACCATTTTTTACGTAATAATAATTTGCCTAAAGCCATCTGTCATTGCATTGGTTATATTCTGATGTGTAAATCAAATTTAATATTCTTTCTTTTTTCACATGGGACTAACTTCGTCATAACATGTTCTGATTGATTAAATTGCACATTGTCATTTATTCTCTAAATGATCATTTGAATAAAAAAATTTTTTTTTTCTCCCTCATTTAAAGTATTATATTATTATTATTCATTCTGTGTTTTATACTGGTGAAATGTTTTATATGACTATGTGAGCATATTTTCATTACAATTTTTTTAGAATATCTTTGTAGTTTTAGCTGCTATTTTTCAATTTCTTCTATTAGCTCACACTCTCCCTATATATATCTTGTTCAAATTTTCAATCGTTCATAAAATACTTTTTATTTGTGCACTCAAGTTCAAATACAATTTTTTTGAACTTGTAGTGGATGACACTTAGTGTTAATACAGTTTTTTCAAATATTAATTCATTCATTAAATTTAGTTAATTAATTTTAGTTTTTTTTAGATTTAAGTTGCATATATCTACCAATAGATGGCTCCAGATAAACTTAAAAAATGAATGAAAATTATTTATAAAGGACTTTCTGCAATATAGTGAAAAAAAGTAGGAATTGATTTAAATTTTTTTTTTTTTTTTTTATATTACTTGTTTCTTAGTTAAATTAACCAAAGTGAAAATAAATAATATCGTTGAAACTGGGCCATGTCTAGAAGTATTCCAATAAAAAAAACTCTCGTACCTTTCACACGTTTCTTTGCTTATTGTTTTCCATGCATCTTGAGAAGAGGAGGAAAATAATATTTTCTTTCTCCCACTGTTTTCAAATCCAATTCGTCATTATGCGGAATCGCACCTTGATGTCAAAAGATCAAAGAAAATGGCTTCCACCCGGAGTTCCTACGTATTGGGTGCGATTTCCATCCTCTTTCTGTTCAGAGAAATCTGATGGTGTTTGGGGAAAATTTCCATTTCTTATTTCTCATTTGCATGGCATTCTGGAAACGAAAAGAAATCGAATTGCCGTTGTTGCGCTTCCTTTTCACCGTGCCGTGTGTTGTTACTGGCTGCATTGTGGTCGATATTTTGTGGTAAAGTAAAAAGATGCCGAATCACTCAGCCTCAAGTTCTTATTTGTTTACCGTACCCTGTGGGATTTAGAGAGAGAGAGAGAGAGAAATGAAAAAGGCCTACTTGGTATTTTATTTCTACCGAAAGGTTTTCTTTTATCTGTTGAAATATTTCTTTGAAAGATACATTTTTTGGGAAATATCCATGCTTTAGGGAAATGTATTGCCAATCCTTTTTTTGTGGAATATAGTATATTGAAATACTCTAGTTCAGTAAACTTTATATATTTTTATATTGTTGTTTTGTTTAGTCGAGATTCTCTTGGTGATTCAACTAATATAAAAATGTTTTCTGTTTTTATGGGTATTGTTAAAAGGGTAAAAACAGTTTGAATTGGATTTTATTTATATACAGTGAATCACGAAAGAATTCGCACATCCTACTAGTCTTATAAATGCAACTATTTTAAAAATACTAAATGCAGGAAAACCGTAGGAAAGACCATTTATTTTATTGCTGCATTGTATTCCCAATATAAAAAAAATGTATGTATGTATGTACACCGATACTCGGGTTTTTAAAGTATTATTTATGTATTCTGTTTTTTATACTGGTGAAATGTTGTTATTATGTGCGCATATTTTCATTACATTTTTTTTAAGGTATCTTTGTAGTTTTTGCTGCTATTTTTTCTTAATTAAGTTAATTAAAGTGAAAATATATAATGCCGTTCAAACTGAGCCATATCTAACGGTATTTCCAATAAAAAATTCTCGCACCTTTCAGGCTTTTCTTTGCTTATTTCTTTATATACATCTTTTTTCTTGCATTTCGAAATTTTTTTTTGATTCCGTATCGTTTCCCCCTTCTTCAAGTATCTTCAGTTCAAATTTGAACTCATTGTGATGAGTGGTTCTTTTTTGACAGCATTTAGAAAGTGGGACTTTAATTATATTATGCATTCTGTCTTTATGTCTTATATCTTTCTGTCTTATTACATTTTTTATGGTATCTTCGTAGTTTTAGCTGATATTTTTTTTTAAATTACGTTAACCAAAGTGAAAATATGTAATGGCGTTGAAATTGAAAACCACATGTAGTAGTATTCCAATAAAAAACTCACGCACCTTTCACGCTTTTCTTTGCTTATTTCTCTCGAGGCATCTTGAGAAGAGGAGGAAAATAATATTTTCTTTCTCCCACTGTTTTTAAATCCAATTCGTCATTATGCGGAATCGCACCTTGATGTCAAAAGATCAAAGAAAACAGCTTCCGCCGGAATTCCTCCGTATTGGGTGCAATTTCCATCCTCTTTCTCTCCACCGCTGAAGAGAAAGAGGATGGAAATTGCACCCAATACGGAGGAATTCCGGCGGAAGCTGTTTTCTTTGATCTTTTGACATCAAGGTGCGATTCCGCATAATGACGATAATCCGATGGTGTTCAGGGCTAATTACTCTTACTCATGAAAATCAAGTATCACCAAATACATTGTCGGGTTTTTAAACTATGTAAAGAATTCTGTCTTTTATAATGGTAGAATGTTTTATTTTATTATGTGAGAATATTTTCATTATTTTTTTAGGGTATCTTTGTAGTTTCTGGTTCTATGTATTTCAATTCCTTCTATTAGCTCACACTCTCCCTGTGTATATCTTGTTCAAATTTTCAATCGTTAATAAAATACTTTTAATTTATCCACTCAAGTTCAAATACATTTTTTTTGAACTTGTAGTGGATGACACTGGATGTTAATACAGTTTTTTCAATTATTAATTCAGTAATTAACTTTAATTAATTAATTATAGGTTTTTTTTAGACTTAGGTTGCATATATCTGCCAATAGATTGCGCCAGATAAAATTAAAAAAATGAATGATAATTATTTATAAAAGTCTTTCTAAAATAAAGTGAAAAAAAAGTAGGAGTTGACTTTAAATTTTTTTTTATATATTACTTGTTCATAGATATAGATCTATATCTATATCTATTATCTATAGATATAGATAGATAGATGGTAGTTATTGTTCATCATTAAAAATATTTTACTTGCAAAATTTTTTTTTATATTACTTGTTTTAGAATATCTTCGTAATTTTGGCTGCTATTTTTTAAAATTTAGCTAACCAAAGTGAAAAATATATAATATCGATGAAACTGGGCCATATCTAGTAGTGTATCAATAAAAAAACACTCACACCTTTCACGCTTTTCTTCGCTTATTTCTTTCGATGCATCTTGAGAAGAGGACAAAAAATAATATTTACTCTCTCCCACTGTTTTTAAATCCAATTCGTCATTATGCGGAATCGCACCTTGATGTCAAAAGATCAAACAAAATGGCCTCCACCCTGAATTCCTCCGTATTGGCTGCGATTTCCATCCCTTCCCTTCAGCGGCGGAGAGAAATCTGATGGTGTTTGGGGAAAATTTCCATTTCTTATTTCTCATTTGCATGGCATTCTGGAAACGAAAAGAAATCGAATTGCCGTTGTTGCGCTTCCTTTTCACCGTGCCGTGTGTTGTTGCTGGCTGCATTGTGGTCGATATTTTGTGGTGAAGTAAAAAGATGCCAAATCACTCAGCCTCAAGTTATTTGCTTACCGTACTCTGTGGGATTTAGAGAGAGAGAGAGAAAAAAAAAATGAAAACAGACCTACTTGGAATTTTATTTCTATCGTAAGGTTTTCTTTTATCAGTTGAAATATTTCTTTGGAAGATACATTTTTTTTGGAAAATATCTGTGCTTTACGGAATCCCATCCTTTTTTTTGTGTGTGGAATATATTGAAATGACTCTAGTTCAGTAAACTTTATATCTTTTTAGATTGTTGTTGTGTTTAGTATTTTTACTTGTAGTTTTGTTCTCCTGCGTATTCAACTAATATAAGAATGTTTTCTGTTTTTACGGGTATTGTTAAAATGGTAAAAACAGTTTGAATTGGATTTTATTGATATACAGTGAATCACAAAAGAATTCGCTCATCCTACTAGTCTTATAAATGCAGCTTGTTTAAAAATACCAAATGCAGTAAAACAGTAGAAACGACCATTTATTTTATTGTTGCATTCTATTCCCAATATATAAAAAAAAATTATGTATGTATGTACACCCATACTCGGGTTTTTAAAGTATTGCTTATGAATTCACTTTTTTTTACTGGCGAAATGTTTTATGCTATTATGTGAGGATATTTTCATTACATTTTGTCAGGGTACCTTAATTAAACCAAAACCTTATAATTGTTAAATACTTCGCGCTTTGCCCTATCTGATGATGTTCAGGGCTAATTACTCTTACTCATGAAAATCAAGTATCACCAAACTCATACCAGGTTTTTAAACTATGTAAAGCATTCTGTCTTTTTATAATAGTTAAATGTTTTTTGTTATTATGAGAGAATATTTTCATTACATTTTATATGGTATCATTGTAGTTTTTGCTGCTATTAACCAAAGGGAAAAATATATATTGTCGTTGAAACTTCGCCATATCTAGTAGTATTCCAATCAAAAACTCTCGCACCTTTCACGCTGTTCTTTGCTTATTTCTTTACAAACATCTTTTTTCTTTTGACTCCTAGATTCTTTTTGTTTCCGTACCGTTTCACTCTTCTTCAAGTATTTTCAGTCCAAATTTGAACTCATTTTGAAGAGAGGTTCTTTTTTTTACAGCATTTAGAAAGTGGGACTTTAATTATATTATGCTTTCTGCCTTTTATAATTGTGTTTTGTTCTATGTTATTATGTGAGCATATTTTCATTGCAGTTTTTAGGGTATCTTTGCAGTTTTTGCTGTTATTTTTTTAATTAAGTTAACCAGAGGGAAAATACATAATGTCGTTGAAACTGGCCCACATCTAGTAATATTCCAATAAAAAAATTCTTGCACCTTTCACGCTTTTCTTTGCTTATTTCTTTCCATGCATCTTGAGAAGAGGAGAAAAATAATATTTTCTTTCTCCCACTGTTTTTAAATCCAATTCGTCATTATGCGGAATCGCACCTTGATGTCGAAAGATCAAAGAAAATAGCCTTTGCCGGAATTCCTCCGTATTGGGTGCGATTTCCATCCTCTTTCTCTTCAGCGCCATTCGAGAAATCTGATGATGTTTGGGAAAAATTTCCATTTCTTATTTCTTCTCATTTGCATGACATTGTGGAAATGAAAAGAAATCGAATTGCCGTTGTTGCGCTTCCTTTTTCACCGTGCCGTGTGTTGTTGCTGGCTGCATTGTGGTCGATATTTTGTGGTGAAGTAAAAAGATGCCAAATCACTCAGCCTCAAGTTCTTATTTGTTTACCGTACTCTGTGGGATTTGGAAAGAGAGAAACGAAAAAAGCCTACTTGAAATTTTATTTCTTATTAAAGGTTTTTTTTTTTTTGTGTTGAAATATTTCTTTGAAAGATACAGTTTTTGGGAAATATCCGTGCTTTAGGGAAATGTATTGCCCCATTCTTTTTCTTTTGTGGAATATAGTATATTGTAATGACTCTAGTTCAGTAAACTTTATGTATTTCCGTTGTTTTGTTTAGTCGAGATTCTCCTGCGTATTCAGCTAATATAAAAATGTTTTCTGTTTTTACGGGTATTGTTAAAATGGCAAAAACAGTTTGAATTGGATTTTATTGATATACAGTGAATCACAAACGAATTCTTCTTTCATCCTACTATCTTATAAATGCAATTGTTTTAAAAATATTAAATGCAGTAAAACGTCTGGAACGACCATTTATTTTACTAATGTATTATTTTATTTTCAATATATAAAAAGGGATATTTATATCTGTGTATGTTCCAGCATAACTTAAAAAACTATGAAAATTATTAAACTAGTCCCATTTTTTTCTGGAATTTACTATTTTTTAGGGCGCAGGAAAAAATCGTAAAAATTACTTTTTTAATTAAACCAAAACCTTATAATTGCTAAATACATCGCACTTTGCACTATCTGATGATATTCAGAATTAATTAACATTACTTATGAAAATCAAGTATCACCAAACTCATACTCGGAGTTTTAAGGTATTATATTATGCAGTTTGAAACAGTGAAATATTTTATGTTATTATGTGACTATATTTTTATTACATTTTTTAAAGGTATCTTTGTAATTTTTGCTGCTATTTTGCTTTTAATCAAAGTGAAAATACACAATGACGTTGAAACGGAGCCATATCTAGTAGTATTCCAATAAAAAAAACCTCTCCCACATTTCACGGTTTTCTTTGCTTATTTCTTTCCATGCATCTTTCTTATTACATTTTGAATTTTTTTTTGATTCCGTACCGTTTCCACCTTCTACAAGTAGAGAGTTTTTGCATACCGTACGTTCGTTACCGTAGGACGTCCGTTAGCTTTTCTCCCTAGCGCGCGTGCTCAGTTTCCTATGAGCATGCGCGCTAAGTACAAATGCATTTTTTTAAGCTTGTAGACGTCCTGACACTTGTAACGTTAACGTACAGTTTTTCAAATATTAATTCTCATTATTCAAATTTGAACTCATTGTTACGAAAGGTTCTTTTTTTTAGAGCATTTAGAAAGTGGGACTTTAATTATATTATGCTTTCTGCCTTTTATAATGGTGTATTGTTTTATGTTATTATGTGAGCATATTTTCATTGCAGTTTTAGGGTATCTTTGTAGTTTTTGCTGCTAATTTTTCTTAACTAAGTTAACCAAAGTGAAAATATATAATGCCGTTCAAACTGGTACCTTATTCCAATAAAAAAACTCTCTCACCTTTCACGCTTTTCTTTGCTTATTTCTTTCCATATATCTTGAGAAGAAGAGGAGGAAAATAATATTTTCTTTCTCCCACTGTTTTTAAATCCAATTCGTCATTATGCGGAATCGCACCTTGATGTCGAAAGATCAAAGAAAATAGCCTTTGCCGGAATTCCTCCGTATTGGGTGCGATTTCCATCCTCTTTCTCTTCAGCGCCATTCGAGAAATCTGATGATGTTTGGGAAAAATTTCCATTTCTTATTTCTTCTCATTTGCATGACATTGTGGAAATGAAAAGAAATCGAATTGCCGTTGTTGCGCTTCCTTTTTCACCGTGCCGTGTGTTGTTGCTGGCTGCATTGTGGTCGATATTTTGTGGTGAAGTAAAAAGATGCCAAATCACTCAGCCTCAAGTTCTTATTTGTTTACCGTACCCTGTGGGATTTAGAGAGAGAGAAAAAAAAATGAAAACAGACCTACTTGGAATTTTATTTCTGTGGAAAGAGTTTCTTTTATCTGCTGAAGTATTTCTTTGAAAGATATATTTTTTGGGAAATATTCGTGCTTTAGTAAAATGTATTGCCCATCCTTTTTTTTTTTTTTTTTTGTGTGTGGAATATAGTATATTGAAATGACTCTAGTTCAGTAAACTTTATGCATTTCTGTTGTTTTGCTTAGTCGAGATTCACCTGCGTATTCAACTAATATGTGAATGTTTTTTGTTTTTACGGGTATTGTTTAAATGGTAAACATAGTTTGAATCGGATCTTATTTTTATACCATGAATCACAAAAGAATTCTTCTTTCTTATAAATGCAATTGTTTTAAAAATACTAAATGCAGTTAAACATTAGAAAAGACCGTTTATTTTACTGTTGGCTTCTATTCTCAATATATAAAAATGGAGAATTATATGTGTGTATGTTCCAGCTTAACTTAAAAACTATATTATTTAGAAATTCAGTTCTTTTTCTTTGAATTTATTATTTTAGTCCAAAAATTCGTAACCAAAAATTAATAAAATTTTTAATTATTGATTGAATTAAAAAATAATTATCTTATTTTTTGCTGCTTTCAGATTTTCACGCCGCCAGATGGCGCCAGCCGTAAAAAATATCATGAGTCATCATTAGTTAAATTATTGGGGGAAAAAGATAATAGAAAATTTATAGTATTAAATATTAGTTTTAATAATCTTATCAGAGAATATAATAATGTTAAAAGGTTAAGGGTGTTAAAAAATATTGGCATTTCTTGAATAAGAAATTAATGAGTAAACAAGACTTTACACACACACACTATTTTTAACTTAATATACAATTTACTAACATTGTATTTGTGTTTATCAACACCCAATTGACTATGATCCTGAATCCCGAATCGATTTATGACAATATTATATCAACCCCCAGATGTCAATATCGATTATTTTGGCTATTACTGGCAGGAACACAAGATTGACTTAAAGATTAATTTGGCAGTTAGCGCATTGTTGGAACTAGGTCGCGGATCTTTGGAGAATGCGATTATAAATTTGGTGCCTGCATACGCTTCATTTAAAATTGCAAGTTAAAATGGATTTTGATTGTATGTTTTTACTTAAAATCAGCCTAACTATGTAGTTGTACTCTTTAAGTCGAAAATAAACTTAGAATATTCATTCTTGAAAAGACCTACCAGAAAGAATCTGCTTGAAAGTTGGATGGTATTTTTTTATGGTAGGAAGTTCAAGTTAACCAAGTTCAATCAAGATATTCCTTAAAGGTAAACGAGACATTTATTAAAAAAAAGTCTAATTACCAATAGTAAAACATGGGAAATATTGCATACACCATCTAAAATGCATTTTTGAAGTCATAATATTGTTATTCAAAGTAGCACGTTGATTTGATTTATCGTTATGATTTTCTAACTGTATATTGTTTTGTTTCATCGTTGACTTTTCTGATGAAATATATTCTTTGCTCATTGTGTTTATTTCCTACATCTTGTAAGTTGGATGGTATTTTCTTTTTGGGTTTGAAGATCAGGTTTGTCCATGCTGTGCTAAACAAGCAAAGTTAATCCTTAAAGGTAAAAGAGACATCGATTTAAAAATCTAATTACCAATAGTAAAACATGTGAAATATTGTATAAACCATTGAAAACACATTTCTGAAGTCATAATAAATTTATTCAAACTATATGTTTATTTGATTTATAGTTATGATTTTCTGACTGTATATTGTTTTGTTTTACCGTTGTGATTTATCGCTGACTTTTCTGACGAAATATTATAATGTTTTCATTTTCTGCATCTTGTAAGTTGGATGGTATTTTTTTTATAGTTTGAAGATCAGGTTTGGCTAAGCTGGGCCAAACTAACCAAGTTAAGCTTTAAAGGTAAAAAGACATCGATTTAAAAACAAATGTATTACCAATAGTAAAACATCTGAAATATTCTATAAACCATTTAAAACACATCTCTGAAGTCATAATGTTCTTATTCAAAGCAGTATGTTGATTTGATTTATAGTTATAGTTTTCTAATAGTTTATTGTTATGATTTTCTAATTTTTATTGTTTTGATTTTCTAATTTTTATTGTTTTGATTTTCTAATTTTTATTGTTTTGGTTTTCTAACCTTTTATTGTTACGATTTTCTAACCTTTTATTGTTATGATTTTCTAACCTTTTATTGTTATGATTTTCTAACCTTTTATTGTTACGATTTTCTAACCTTTTATTGTTATGATTTTCTAACCTTTTATTGTTATGATTTTCTAACCTTTTATTGTTATGGTTTTCTAACCTTTTTATTGTTATGGTTTTCTAACCTTTTATTGTTACGATTTTCTAACCTTTTATTGTTACGATTTTCTAACCTTTGATTGTTTTTATTGATTTTCTAACCTTTGATTGTTACGATTTTCTAACCTTTGATTTTCTAACCATTTATTGTTACGATTTTCTAACCATTTATTGTTACGATTTTCTAACCTTTGATTGTTACGATTTTCTAACCTTTGATTGTTACGATTTTCTAACCTTTGATTGTTACGATTTTCTAACCTTTGATTGTTACGATTTTCTAACCTTTGATTGTTACGATTTTCTAACCATTTATTGTTACGATTTTCTAACCATTTATTGTTACCATTTTCTAACCATTTATTGTTACCATTTTCTAACCATTTATTGTTACCATTTTCTAACCATTTATTGTTACGATTTTCTAACCATTTATTGTTACCATTTTCTAACCATTTATTGTTACCATTTTCTAACCATTTATTGTTACCATTTTCTAACCATTTATTGTTACCATTTTCTAACCATTTATTGTTACCATTTTCTAACCATTTATTGTTACCATTTTCTAACCATTTTCTAACCATTTATTGTTACCATTTTCTAACCATTTATTGTTACCATATTGCTACCATTTTCTAACCATTTATTGCTACGATTTTCTAACCATTTATTGCTACGATTTTCTAACCATTTATTGCTACGATTTTCTAACCATTTATTGTTACGATTTTCTAACCATTTATTGTTACCATTTTCTAACCATTTATTGTTACCATTTTCTAACCATTTATTGTTACCATTTTCTAACCATTTATTGTTACCATTTTCTAACCATTTATTGTTTTTCTACCATTTTCTAATTTTCTAACATTTATTGCTACCATTTTCTAACCATTTATTGTTTTTCTAACCATTTTTGCTACGATTTTCTAACCATTTATTGTTTTTCTACCATTTTTCTAACCATTTATTGTTACCATTTTCTAACCATTTATTGCTACGATTTTCTAACCATTTATTGTTACGATTTTCTAACCATTTATTGCTACGGATTTCTAACTGTTTATCGTTACGATTTACTAATTGTTTATCGTTATGATTTTCTGACTGTTTATCGTTATGATTTTCTGACATCCTATGATATTAATTAAATTTCTACTTAAAATTTTTAATTTTTAATTAATAATTTAAAAAAAACCAACCTGCCATCCAAAAATATTTAATTTTGCAACTGCATTCATTGGTAAATTGATCTTATTTCTGAATCTCTGACTTTCTGATCTGATTTCTTGTAGTTCAACACATTTAATCGTTACATGTACCTTTCGTATATTTCATATATTTTAATGTGTTCCCTCTTACAAATATTCAAAATTTTGTTACATAAATTATTATTATTACTACTACTACTACTTTTTTATTCTATTTATTAGAAGTTGTTGGTTCATTTATTGTTATATTCTCACAAATAACTAAATATTCAATCTGATTTCGTTTAAAGTCATTGAATAGTAAATTAAATATTTAATTTAAAAATAAGTCATTTATAATTTTTACGAGTGTATTCGTATAAATACTATTATATATATTTTTATGAAAATAATTCTTTGTGGATAGTGTTCGATTCTGTTTTATAATTCATGAAACATGCCAACATTTGATGAACTGTTTGTCTAATCTTGTGAAATCCTTTTCGAATATATTTTGCTATTTTGAATGTTTTCTTATGAAATAAATCTCGTATATATTTAAATTCTATTCGATATTTGTTTTTAAAATTATGCACTTAATTATATCGATTTTTTTTCGATTGAGTTCATTTTTTTAAAATTTGTAAATAACAATCCGATTAACATTTCGTTAATAAAAGTGATTTAAATGAAATGAAATTCTTCAATTGAAATTCCTAGTTTTGTTTTACCTAGTTAAAAAGTAAATTTCGAATGTAAGGGAAACAAAAGTTTTGTATTTGTATTTTTCAAGTTAGAAATATTTCTATTTATTATTTTTTCTCTATTGGGTACCATATTTTTTAAAATATAAAACATTATTCAATGTCCCAAAAGTACCACATGGGTATAAAAAACTCTACAAAAGTACAACATGAAACAATGTACTATATTAAGAATACAGTTAAATAATTTACACTTCCACTTATGTTTTAACAAAAATCAAATCTTTGAAAATCGAAGTTACTTCCATTTTAATTACTTATATATATTTTTTTGTTAGGTTTCTAAAAAGTTTTGGTATTTCTTTACTTATCTCCAAATAAGAAAAAAATATATTACTTATTTTAAAAAAAAATTTAAATGGCAAATCTTGTTGTGACAACACGCATCAATAATCAAAAAAAAAAAAAAAAAAAAAATTGCAAACGTGTCGGAAACCTCTCCTCCACTCAGCAAATTAAATCCTAAACTTTCTCAAACACCAACGACTATGAATCTGCGAGCTAACTAAGCAAATAAAACCCAGATGTGCCGATTTTGCGATTCTCCAAACCTCCATTTCAAGCCTCGCCTCCTGACTTTGGTAACCGCGTTTTTTCTTCTTTTTTTGCACAAACAAGAAGCAATCTTTAAAAAATTTAGCTTCATGCTAAGAAAAAGAAGAAGAATGCGGTGGCCGCATCCTGTGGCTTAAAACAGAAAACCATCAGTCCGCAATGTATACTAGAGAGTGAGAGATCTACTTTAAGGTAAAAACGGAAAAGATGGTGTTTCCTTCTACCATCTTCCGTTTCTGGTACTGTGTATCGTCTGCCTTTATGCATTATTCATTAGGGAAAAGGCAGATGCACGGCTTATTTATTTACGTTTTTGTTCAGCCATGCGCGTTGGGGGGAAGGGAGGGGGGGCAGAAAAGTTAGATAAAAGTCGGGTGCTAAAATTAAATAAAAATCAGAAACTGGAAAATTCAGTTTGTACATACGAGTTGGAAGGAGAAAAAAAAAAATTGCGAGCAAAAGAAAATCGATTAAATGATTTCTTTACCCAGTTTCTTAAAAGTTGCTAAATGTTTGGTTTATATAAAAAAAAACTTTGATATTCCTAAAAAGGGAAAACATGCACTATGTTAGCCTTGTTGCATTTTTTTGCACGGGAAGAGTTTTAGCATATCATGTCCATGAAGGAGGTTTGTTGTTCTACTGCCATCTTGTGCACACTTTAGGCTAAACTGACCGGGACCTACAGTTTAAAGCGGATTCCGAACCACTACAAACACCCATGGCACCGCCGGGACTCGAACCCGGAACCTGTGGTACCAAGTGCCAGAGCGCTAGCCACTCGCCCACTTCAGCCCCTCTCATGAGAGAGGAACTCGAAAATTACAGTACTTGAATTGAAACTCGAAATTGAACACGAATTTGCAAATGTTATTTGACTAGTATATATTAAACCTATTACTCAAATTTGATAGCAGACAAGCAGCAAACGTAATAATTTTTTAAATTTTTAAATAACAATTCAATTAACATTTCGTTAAAAAAATTAGTTTAAGTGAGATGCAATTCTTCAATTGAAATTCCTAGCTCTGTTTTATCTAATTAAAAAGTAAATTACGAATGTACAGAAAACAAAGTTTTGCATTTTTCAAGTTCGTAATATTTCCATTTATTAATTTTTTTGGATTATTTACCATACTTTTTAAAATTTAAAACATTATTCAATGTGGCAAAAACTACAAAAGTACAGCAGGGAAACAATGTACTAATTTAAAATACAGCCAAATATCTTACACTTGTACTTATGATTTAGCAAAAATCAAATCTTTGAAACTTGTAGTTACTTAAATTTTAATTACTTATATATTTTTTTTAATCAGGTTTATAAAAAGTTTTGACTTTTCTTTTACTTATCTCCAATTAAGAAAAAAAAAATTGCTTAAAAAATATTACCTTTTTTTAAAAAAAAAAAAAAATTAAATGTCAAACCTTATTATGTGACAACACGCATCAATAATAATAATAATAATAATAATAATAATAATAAAAAAAAATTTCAAACTTGGTAAAAACCACTCAGCAAATTAAATCCTAAATTTTCAAACGCCAACGACTATGAATCTGCGAGTTAACTAAGCAAATAAAATCCAGATGTGCTGATTTTGCCATTCTGCGAACCTCCATTTCAACCCTCGCTTCCTGGCTTTAGTAACCATGTTTTCCTTTTTTTTTGCACAAACAAGAAGCAATCTTTAAAAAATTTAGCTTCATACTAAGGAAGAAGAAGAATGCGGTGGCCGCATCCTGTGGTTTAAAACAGAAAACCATCAGTCCGCAATGTATGCTGGAGAGGAAGATCTTCTTTAAGGTAAAAACGGAAAAGATGGTAGAAAACGCATCTTCCGTTTCTGGTACTGTGTATCGTCTGCCTTGATGCATTATTCATTAGGGGAAAGGCAGATGCACGGCTTATTTATTTACGTTTTTGTTTATCCATGCGCGTTGGGGGGGGATGGGGGAGTGAAATGTTAGATAAAAGTCGGGTGCTAAAACTAGATAAAAATAAAAAATTCAGTTTGTACATATAAGGTGGAGGGAAAAAAAAGTAGGCGGGCAAAAGAAAATCGATTAAATGAATACTTTATCCAGTTTCTTAAAATTTGCTAAATGTTTGGTTTATATAAAAATAACTTTGATATCCTTAAAAAAAGGAAAAGATGCATTATGTTAGTATTTTAGTATTTTTTCTCATGGGAAGAGTTTCTGGCATTGAAAGATTTGGCATTTCATTCCCATCAATTAGGTTTGGTTTGTCGCTCTACGGTCATCTTGTGCACACGAGGGCTAAACAGACCGGGACCTACAGTTTAAAGTGGATTCCGAATCACTCACAAACATCCATACCACCGCTAGGATTCGAATCTGAAGCCTGTGATGGCAAAGGCCAGAGCGCTAGCCAATTGGCCACCAGACCGCTTCCATCAGAGAGGAAAGTATGTTATATGACAAGTATATAATAAACCCATCTCCCAAATTTCACTTTAAATTCGATTTTTTTTTTGTCTTGGATTTTCAGAATTCTAATTTTGTAATGTTCATTGATTTATTTTTATATCCAAAATATACATATATATTATTAAGCACATTTCCAGCAAAAAATTTGAGAAAATTAAAAAAATTATCAAAATAACTATTAAAAGATATTAAAAGATTTCTTAAATGATTTTATATAATTTCAAATTTTTTAAGTTCGTTTAAAAAGTACTATAATTTCAAATTTTTTAAGTTCATTTAAAAAGTACTATAATGTAAAGATAATTAGTATCTTAATCTTAATTAGTATTGTAATTTTATCGGTAACTGATACTAACATGTAAGGTAAAACTTCTTTCTTCATTTTACATAGTATTTTTCATTTATTTTTATATATAATATTTAAATTATTGTAAAACTGTAGAATAATATAACGTTTAAATATAGAGTTACAAATCAATATGGTTTATTATTAACATCAAAATAGAAAGCTCTGTTTTACATGAAAATCTGAATATCAGATTTGTAATACCTATCTATATATTCAAACTATAAATTTGTTAATTGAAGTTGATATTATAAAAAGGGATCCCTTTTTCCAAAATCTTTCAAGAAATAACCGAGAAAAAAATTCTCAATGATTTGTGGTCTACTGCTGCTAATATTCTTGGAAACCTGAAGTGTTTTCTTTAGCCCAGAAGTGGAAGCCCTCGATTAAATCCTTGTAAATCATAATTAGACCCTCAAAAAAGCACTTGCTAACATCCTTGATTAAAAAATAAAATAAAAATCTGATTCGAGAGCCATCCATTGCTTGTTAAGGATCTAATGCCTAAAACATTTTTTGCTAAAAATAATACTTTGAAACAATGCATTACTTTATATATAAGGAGGGATAACTTAAAGAATTAATGAATATTCCTCTACAGAGATTAAAAAGCATCGCATATGCATATTTTATTTTTATTGAAAACTTTCGTTAGTGTGCAGATGTTATTTTTGTTGATAGATTAGGTAAAAATTAAAACTGGTTGTTGTAATTAAAATAAATAAATAAAACTCTTTCTGTAAATAGGTTTTGTTTTCGATATGGACTTTTAAAGACAGATGGCTACAGATACACTAATTTCTAGAAAGATAGAAACCAAGAGAAAAAAAGCCATATACACTTAGTCACAAAAGTAAGTATGCAACTCATAGCTTAAGTGAAAAAGCTCTAGTTCTCAAATAAATATAAGAAAAATATTATTTTGGAGAGTGTTGTTTATAGCTTCTGATCCAAGTCATAAAGTAATGAAAAATAAACCAAATCATTATATTTTAAAAAACTTTAAGAGTAATTTTGTTAAGTACCAGTAGAAATTTAAATCACAAAAGTATATATGCACTCTGAATTTTTGACTTTTAAATAGGCTGAATGAAACTTCTCGAGTGATTTTTCGTATTTCAATGATAAGTTTAGAAGTTCTGCTACAAAGCTTGTAAGTTTGAGCTTTAAGTACATCAAAAATTCACCAATGGCTCCACGTGGAAAAGAATTATCAAAAGATCTGAAGGATGCAATAATAAAGCTCTACAAGGAAAGCAAGTCCCAAAGACAAATCGCTAAAATCACAGGCAAAAGTCCTTCAATAGTGCAAAAAATCATAGAAAAGTTCCAGGCTGAGGGAAATACTTTAAACAAGCCAAGAACAGGACGACCGCCCATTTTGACGGATCGAGAAAGGTGAATTATTGTTGGAAATGTGAAAACAAATCCGACTATTAGCGCACCAAAATTGACAACTGATGTGAAAAACAATTTTGCGAAGTCATGCAATCCTGAAACAATTCGCCGTGTGTTACGGAAGGCAGGATACCATGGTCGAAATATGCGAAGAAAACCATTTGTTAGCAAAGTGAATCGCAAAAAGAGAATAGATTTTGCAAAAAAAAATGTAAAGCAGGACACAAATTTTTGGAATTCCTTCATTTTTTCGGATGAAAGTAAATTCAACATCCACGGGTCAGATGGACACCAAAAAGTTTGAAGGAAAGCAAATGCAGCTCTAGAACCAAAGAACATGAGAGGAACTGTAAAACACGGTGGTGATTCGATTATGGTTTGGGGTTGCATGGCAGCAACTGGGGTAGGAAATTTAGTTATGATCGACGGAATAATGAATCAATATAGCTATTTGAATATTTTAAAGAATAATCTATGCCAAAGTGCTTCTAAATTGGGACTCTATGGTTCCTTCACTTTCCAACAAGATAATGATCCCAAACATACTGCTCGGGTTGTTCGGGAATTGCTGCTATATCACGTGCGAAAATAGCTAAAATCCCCACCGCAGTCACCTGATCTTAATCCCATTGAACACTTGTGGAATTATTTCGATTGCCAAATTAGAAAGCAAGAGATCAAAACTAAGAATGATCTAAAAAAGGCCCTTTTGGAGGAGTGGCAGAAAATACCATCTTCTGTCACTCAAAATTTAGTAAAATCAGTGCCATCTAGATTGAGAGCTGTTATAAAGGCCAAAGGCTATCCAACAAATTACTAATTTTTTTGAAAAATTGTCAAATTTGCAATATTAATGTCTTTGCATACTTACTTTTATGATGTAAATTACATCCTATTTTAAGTTAAGCTCATCTTGCTAATTAAATATTTGTATTTTTTAATTACTTTTCATTTTGTTATTAAGCTCGATTTTGCTGTAATCGAAATAAATCGTTAATTTGAAAACTCTATTATTGTAGGTCTGTTTTTTTTAATAGGGCATCATCACATACACTCTGCATACTTACTTTTGTGACTAAGTGTAAATTATGACTAGAGTTTAAAAGCTTTACACACATATGACATGTATTTTTTCACCAAAAAAAAGGTATATTATTTATTTGGGCTTGAGTGGAAATTTTATATTTCAGCAAATACAAGGATGCCAAACATACTGCATGTAGCGTCAAAATGTAGTGACTTTATAATTGTAAGCATCAACTGACCATATAAAATAATCTACTCCAATTACAATACTGTCATTGAAAATCTTTTGTCCATATTCGAAAAGGCTGTACAACGTCAAATAAAGAAGTACAACAATTTAAAATTTGTTTTGCAAGTATGAAAAAAATACCTTAAAATGCAGCTAAAGAGACCACGACGATGAACACAATAAAGTCTGATTGTGTACGTAGAGCGTAGTTTGTTGCTCTACGGTCGTTTTGTGCACACTTTAGGCTTATTAGACTGGAACCTACTGCTTAAAGTGGATTCCGAACCACTCGCAAACATCCAAGCCACCGCCAGAATTCGAACCTGAGCCTGTGGTATCAGAAACCAGAGCGCTAGCCAGTTGGTCATCAGGCCGTCTAACAATATATATATTTATAAAATGATTCTCACTCTTTATTATAAATAACATATGGTATAAATAGTATTATTCTTTAGTATAAATAACAGCAATTATAAGAGTGTATTTTCAATTTTTTGAATTAAATCTGCAGGTGTTTGGTTAAAATGCTACCTACATTGTAATTTTCAAGTGTTTTTCTTTCAATTTGCTGTATTTTTGTCACTAATTAAACTATTTATCAGGTGTATGAATAAAAATGTAACAGTTGTTAATAATTATTTATTTGCCTCTATTAAGTGTGGTATATTCTCAATTTTTGGAGTTCCTGTATATATGATTAGGTGATTAAACAATTTGCATTTAATTATTATTGTTTAATAAGTGGAATTCGAAAGTTAATTTGAAGTCACGCTGGTTCATTAAATTCAAATTCAGTTTTGTCACTGAAACATTAAAATTGAATTTAAACTTTTAATAAATTCGTGTTTCCGTAAAATATATAAAATGAAAACTTGTTTAAATAAGATTAAAAAGAAAAAATAACAAAAGGTATGAAATAAAAATATTGAATCAAGTTACCTAATTAAATTATGCTTCAAAGCTTTTAACAAAATGATAGTCCTGTTAAACTAATTTTAAGAAAAGTTCTCCTCATTTTTTTTTTACTTTTTACAGTATTTAAATCTTAAATATTTTATCAGAAAATTTGTTTCTGATAAAATATTTAAAGATTTAAATTAATAAATATTTTATCACAAAATTTGCAAATTATTGATTAGGCGATTAAACAATTTGCATTTAATTATTATTGTTTAATAAGTGTCAACATATTGATTATAACTATTAAAATGTGTCATACCTATTGTATTTAAAATATCCAAAGAGTTTTTTTTGTAACATCCAGTCTCAACTTGCATCACATATTGTTTCAAGAAAAATTTTAATATAAAAATTAAAAAAGTTACAGAATTTAATATATCTTTTATAACTTCGTTGATAGAAAATAATTCTAAAGTTAATTTAAAGTCAAAACGGTTTATTAAATTCGAATTCAGTTTTGTCACTGAAACATTAAAATTGAATTTAAACTTTTAATAAATTCGTGCTTCCGTGAAATATATAAAAGAAAAACTTATTTAAATAAGATTAAAATAGAAGAAATAACAAAAGGTATGAAATAAAAATATTGAATCAAGTTACGTAATTAAATTATGTTTCACAAAGCTTTTAATAAAATGATAGTGCTGTTAAACTAATTTTAAGAAAAGTCCTGTCGAATTTTTTTTTTTTACAGTATTTAAATCTTAAATATTTTATCAGAAAATTTGTTTCTGATAAAATATTTCAGATTTAAATTAAGAAGATATTTTACCAGAAAATTTACAAATTGTTGATTAGGTTGTTGTTGTTGCCGTATCCCTCATGGAAGGAGGGGTGCAGCTTCTGTTCTGATGGAGCACCCGTAGGTAGAAGTCTGACTTCTGCTCCGTGACGCTCTTACAGTCATAGGAAACCGGGACCTACGGCTTAAAGTGGATTCCGAACCACTACAAACAGCCATGGCACCGCCGGGACTCGAACCCGAAACCTGTGGCACCAAGCGCCAGAGCGCTAGACACTCGACCATTCAGGCCCATGTTAATTAGGTGATTAAACAATTGGCGATTAATTATTATTGTTTAATAAGTGGCAATGAATTGATTGTAACTATTAAAACGTACCATACCTGTTGCATTTAAATTAACCTATGAGTTTTTTTCTAACATCCAGTCGCAACTTACTTCACATATAGTTTCAAGAAAAATTTTAATATAAAAATTAAAAAAAGTTACAGAATTTAATATATTTTACTTATTCAATATCTTTTATAACTTCGTTGATAGAAAATAATTCGAAAGTTAATTTAAAGTCAAGCCGGTTTATTAAATTCAAATTCAGTTTTGTCACTAAAACATTAAAATTGAATTTAAACTTTTAATAAATTCTTGCTTCCGTAAAATATATAAAATGAAAACTTGTTTAAATAAGATTAAAAAGAAGAAATAACAAAAGGTATGAAATAAAAATAATATTGAATCAAGTTACGTAATTAAATTATGTTACACAAAGCTTTTAACAAAATGATAGTGCTATTAAACTAATTTTAAGAAAAGTTCTCCTGATTTTTTTTTACAGTATTTAAATCTCAAATATTTTATCAGAACATTTGTTTCTGATAAAATATTTTAAGATTTAAATTAGGAAAATATTTTATCACAAAATTTGCAAATTGTTGATTAGGCGATTAAACAATTTGCATTTAATTATTGTTTAATAAGTGGCAACGTATTGATTTGCTTTGCTTGAAAAATATTGCTGTTTATTATATATTGTTTAATAAATTAACTTATTGTTTAATAATTAATGTATGATTATAACTATTACATGTACAGGTATAATAATTACAGGTATGGTAAAACGTACCATACCTGTTGTATTGAAAATATCCAAAGATTTTTTTTTTCTAACATCCAGTCGCAACTTACATTACGTATTGCTCTAACAAAAAATTTAATATAAAAATTAAAAAAAAATAATGCTTTGAAATTACAGAATTTAATATATTTTACTTATTTAATATATTTTATCACTTCGCTGGTAAAAAATAATTCGAAAGTTAATTTAAGGTCAAGTCGGTTTATTAAATGCAAATTCAATTTTGTCACAAAAACATTAAAATTGAATTTAAACTTTTAGATATTTCACGGAAGCAGGAATTTATTAAAAGAAAAACTTATTTAAATAAAATTAAAAAGAAAAAGTAACAAAAGGTATGAAATCAAAATATTGAATCAAGTTACGTAATTAAATTATGTTTCAAAGCCTTTATCAAAATGATAGTACTGTTAAACTAATTTTAAGAAAAGTTCTCTGGAATTTTTTTTACAGTATATTTAAATCTTAAATATATTATCAGAAAATTGCAAATTGTTGATTAGGTGATTAAACAATTTGCATTTAATTATTATTGTTTAACAAGTGGCAAAGTATTGATTGTAACTATTAATACTTACTATACCTGTTGTATTTAAATTTATCAATGAGTTTTATTCTAACATCTAGTCATAACTTACTTCACGTATTGTTTCAAGAAATATTTTAAATTCTGTAACTTTTTTAATTTTTATATTAATATATTTTACTTATTTAATCTCTTTTATAACTTTGTTGATAGAAAATAATTCGAAAGTTAATTTAAAGTCAAGCCGGTTTATTAAATTCAAATTCAGTTTTGTCACTAAAACATTAAAATTGAATTGAAACTTTTAATAAATTCGTGCTTCCGTAAAATATATAAAAGAAAAACTTATTTAAATAAGATTAAAATAGAAGAAATAACAAAAGGTATGAAATAAAAATATTGAATCAAGTTACGTAATTAAATTATGCTTCAAAGCCTTTAACAAAATGATAGTGCTGTTAAACTAATTTTAAGAAAAGTTCTCCTGATTTTTTTTTACAGTATTTAAATCTTAAATATTTTATCAGAAAATTTGTTTCAGAGAACCTCATTTAGTTCTTTTTTAAAAAAAAAAAAAGAAAAAAAAGAAATTAAAGAAAGATAATAATAAATGTTTCAGAAACTAATAGGTACGAAAAGAATTCTTTTACTTCTTACAAAAATCCCTAAAAAAATTCCCTAAAAAAAAAAAAGAACTAAATCAAATCGAAATTCAATAGAAAATGGAATTGGAATGGAGTTTTCTCATGTTTTGAAAGAAAAGAATATAGATGTATATGTAGTATTTTTTACTTTTTCCAGGTTTGCTTAAAATTCTAATTTTATTTTTTTGAAAATTTGTTTTTTTTCCCTTTTCACTGGAATGCAATTGGAATTTAATGCTCTTCCGTGGGGGAAAAAAAAAGGGAAAAATAGTTAGTATCAAAGAATGTCCGTCCCTCGAATTGTGCGTTGCGTAGCGTAACGAAATTAAGGTGTTGCATTCTTTAAATGTTTTCGTTTTGTAAAGGCGCCAGAGCGTTTCTAAAGAATGCAGGCGTTTTGGGCGGGTGGCGATGAAGAGAGAGAAGAGATTTAATTTGAATTCCCTCTTCAATTTTCTGTTGTTTGTTTGCTTTTCTTGATAAAATCTTGTTACAGATTTAGAGCCATTTAACTCGCTCGGATATACTTTTATATGTTTGAATAAATAAAGTCGGAAAAATAGTGTGCAAATGCAGTACAAAAATAGTGTACAAATGTAGTAGTACAAGTGTATAAATGTAGTAAAAAATAGTGTATAAATGTAGTACAAAAATAGTGTATAAATGTAGTACAAAAATAGTGTACAAATGTAGTACAAAAATAGTGTACAAATGTAGTAGTACAAGTGTACAAATGTAGTACAAAAATAGTGTACAAATGTAGTACAAATGTAATAGTACAAGTGTATAAATGCAGTACAAATGTAATAGTACAAGTGTATAAATGCAGTACAAATGTAGTAGCACAAGTGTATAAATGCAGTACAAATGTAGTAGTACAAGTGTATAAATGCAGTACAAATGTAGTGGTACAAGTGTATAAATGCAGTACAAATGTAGTGGTACAAGTGTATAAATGCAGTACAAATGTAGTGGTACAAGTGTATAAATGCAGTACAAATGTAGTGGTACAAGTGTATAAATGCAGTACAAATGATGTAGTACAAGTGTATAAATGTAGTACAAATGTAGTAGTACAAGTGTATAAATGCAGTACAAATGTAGTAGTACAAGTGTATAAAATAGTACAAAAATAGTGTATAAATTGTATAGACTTTTAGTAATGAAATGACCAAATAGTTATATCCAGAGCATATAGTACAGACTCTTTATTAATTAGGGCCTGAATGGCCGAGTGGCTAGCGCTCTGGCGTTTGGTACCACAGGTTTCGGGTTCGAGTCCCGGCGATGCTATAGATGTTTGTAGTGGTTTGGAATCCACGTTAAACCGTAGGTCCCAGTCTAACATGATCGTAGTAAGTAATCGAGGTATTGTTATTCCTCGTCCGTGACATATCTTCAAGCTACACGTACCTCCTGGGTAGTGCTAAGTGAGTAACGTCGGTTGCCTTAAGTCATCAAAGACAATTGTCTAAGTGTTTGAAGCCAGTTGCATTAGAACAAAAAAAAAACTTTATTAGTTTATTACTGTCACAAATACCTATAGCTATTTATTAAAATAATTATCACCCACCAATCAATTATAGTGAAACATCATAAATAGCGTTGGAAAGGTACCTGTAGCACGAAATTCGCCGGTACTAGACAGAATAAAAAGAAAAGTGAAAACAACTAATAATTGCAGAGAAACAACAAAAAGCAAAATATTTTAACGTGTTTCACAAATTTTCCTCATGATCTCTTTCATACACGATGACACTTTACATCTGGCAGATAGCAGTAAAGCACGTGCCATGACAAGAGGAATCCTATTGTACCTGACGTCTGATGGTATCTTTCAAATCAGATGGAATTTGTGGATTCACCCTGTGTATCTACTTGTATCTTGAAACATAGTATATCAAGATGTTAACTTGAAACTTGAAAGCCGGAAATGTTGGCAGCATTCCTTGAATCGTTGCTGAATAGTTTTTCTAAATTTTTTCTCTCTTCTCTTCCTTCTTTATGGTTACACTGCCCCTTATTTTTTATTAAAAAATGCGGGAATTAAGGGGAAGAAGAAAATATTCTCACATTCATGAAATCATTTCAGTGAGAACTACAGATTTGGGGGGAAGTAAAAAAAAAAAAAAATTTTGAAGGTAATTTGGAAATGTTTTCACTGGTAAGTGACATTTTCATAAATGAATCACTTCCAGTAATGGTTGAACATTTAAAAACGTTAGAATAAAAATTGAGTTCTTATTTTTCATCACTTGAGGGCCTGGATGGTCGAGTTGCTAGCGCTCTGGCGCTCGGTACCACAGGTTTCGTTCGAGTTCCGTCGGTGCCATGGATGTTTGTAGTGGTCCGGAATCCACTTTAAACCGTAGGTTCCGGTCTAACAGGATCGTAGAGCGTTGCGGAGGTTTGTTACTCCGCGTCCGTAGCTTTATCTTCATGCTACACGCACCTTCTGGGTAGTGCTAAGTGAACGGTAGTGCTAAGTAAGTAGCCAACGGCCGTACCATGCTGAATATACCGGTTCTCGTTAGATCACCGAAGTTAAGCATCATTGGGCGCGGTCAGTACTTGGGTGGGTGACCACCTGGGAACACTGCGTGCCGTTGGAAAATTTGGGACCTGAATGGCCGAGTAAGGTTTCGGGTTCGAATCCGGCGGTGCCATGGATGTTTGTAGTGGTTCGGAATCCACTTTGCCGTAGGTCCCGGTCTTCTATGACTGTAAGAGCGTCACGGAGCAAAAGTCAGGCTTCTACCTACGGGGTGCTCCATCACAACAGAAGTTGCTTCCTTCCCCTTCAATCATAAGTGCGTATGGGCTCGTGGGCTTGGCCAGCCAAGTGGGATAAGAAACAACAACAACAACAGTGCTAAGTGAGTAACGTTGGTCCAGCGCTTGTCTTAAGGCATCAAAGACAATTGTCTAAAGTGTTTGCAGCTGCATTTGAAAAACAATTTTTTTTCATCACTGAACAATATGATGAGATTAGAAACCTATTCTTGGAAACTTCAAGTAATTTCTCTCTCATCTTTAATTGAGGCTGAAATCGCTTTATTTTCGGATTTATTTAACAATTTCTCATAGGATACAATATGAAGTCGATTTTTCAGACATGCATTTAAGTGAGTAATTACCTAAAATTCTCAAACTAAGAATAATAAATAAATCTGTTGATTTATTTTTAAATGTTTCAAATTTGCTGGGAAAAATGTTCTTTTATTTGAAATTTTTTAAAATTTTCTTGTGCATAACGTCTTTTAGGATAAAATCCGCTATGAACTCGCACCTGTTTCATATGCTGTATCCATTTGATTAATAGTGTGTGAATAGTTGGAATTTAGATGATTTGGTGATTAAGCTATACATCGTCCATTACTGAAATCCATCAATTAGTTTTGGATCATAGTCAATTACACACACACCTGTTGTTAATATTTAATGGAAACATAGTAATTGATTCGCTGTTAAACTCAATTCTAATTGGAAATTCATTCGCGTCATTTAAATTACAATTATTGTAAATGGCGACTATTTAACGTTTTTTTGTATTATTTTCTATGTATAATATTTGCTTCATTAACTTATATTTGCGTTTAGCTTTCTTGTATCCCTTAAAGGTAATTACTAATATTTTCAGTGATATATTTCTTATAGATCAGATTATTTATATAGATATAATCTGGTCTAGTGGTGTATATGCTGTAAGTCTAATGGTAAGGTTTGCAGCTAATGTGCAAAAAGACTCTGATTAGAGGTTGCTGCTGATACTCTTGCTGTCACTGCTATCAGAAGCGAGGATATTCCTAGATATTCCATATATCTAGAATGCCAGAAATCTAGATATTCCATATATCAGTAATGCCAATTGCTTACTTCACAAGAAAATAGTATGGAAAATAGCATTAACTCATAATCGGTCTCCTCTAGTAATGTCAATTGCTTACTCCATAGGAAAATAGTATAGCATAATAATAAAGAAAATAGCATTATCTTTATGATGAGTCTCCTCTAGTAATGCCAATTGTTACTCCACAAGAAAGTAGTATATATACTTCTGATCTAATGATAATGTATGCAGCTAATGTGCAGAAAGACTTAGAGGTTGCTCATAATATTTGGCCTCGAATTTTCGGATCAAAACACACACGCAAGAAAATAGTAAAGGAAATATTGTTATCTCATAATCTGTCTCTTCTAGTAATACCAATTGCTGACTCCACAAGAAAATAATAAAGAATATAGCAGTATCTCATAATCTGTCTCCTCTAATAATACCAATTGCGTACTCTACAGGAAAATAGTATAGAATAATAATAGTAAAGAAAGTGGCATTATCGCATAATCGGCTGCCTCTAGTAGTGTTAACTGCTTACTCTACAAAATAATAGTAAAGAATATAATATTATCTCATAATCGGACTCCTCTAGTAATACCAATTTCTTACTCCACAAGAAAATAGCATTATCTCTTAATCGGTCTCCTCTAGTAGCCAATTGCTTACTCCACAAGAAAATAGTATCGAATAGTAACAGTAAAGAATATAATATTATCTCATAATCGGACTCAGTAATGCCAGTTGCTTAATCCACAAGAAAATAGTAAAGAATACAGCATTATATCATAATCTGTCTCTTCTAATGCCAATTGCTTACTTCACAATAAAATAGTGAAGAATATAGCATTATCTCATAATCTGTCTCTTCTATTAATGCCAGTTGCTTACTCCGAAAGAGAATAGTAAAGAATACAGTATTATCTCATAATCGGTCTGCTCTAGTAATGCCAATTCCGTAAGACCAGTGTTAGTGTATTTCTCGCCTCTTTGTATTTTCAGAGGACTTCATATGATACGAATACGTCTCATTCAAAGGTTATTCAACGCAGAGTATTCACTGGAGGCGGAATTCGATTTCGAAATTAATTTCCCCCCACAACGCTATTGCCACTTAATTTTAATTACCTGAGACGTTAGGGGAGAGCCTTTCAGTGGCTAAATCCGCGCACACACCGGAAATGGAGGCACTAATTGGACTGGCAGGGCATCGTTTATTTACGAAAAGCGATCTTTGTTCAGCTCTAAAAGGTTATTTCTGGAATTCAAGCTCTGGTAGATGTGAGGTGTTTCGTGAAATAGGCCTTCTGGGATGAAGGAATTTATTATTAAGTTAAGGTGATCTTTATATTAATATTCGGCTTACCAGATAAATTTTAAAATTTTGAAACTCTCCAGGTACATCTTAAAATGACGATGCTCAAATAAATTAAATATTATGTGAGTGAGCTCTTGCTAGTAAATGCAGTCATCCCGTTATTTGTTCTTCTGGGATATCTACAATTCTATAATCGCGTTAAAGAAGTAGAGCAATTTTCCCTGATTTCTGGATCGTGTTAGAAGGAAACTGCTGTTGAAGTACTGTAATAAGGGAACAGGAAAATTTATCCCGATTCTTGGATCATATTAGATTGAAACTGTTGATAGAATACTGTGATTATAGGGGTATTTCTTCATACTTATAGATGATATTCTAGTTAATTCCTTTTTGATTCGATATTTATCTACATAATATTTTTTTAAGGCAGCTGGTAAATTAACATAATATAAATAATTCATAATAATTTTGTTAAATAAGTCACGAGCGTTCTTCTGTGTAGCACGATGAATTTCCAAATTAAAGGCGCTTTGTTCGGAAATGATACTATAACGAAAACTTCCGTTTTCGTTATAGTATCGAATACATATTATTATCAATTTTCATAGCGATTGGTTGAACAGTATAGAAGTTGATATACTGCATTACCATTTGGTGGTGACTACAACAGAGCGGATAGCATAAAAACATTCTCCATGTTTTGTCAAACACACACAACAAATTTCATCAAAATCGGTCAAGCCGTTTAGGAGGAGTTTAGTGACAAACACACGTACAGAAGAACCCGATTTCAGCGCCACCTTCCGGGTCCAATTGTGAATCTAAACCATCCAGGGACCCACTCAAACAAACACAAAATTTGATCAATATCTATCCAGATATTGATTAAATATAGATATTGATATCCGTTTAAGAGTAGTTCAGTGACAAACACACGTACAGAAGAATTATATATATAAAGATAGTAATAAAGTTTTTGTGATTTATATTGCAGCAGCCATTTTGACTTTTCATTTTAACTTCCTGTGTCTAGGCTAAAAATGGCCATTATAAATGTGTTAGACAGAAGTTTTTCTTGTGGAGGATAGTGGTAAAGAATAGCTAAAGGAATGATAGTGCCAAATTCTTAGATGTCATCTTTCTGAGTATTCTATCCAAATCACAACGTATCCTGAATTCATCTACTCTATTACTGATGTAGTAACAAAGGTCTTCAAAACTTTAAAAAAAGTTCTCTTTAATTAAAATTTGTTGTTTTCCAATATCCTTCATATTGTTTTCCAATTAGAAACAACATGAAGGATATTGGAAAACAACATGAAAACAATACGAATGAAACATCATGAACGATCTTATAAATTTGTGGAATCCATGATACGAATTTGTACATTAAGGAACTTTAAATAATCAGACTTTAAAAATAAACCAATGTTTATTCAGCAACTTTTTGAATAACCATTACGATTTTACAACAAAACCATTTCATCGATCGTATCTCCGCTCAAAACACTGAACAACCAAACCATTTATCCCCGCGAATCTCTGACAATAACCCAAAATAACTTTTTTCCCGATGGCAATCCCGAATAACAAGCAATTAAAGCCGACCTAATTGCACCCCGAAGACTCGTCTGTCCTCCATTTTGAAGGGCTTCACGCTGATCCTTGTCCGAACGCACACTCGCTGGAAAAGTCAGCGAGAATAGAACTGCACTCGATGAATCGATTCCCGATAGACCCTTGTTGTTTCTTATTCCTTTGCCTGCTTTGCGGGTCTGAGTACTTACTCATTTGAAACTGGGCCTTTTGTTGTTGTGTCTTGAAAAGTATTATTCAATGGCAATTGGTTTTGATGGCCTTTTTTTTTTAACGAAGAAGAATGGCTTTGTTTAGAGATGAAATATGTTTTTCACAATAATGGGGCATACACTTAGTTAAAAATTCTTGACTCGAGGCTCTGCGATAACGTGCGCAGCTAGTTTGCAAGAAGGCTCATATTTGAATCCGCTGGCCTCGTCTGTTACAGTCACTACTTTCAGAAACGAGTAGACTCATTGTCAATTATAATGAACTCTACTGCATCTTAGATATAACTTTATACTTGCTTACCTATTTATACTTTACTTAGATATAACTTTTCTGGTGGTGATTTTTCAAATATTTTCCCACATTGCATGTAAATGTGAGATGGTTATCCCTAAAATTCTTGTACCCCTTGTTGTTTCTTATTCCTTGCCTGCTTTGCGGGTCTGAGTACTTACTCATTTGAAACTGGGCCTTTTGTTGTTGTGTCTTGAAAAGTATTACTCAATAACAATTGGTTTTGATAGCTTTTTTTAACGAAGAAGAATGGCTTTGTTTAGAGAACGAAATATTTTTTTCACAATAACGTGACATACAGTTAGTTAAAATTTCTTGACTCTTGGCTCTTTGATAACGTGCCCAGATAGCATGTTTGAATTCGCTGATGTCGTGTGTTACAAACACTGCTTTCAGAAACCAGTAGACTCTTTGTCGATTATAAGAAACTGTACTGCTTCTCGGATAGATAGTCAGGGTATCTGCTGGTGGTTTTTCGAAGATTCTCCCACATTACATGCATCCTGATGGCCAATAGGCTAGTGCTCTGGCCTTTGGTACCACAAACTTCAGGTTTGAATCCAGGTGGTGGCAGGGATGTTTGTGAATGGTTCAGAATTCACTTTAAACTGTAGGCCCCGGTCTAATTAGTCTTAAGTGTGCACAAAAGGATCATAGAGCGACAAACTTTAATATAATGAAGAACTTTTATCCTTATTTGATGTCTGGGACAGATTAAATCTATTATAATTATCCAACGTATTATTGACTATATTATTTCTTAAATTATAAAGAGTGTCTCATGTTTGATTATTAAACTAGCATCATTAATAAACTAGCTAAAGCATATATCACAGTCGAATTTTCTACTTTTTAAATCAGGGGTGCACAGACGTAGGGTCGCAAGTAGCCCGCCATATCGTATTTCAATTTGACATCAACACCAAAAATTTTTTTTTCGGGCTTTAGTTTTTCAAAGTCTGATCAAAAATTAAAACATGAAGTATGATTTATTTCTAATCTAATTAAATATTAAACATTTAAATATTAGAAAAACATTTCATTCAAAGTTGCCTTATTTATAACAAGCTGGAAGATCAGAATCTATGCAGTAATGTAGTAGAAATGATAATTTTTTTTCGATTAAACCATAGTTGCGTAATTTTAAAGTTGTGCTAAATAAAATATATGTGTTTTTTTTGTTCAATAGTATATTAAAATACACAAACCAATTGGACTAAATTTATGTTAGATAACTTTTGAGTGTTTATATGGTCTGTAGTGAGCTTATATTTAACAACATTTTTCAGTATAAATGTAAAAAAAAAAAAAAAAAAAAAATTGCACATTTTTTGCACAGGATTACTACAAAATTCAAACCAATGCTCAAACGCTTTTTAATTTAATTACATATCATATTATTTATTCACTTTATATTATTTATTTTTATTACTTATAGAGAAATAGAATAAATATATGTGCGATAATTGTCAAGTGTTTTTTTCCTAGTCATTTGCCGTTAAAATGAATATATGTGACTAGTATATCTTGAATAAAATTCTTAATGTCATATTAAATTAATTTGACTTATCTTACCATATTTCTTATACCATTACAGTAATTTATGCAGATGATACTGCCATTCTTTACAGAAATAAATACTCTAAATATTTTGCCTGTGCATCAAACAAACATTTAAATGGCCTTTTTAAATGATATGACAAGTGGAAAATTGCTCTTAACATTAACAAAACTGAAGCAGTCTTTTTCAGCAAGAATCAAAAATATTAAAAAAACCGGCCATCTACCTCAAAAACCAACTTATCTTCTGGAAATCAGGAACAGAATATCTTGGAATTTATCTAAACTGGAATTTTAACTATGTGAAACAAAAATACAGAAAATCATTAGAAGATTTTATCCCCCTATTGCAATAATAAACTTCTGATTTTCACCTCTATGCTTCGTCCTCTCCTCACCTATACATGCCCATTATGGACTTTTGCAGCTAACTATAATACTAAAATCTTGGAAGCTCTACAAAATCTGACTATAGACGAATAACGAATACCAACTGGTTCTTGAGAAATTATGATATTCCATGATCCTTGCTAAATCTCGCTCTGGCTTTTGGTACCACATCTTCAGGTTCGAATCCTGGTGGTGGCATGGATATTTGTTGGTTCGGAATCCACATTAAACTGTAGATCCCGGTCTAATTATCCCAAAGTGTGCATAAAACCAAAACCAAAAAAACTTGCTACCTCTCAACAAATATTGGGAAAAGCTTTCAGAAATATTCTTTAATAATATTGACAACCCCTCTGGTCATTCAAGAAATAGAACAATATGAACCGCACTCTAATTTTAAAAGACGTAGGAATATTCTGCTCTTACATCCTACCATCCTACTTAAATTCAATTTTTGAATATTTATATATATTTTTGATTCTCATTGACTCCCTTTAATTTCTGGGCATTGCCAAGGTTTACATTATTTTATGTTTGCCACCACCGGAGATGGTGGATGTTATCATCATTTGTACTTATTTCGTACAAAAAAAAAATAAATAAATAAATTGACAAGTATACGATAAGAAAAAGGAATGCAATTATACGACATTTTCTATTAATTAAAATTTTTTTATTCGTATTATTCATTAGATACTTTATAGATCTTTTTTTTATGTCCAAAACTGCATTTTTTGTGTCCGAATTAAAATATTCACATCTTTTCGTTAATTTTATCTCCAAATAGAATCAGTCGCTAGAAATATTTAAATAAATTTAAAATTCATGTTCTTTTCATTACGATTTTTACTTAGAAGAAACAGTTTTACTTTATCGTTAATGATTGCAAAAATTCCGCAAATTTTTCTGCTGCATAATTGTTCCCACCTAACGCAAAATCTAATTATGCTGTCAACCTGCGAAGAAAATCTTATTACATCCTATTTTCCTGGTCCAGAATCACGAACTATCACTGGCTTTCATTATTTCACGAAAACGAAGGGGAAAAAGCGTGAACTTCATTAAGCAAGCCATAGACATGCAAACACGGAAAACATGATTTCTACTTTAATTAAAAAATTAGATGTTTGTTCAGGTTTCTCTGTCGAGTGAGTTTATTAACGTTGAAAAATAAAATAGACGTAATAGAAAGCTAATATAAATTTATAATTTATTTTTTTCTTAAGCTTTATTGGTCTTATGTTAAAATTGTTTTGGAGTAAAATTGGAGCCTATATGTGATGCGTCAATATTTGAAGCAGATAATGATTGTCTTGAAATTAGAATAAACAATGTCACTAATGAGCTTTGGTAAACATGGATAATTTTTTTTAATGCTTGAATTTTTTTATTTGGGATAATTATAAATCTTGTATTCTTTAACAAAAGTATTGGAATATTTTCTCAAAACTATAATGAATTTGAAGGTTATTTAATTTTTTTTAGGTCAGCATAAAAATGCTTTAAGAACATTCCTTTCAAATCCTTATTTAACTTTAAAAAAAAAAATTAATAATTAAATTATAGGATATCTTTTCTAATTTTCTTTTATTTCCCCGTATTGAAATAACTTAAAGGACATCTTATATAAAGTGATTCTTTACAACTTTATTATTAAGCGAGCACAAACAGTAAATTATAATATCCTGATGGCTGTATATTATAATCCAGTATTGGTTGACATTTCCATCCTGAATTAATTTCTTTCAGTTAATTCCGAGATACACATCCAAAGGATTTCTTCACGTTTTCATTAGTGGCAAATAGATCGCGGATTCTCTAGCAAAAGTTGAGCATGAATATTTGTTAGTGGTTCGGAATCCAATTTAAACTGTAGGTCCCAGTGTAATCAGCCCAAAGTGTGCACAAAATGACCTGTAGAGCGGCAAACCAAACCAAACTTGCAAAAGTTGCTTTTACGGAGACTTCCCTGTTTATATCTTTCGCACTTATAGTGAGGTGTTCTTCGAGTTTGGAAGACAATTAAGGATCTTTGGAATGTCCTTCCAATACATGGCTGGTATTTGAGAGATCGTCCTGGTGGTTCCCTGCCTTTCAGGGGTCATAGAAGCCAATAAACTTGCTTAACACTTTTTGCCAGTGTACACTTTAGGAATGTCACCTATGAACAAGGGCAGAAGATTTTTCGGACCTGCATCAAGTGTAGGACTGCTGATATTTTAAACTGTGTTGATTTTACATTGGACGAGATTTTTTCTGAACCTCTTCTATTCTAGGAATTTTTAGAGGTTTATGGACTTACGGATTTGGTCTAATAGCTAGACCATATCGGGATCAGAAACAAAAACAACAACGCATATACCTTGATAAAGACAAGTTTCAGAATATTAACATTTTATTCCTTTTGTTGATTTCTTAAACTCATTTGATTTTATCATCTTCTACTTTTATATTTTTGTTTTTTGTATTTAGTTGGTATGGCCTTTTTATATGTTATTGCAATAGTTATTATTTCGCTTTATGTGATATATCGTCTTCCATATGCTAAAAATATGAATATGCGAATTCTAATATTTTGAGTTAATCACCTGGTTGAGTAGCTTATTATGCAATCTAGATTACTTATTAATAACTTACTTGCAAAAACTAACTTACGTGTTAACTTTTCCAGAAATGCGAATGTATATCTGGAAAAATCTAGTCCTTGCCTTGCGTGTTTAGATTAATGTGAGACATCCATTAGATTAATGTGAGACATAAGTTAAACATTCAAATGGCATCTTACAAATTTCTGAAAGTGTCACATTTTATATCTCTGGAATAAGTGGGAAGGGGAGGGGGACAAAAAGAAACAGCTAAACGAAATGTTGAGAATGAAAGAAGAAAATAACATTCATAAAAAAAGAACATTTAATTAAAAGCTAAAATTTAATCAGCTGGGTCACCCATAAAATTTAGAATTTAATATAAAAACAAAACGTATAACAGCAATTTTAAACAATTGAATAAAGAAAAAGTATTAATAAATCATACTCGGATGATAATTATGTTCATTAGATATCGTACAAAATTGAAGAAAAAAGATTAAGTAGGGAATAAAAAATTATAGAATTTTAAACAATTTTATAAAAGTGAAAGAAATTTCAATAAACCAATAATAGCTCGTGAAACGATTTAAAAAAAATAATAATAAACCAATAAAAATAGTTTGTGAAACGATTTCGTTTAAAAAATAAACTAATAGGAAATATTGAAAATGTTCAAGGAAGCGAAAAACTGACCAAGGACACGAAAAAACTGACCTAGGAAACGAAAAAACCCTGCTACCCAAAGCAATACCCATAACTGAAAAAATATATAGTCTTCATTTTTAGAAATATTAATTTTTTTATTATGAGTTAGTCATTATTAAAGCTCATCTACTGCTAATGTCACAAAAACGAATTAGAGACATATCAAAAAATATCCCTGGAACATTATTTTACGATGTTCGAATTTCATCTCAGTTTTTGGTAATTATGTTTCATTTCCCGCTATTTTCGTCCACCTCTCGTGCCGACCCCGTGAAAACGATATGTGAAATACGTGACTAATACAGCCTGGAATTTTACGCATCCATATATTATTGAAGTATAATCGCCAGACGGATCAATAATAATGTCCCCCAACCGTCTGAGTGGGTGAGGATGGGACCGTGTCTCAAATATCAATGATTCAGAAAGCATTCCGTACCATGCCTCGCATGCCATTTACGTTGTATTCCATGTATTTCGATTAGTGAGTTATTGCATTCTCTATCGTATGTGGTGGTTGATCGCATTTTGTCGAAATGATATTGTTAATAAAATTTATGTGGAAATAAAACGTCTGTGAGGTGATATATCGTATTCGGTTCATGTTTAATTTCATTATGTTAAAGGCGTTGAAATAAATATGTAATAGTCAAAAGAAGCTCTAATAATTATATTCCCATAGAGGTTGATTTAGTGTCATATTTGTAATTTTGTAAGAGGAACAGGGTACACCTCATCACATAGCAAAGCTGGGTCGGAAATGTTGCCCAGACGGGGTAGATGGGGTTATATGGGTAACTGTCCTACCATCATTCAGGACTTTATTTATTACGTTAAAGCCGTAGAAATAAATATGTAATATTTAAAAGAGGCTCAAATAATTATGTACCCAAAATTATGCAGGTTGATTCAGTGCCAAATTTGTAATTTTGTAAGAGGAGGTATACCTTGAACGACTCATCACATAGCAAGGCTGGATCGGAAATGTTTCACAGATGTGGTAGATGGCATATTATGGGCAACTATCCTACTACCATCACAAACTGGCTCAATTGCAGTACTTTATTTATTACGTTAAAGGCGTCGAAAAAAATATGTAATAGTCAAAAGACCTAATTAATTGGAAAAAAAGAATTTAAAGAAAAACCTAAATAAGCAAATGCTTGAGGAAAATTATACAGGTTGATTCAGTGCCAAATTTGTAATATTGTAAGAGGATCAGGATAAACCATGGACGACTAATCACATAGCAAGGCAGGGTCGGAAATGTTGCCTAGACGTGGTAAATAGCGTTATATGGGCAACTATCCTACCACCATCACAAACTGGTCTGATTTCAGGACTTTATTTATTACGTTAAGGGAGTAGAAATATGTAATAGTCAAAAGAGACTCAAATAATTATATACCCATTCACGTTAGTTTAATGCCAAATTTGTAATTTTGTAAAAGGAGTATGGTACACTTTGAACGACTCATCACATAGCAAGGCTGGGTCGAAAATGCTTCAAAGACATTGTAGATGGCGTTATATGGGCAACTATCCTACTATCATCACACATTGGTGTAATTTCAGGACTTTGTTTATTACGTTAAAGGCGTAGAAATAAATATGTAATAGTCAAAAGAGGCTCAAATAAATATGTACCCAAAATGATACAGGTTGATTCAGTGCCAAATTTGTAATTTTCTAAGAGGGAGAAGTAGGATAGAGGGTTCTAGAATAGAGTAGAGGATTCTGAGTAGGGTATACTTTGACGACTTATCATAAAGCAAGGGTGGGTTGGAAATGTGGCCTGATTTCATTACTTTATTACGTTAAAGGCGTATAAATAAATATGTAATAGTTAAAAGAGGTTCAAATAATTATATACTCAAAATTATACAGGTTGATTCAGTGCCAAATGGGACATAGTGGAGACTGTATTGCATCTCATATAGGACAAGCCAACATGTGGGATCTAAAATATTCTACAGCGTTTAAAATATTCTGCTTGAAAAAGACATCAGTAGTTTTCTTGATGTTGACCACGGCGGTCTGATGGTTAATTGGCTAACCTCTGGCCTTTGGTACCCCAGGCTTCCGGTTTCAATCCATGGATGTTTGTTGGTGGTTCGGAATCCACGTTAAACTGTAGTTCCCGGTCTAATTAGCCTAACGTATGCACAAAATGACCGTAGAGAGACAAACCAAACCAAATTGTTTAACACGTTACTTTTGTTGATTAATTAACCGGTTATTCATTTACGTGATGTTCTTTTCGTTTCTGTTGTTTCTTGCTTATACTACCTGGCAGCATGGACAACTATCTTACTACCATTACACACTGACACACTGATCTGATGGCGCTAGGATAATTGATCATACAAACAAGGAACTAGCGGATTTGCATGGCTTACCTTACGGAAGTGCATTAGGGCGAGCCGAAAGGGTCTTGTACATGGAACGATGTACCAGCTATTGCCCCTTTGAGAGAAGGCTTCTTTCCAGAGAGCTGTCATAAAGTCGTAAACAAATACTACAAACTCAGGACATATTGGAGATTGTATTGCATCTCATACAGGACAAATCAATATGTGGGATGTAAAATATTCTACAGCATTTAAAATATTCTACTAGAAAACGACATGCATCAGTAGTGTTCTTACTTTTGCCCACGTTACTTTTGTTGATTAATTAACCGGTTATTTGTTTAAGTGATATCTCTTAATTTCTGGTGTTTCTTCTTTATACTACAGTAGCAGAAAAGTATTTCCAATTCTATAATTACAAATCGTCTAGTGCAGGGGTCTCCAAACTTACGGCCCGCGGGCCAAATCCGGCCCGCCAGTGTCATCAATCCGGCCCGCGACCGCGAATAGCTTATTGTTGCTGTAATAAATTGGATAAAAAAACACAAAATGATAATAACTCGGTTTTATTTACTTGCTTGGTAAAGCTTAATGACAAGCATAATACGCAGAAAGTTTAACTTAAGCATAACAACTAACTGGAATTTATAGATAATGGCAGAAAAATTAAAATGGTTTTGGCCCTTGGTACTTATTGGAGTAAACAGTATGGCCATAAGGCTGGAAAGTTTGGAGACCCTTGGTCTAGTGCATCCTGCTTATAGATGTTAATTGGTAAGCCATGTGATGAAACACCCTATAGTACATTGTATTGCTTGCTTGCATTTTTGGGGTGCCAGTTGATGAAAAGCTGCTACAATCCGTCGATGCAAATTTTTTTTTTTTGGATGATGAGAGTTCATGTTTCTGATCTAGTCTCACAGAAAGAAATCTAGAGCAAATGGTTCAGAGTTTTACTTCCGAAGCCCAAATTTATTTTATTAATTTTTCAGCTGTTAAATATTTCTGAAAGTTTCACCGTCTTTTTACTGTAACTCTCTTTCTAATCTGTACGGTTGCAGGGTAATTAGGTTTTCTTTTCATGTTAATTACTGGACTGATAATGAATAGTTTCTCTTTATCTAATCTCACAGACCTATGAAAATGTTTCAGTGAACTTCCAGTTAAGATACAAAAATGTGATTGGAAATTGAAATTGAATTAGATAACAAGTATAAGCTATATATTGTAAATGTGAAAGTGGAAGTGAAAGTATAAATTAGTGAGAATAAGAGCAATGAATAGTTTTCCTTTCATATAATTTCTTCTATCCTCGAAAATGTTTTAGTGAATGTTTAAGAATGAATGTTTGTTTGAATATGAATGTTTAATAAATGTTTTAGTGAATGTTTAAGAATGAATGTTTGTTTGAATATGAATGTTTAATAAATATTTTAGTGAATGTTTAAGAATGAATGTTTGTTTGAATGTGAATGTTAATAAATGTTTTAGTGAATGTTTAAGAATGAATGTTTGTTTGAATGTGAATGTTTAATAAATGTTTTAGTGAATGCTTAAATGAATGTTTTAGTGAATGTTTGTTTGAATGCGAATGTTTTAAGGAAGGCTTAAATGGATGGTTTAGTGAATGTTTGTTTGAATGCGAATGTTTTAAGGAATGCTTAAATGAATGTTTCAGTGAATGTCGTTAATGTTTGTTTGAATGTGAATTTTTAGTGAAGGTTTTAATGAATGTCAATGTTTAGTGTTTAAGAAAATCGCGTGTTCCATTATGGGAGTAAATATGGAAAATTCCCACTGGGCCGTTAGACTTTCAATGCCAATTGTACACTCTGCAACAATCGCTATTGAGTCTCCTTATTATGACTGCAATGCATGTTGCTGATATATTCAGACAGATTCCTTTTTGTACTTGTTACCACTAGGCTAACATTCATTCTCAAATCTAGTGGGTGAATTAATTTCTATTGATATAAATAGCTGAAATGATTTTTTTAATTAGAATTTTCCACCTTAAACTTTCTTTAACAGTGAATTCAACAAAGAACAATATTGTTTTTTTTTTTTTGTAATAAGTCGTTAGTTGAAAAATTTATTATTTTATTACTTTATATTATTTCATTCTTATTGCAATACTTAAGAGAACTACAGTCAGTAATATGAAGAAAAAAATGACAAAATTTTGATCTAATTTTATAATTAATTGATTTAAATTAATTGTTTAATATTTCTATAAATGTATGTGATATTTTAATAAAAGTTAATTAAACTAGTTATTATAATTATTATTAATAATTAACAATTATTAAATTAATTATTATAAATATCAATTATTTAATTTAATTACTATTATTATTATTATTTTTTTGTAAAAATTAAAATGTCAATTTTGAGTCAAATAAAATAACACGGCCTCTTATCTCTCGATTTTTTTTTTTTTTTTATTGTTGTTCATTAAAAAAATTAATCAATGACAACTTTAACTTTTATTTTATTTAAAGTTAAAGTTTACAAAATTTTTTATTGACATATTAAAGATGGCACATTATCTCCCAAAACCTTTTTTTTTTTTTAACTTAGTCAGAAATGCAGTTAATTTTTGTGCCATTTCGTCCGAATGATTTATTTTACATCATGCATTTTTTGTAATTAGTTGCTAATTGAAAGATTTATTATTTTATTACTTTATATTATTTCATTATTATTGCAATACGTAAGCGAATTACAATCAATAAAATCTGAAAAAAATGACAATTAATTAAAAAAATGGCGAAAAATTATGATTTAATTTTCTAACTAAGTAATATGAATTTATTGTTTAATGTTTCTATAAATTTATGCGATTTTTTAAAAAATATTAAAATGCTAATACTGAGTCTACGACATCGTATCTCTCGAATGTTTTTTTGTTGTTGTCCATTTAAAAAATTAATCACTAACAACCTAACTTTAATTTTATTTAAAGTTATTTTTATTTATACAACAAAATTTATTATTGACATATTTAAGATGTACATTATCTCCCAAAACATTTTTTTTTTTAACTTATTCAGAAATGCAGTTAATTTTTGTGCCATTTCGTCCGAATGATTTATTTTACACCATTCCTTGTAATCGGTTTAGCCAGCTGAAAAAGATGAGCCTGGCATGTTGCCAAAGTGGAACAATCTAAAGGGAACTGGAGGAATAATGGAATAAAAAGTTTTCCATTTTTTTTATCCTTTTCATTTTTTTTTACAATTTTCTATAACTTCTGTAATTGCTCTTTTCTATAATTGAAAGAATTTAATGATTCTTCCTTATATGGTTTACTACTATTTCTTTTTATTTTTTTGTTTTGGATCTATTTAATTGAACAATTTCACACCTCTTTAAGTTTTTCCAAGATTTAATAGTTTTGAACTGTAGTAATTTGTGGTGTATTTTAGATTTATGAATTTATTTCCTTCCTTATTATATTCCTATTTTTTAAATGTTGTACCTGAAAACAAAATTTCATCTTTAAGTCCCAAAACTCAAGCATTTTTATTTAACAATAGTAATAATAATAATAAATAAATAAATTTAAGATGTTATAAAGAATTAAGTTTTGTTTACGGTTTTAATTAAATATTTATATTCACATATCATCTTTTTCATTAACGCACAGCCCCATAGTAGGCCAAGGCCGACTGCCCACTGGCAGATTTCAAAACAGGAGTTTTTCTTTTTACTTGATAGGGTTGCCAGTCCTACGTCCAACGCTCTACAGTCATATTAGACCGAGACCTACGTTTTAAAGTGGATTTCGAACTATTACAAACATTCATGGCACCGAATGCCAGAGCGCTAGTCACTCGGTCTTCAGGCCCTATATTCGCACATAATATTTTTAAATTTCAATTTACTTGAATTTTTCTGCTGTTTTTGTGTAAAAGTTTTTTTTATTAATTTTTGTTCCTTAATTTATAAAACAAAACTGCTGATGACATATCTAGCTAGAAAAAGGTTCATGATATCTTTTAAAAACTTAAATAGTGTCCCTTAGTCTCTTCAGATAGTTGTCCAATAGTTTTTTTTTCTTTCCAATACAGCTGGCAAATAGACCGTGATCTTCGCCATAAGGGCTGCACCTATGTTACTCACTTTGCATTACCCAGGGGGCGCGTGTAACTTGATGGTAAGCCACGGACGCGGAGTAACAATGCCCGCGCAACGCTCTACGATCCTATTAGGACCGTGACCTACGGCTTAAAGTGGATTCCGAACCACTACAACACCCATGGGCAAAGCCGGGATTTGAACCCGATACCTGTGGTACCAAACGCCAGAGCGCTAGCCATTCGGCCATCAGGCCTCGTTGTCCGATAGGTAACAATGTAGATCATGTAGTGTCTATTTGTGCGCTGTTAGAGCCATCAATTACCATGCTTAGTTATCAGTTCTTCAACAATTGTTGGTGCATAGCTTTCGCATGCATCTGTGTCAATGTCATGGCTGTCTAATACAAATAAGAACGTTGCGCATTCTTTCATTAACTTCATCAAAAGTTTTTTTATTTCATTTGTGTTGTAAAAGTCTGTTGATGTGGCCAGAACTATCTTAAAAGGAAGACATCTGTGGTTCACTTTTCACAGTGGAGGAAAGATTGCTCATAGCAAACTAATGAAATAATTGTATATTAACCAATTCTTATTTTTAAAAGAATTGGTTAATACAACCATTTAATTTAATTTTTTCCCATTGTTTTGCAATAATGCAATTCATTAAAAAATTTACAAAAAAAAAGGGACAATTTCTGTCTAAGATGACATACCCTCCAATGGATTATTTGTCTTTCTTTGCAATATAAGGTCTTAAAAATTATTTTATTATCAATTTTTTGTTGTGTTGTCTGTTTCATGATGCCACTAAGATGATGCTTTTTTTTTCTTGCATCAAATTCTAAGAAAAAAGGTGTATAAAAGATTCCATGTTTTGTATCTAATATTGAAAGGACTTGGTATTTAATATGGATAAATGTCTCAACAGTATTTCAATATGGGCCTGAATGGCCGAGTGGCTAGCGCTCTGGCGCTCGGTACCACAGGTTTCGGGTTCCCGGCGGTGCCATGGTTGTTTGTAGTGGTTCGGAATCCACTTTAAAAAGTAGGTCCCGGTCTCATATGATCGTAGAGCGTTGCGGGGACATTGTTACTCCGCGTCCGTGGCTTATTTTCAAGTTACACGCGTCCCCTGGTTAATGCAAAGTGAGTACGTCTGTGCAGCACTTGCCTTAAGGCATCCAAGTCCAAGCTGTCTGTGTTTGCCAGCTGCATTAGAAAGAAAAAGTATTTCAATATTAAATACCAAGCCATAACGTTATGTTATTCAGTAGGTGATAGTAAACCTGGTAAATATGGGTGAACATCACGATCTGTTGTTTCAAAAAAGTATGTTGCTGTAACGCCAACAGGCGGCTTGATGGCCAATTGGCTAGTGCTCTGGCCTTTGGTACCACATGCTTCAGGTTCCAAATGTGGCATGGGTGTTTTGTTAGTGGTTCGGGATCCATGTTAAACTGTAGGTCCCGATCTATTTAGCCTAAAGTGTGCAAAAAATGATCGTAGGGCGACAAACCAACCTAACGTCACCATCCCTTGCTGCATTGTTTTTATTATCTTAGGCCTTTTTGTTCGTAGGAAAATTTACAAATCATTTCCCACTTAAAGCTTATGTTTCAAAATGTATGTAAGTCAGTTAAGTAAGTCTCTCAGTAATTTTATTTGCTTTTTATTTAACATGAAATATTAATAATTTAAAACAAACTAGCTTTATATAATAATAAATAATGGTTAAACTTATTTTTTTGTGCTATTCAATAATCAATGAAATTAATGAAAAAGAAAAAATTAATACCCTAAAAAATAAAACTATCACAGAAAACTAGTATTTTTTTTGTATGTGTGTGTTTTGCAAGTATGTAATATTGTAATTGAATGTTGGTAGAGCTTCAATCCAGATTACGAAAAACAACAACTCGAGTATTAAAATATTCTGCTTCAGATTCCACGGTGTCTCCAGCATGTGTGGATGCTGTAATAAATAAAAGCAATCAGCGTTGTCAGCTTAAATAATTGTTATAGTGGAGACATTTATGAGAATGGATGGATCTGTTTTGTTCTCTTTTTCATTTTCTCTCCAGAGAAAACCAGCGAGAAAAGAAGGAAATCTCGGAATATTTCATTCGGCGCGAAACGTAACGAATCATTAACTTGTTGAGACAGATTGGGAAAAAAGAAATCTGGCTCCTTTTCGAAATAAATAATAAAAAAAATTATGTTGAGATATTCTGTGGTGGGAATTTACTTTTGTCTTAATTTGTATGTAATCTGTTTCGTAATGTTTTTGAATTATTTTGAAAATAATTCTGTTATTTGTTTAATTTGGCCTTTTCGGCAGGGGAAACCGCTATGCTGTTTGCATCCGTTTCGAGCAGTGGAATGTTTTGGAGAGATTTCCTCACAGATTTAAATTTTCCCCAGAATTTTTTTGGTGTTGTCATTTAAAGAGTCAGTGAAGTTTTCCCAAGCAATGTTTTTGTGGATAGAAATAAGATCTTTAATTTCGCAATTTAAATTTTGAAATTCAGTTTTTAAAGTCGGATCTCTCGTACGTTGCCAGAGTTTACGGTTGCGGTTTCTTTCCTTAATTTTACTTTTAATTTCTGGCGGGAGATTGATGTTTGAATGAAAGTGTTTTGGTTTAGAAGCTTTGTCATACGCTGTATGCATCGCATTGGTGAAGTTTTTGATTGCTTTGTCTGCGGATTCTTTTGAGTCAATTGTGAAGGAATTTAAATTAGTGCTTTGGAGGTGATAATTATAATCATGCCAATTTGTATTGAAGTTATGTGGTGCTGTGTGTGGTGGTTTGCTCATTTCAACATCAATGATGATGGGAAGATGGTCGGAGTTTAATTCAGTGAGAACATTAGTATTTGCGTTGTATGGAATATTCTGAAAAATTGCGAAGTCAAGAATATTAACTGTATGCGGAGTACTTGGGCTAAATCTTGTCGGTGAATTTGGCGCGATGATTTTTAGATTTTGTTTGGTGTTAATAAATTTGTTGAGCTGAATACCCCTTTGGTTGTTTTTGACATTATTCCTCGCTGCATGTGTTGCGTTGAAGTCGCCAGCGATTATTACGTTGCGATTCACATTAAGAAGTTTATTAATGTCATTTGTGTTAAATCTGTGATGTGTTTTGCAGTAAATTGAAATAAACGTAATTTGATCGCTCTTTTCTATGCTTGCTTTGTATTCTATTTGAAAATTGTGTATTTATCATTAATGAAGATAATTATTTCTGAATTATTTTGTTGTTATTGTTGTTTTATATTGGTGGACCTCAGGTTATACGTATATCACGAACAACTAATTGAATTGTATACTAAAGACATTGTCTTCTGGGAAGACTTTTTTAGGAGTAAGTGCCTCTCATTTTCATATCATTTGGTAGAAAATCCACCTTTGAACCGTGTCAAAATTCTCAATTCTCAAAACTTTTGTTGTTATACTATACATTGGTGGCTCTCATGTTTTACTTGCGTATATCACATTGAATACGTATCTTCATTGGAAGGATAGAGAAAGGAAGACTTTTAGGGGTAAGGCCCTCGCATTTTCATATCATTTGGGAGAAAACCAACAAAACCCGTAGCTCGTAACTTGACTGACTGTTGTACCGTGCTACAATTGTCATATTTTCTTTTTTTGTGATATCTTGCATTCTTCTCATTGAAATATCAAGGTTACATTGTATTCCATTTATAAATTGTAAATATATCATTATTGAAAAGAACTATTTCTGAACCAACGGCCATACCATGCTGAATATACCGGTTCTCGTTAGATCACCGAAGTCAAGCATCATTGGGCGCGGTCAGTACTTGGGTGGGTGACCACCTGGGAACACCGCGTGCCGTTGGCATTCACAATTTTGGGACCTGAATGGCCGAGTGTCTAGTGCTCTGGAGCCCGGTACCACAGGTTTCGGGTCGAATCCCGGCGGTGCCATGGATGTTTGTAGTGGTTCGGAATCCACTTGAAGCCGTAGGTCCCGGTCTCCTATGACTGTAAGAGCGTCACGGAGCCAAAGTTAGACTTCTACCTATGGGGTGCTCCATCACATCAGAAGCTGCTTCCTTCCCCTTCAATCATGAGTACGTATGGGCTCGTGGGCTTAGCCAGCCAAGTGGAATAAGAAACAACAAAACAACACTATTTCTGTCATCATTATTGAAAGAACTATTACTTTTGTTGTTATACGTTGGTGGACCTCGTGATTCACTTGCTTATTTCACAGAAATCTCATTGAAGGACACAGAAAGGAAGGTATAAGGTTTTAGGTATAAGTGTGCCCCATGTGTCATATCATTTGGAAAACATTCCGCTAAACTGTCAGCACATAACTTGACTGTTGAAGCATGTTACTTACAGTCCGAGTCACAATTGTCATCCATTCTTCATGTAACATCGTCAATTATTGCACTTTACTCATTGAAATCTCTAAGGTTGCATTGTATTCCATTTGAAAATTGTGAATTTATCATTATTGAAGAGAACTATTTCTGAATTATTTCGTTATTTTTGTTGTTTACATTAGGGGGCATCATGTTTCAGTTGCGTATACCACGAACAATTCATTGAAACATAGAGTAAGACATTGTCTTTCGGGAATAATTTTAGGGGTTAGTGCCCCGCATTTTTATATCATTTGGGTTAAAATCCGCAAAACTCGCAACACATAATTTGACTGTTGAGGCGTGGTGCTGACAAGCCATGTTACAGTTGTCATCCATTCTTCTTGTAGCGCCATAAGGTCTTGCACTCTTCTCATTGAAGTCTTCAAGGTTGCATTGTATCCCATTTGAAAATTGTGAATTTATCATTATCGAAGAGAACTATTTCTGAATTCTTATGATGCTATTCATTGGTAGGACTCACGTATACCATGAACAACTTATTGAAAGGAAGACATTGTCTTTCGGGAAGACTTTTAGGAGTAAATGCCCCGCATACGATCTAGAGATCATATCTAGTTCTTATTGATTTATCAAACATTATTATTCATATCATATTATATTAATCTATATAATTGTGTATAAATACAATTTTTAAATAATATTATATTTGTTTATTAATTATTTCTTTTTATTCTCTAGGTAAGTGGAATCTTCTTTTATCTCAATTGAATATTCAGTTTCACACGAAAGGTATTTAAGTCAATATTTATGCATAATTTTCTTTAGAAATATTTTTCCTTTTATTGTCCTAAATTGTTTGAACCTTATGTTTACCAAACGTTCATTATAAAGTGTATTTGCTGGAAAATAAATAAATACAACTCTGTTTATTCTTTAAACCAGTATTATGTCGGATAGTTGGCGGCCTGATGGCCAGTTGGTTAGCGCATTGGGCTTTGGCTTCAGGTTCCAATGCTGGCATTTGTTAGTGGTTTAGAATCCACATTAAATTGCTTGTCCCGGTCAAATTAGCCTAAAGTGTGTAAAAATTGATCATGAAGAGCCAAAACGCAAGCATCTTAAATTCTTAGAATAAAATTTAATTATTCTGTAAGCTCATAAATAAAATAGGCAATATTTGCCGTATATTCGCAAGAATATTATTTTAAAATAAAAGGGGTGTTTTTTTTTTTTTTTTTTTTTTATAATTTCGACCGTTAATTTGAATATGTGGAGGCACACATAATGCATTTTTTTTAATACATTGGTTTTCTAATACTTTTTTTAATATTTTGCGCATTATAAAATTAATATATTTTGCTAAAGAATGATAAATATCACGGGCCGGCAATACGCACAAGGAAGTCCGCGGATTGGCCACCCCTGAATTAATTAAATTTCTTTCAAATATATGTTCCGTTTTTTTTATTTTTAGAATCAGTTCCCATTTTTTATATCACTTTTCATTAACACAGTTCTCATCTAGAACATCTAGTTCTCACACATGAAACGAAGTGTGTGCGAATAAGTGTTTAACACAGAATCCCCGATGTTTTATTAACGAGAACAGTGCTTTATTTTAAAAACTGTACCGACTCTCTTTAAAGCAAAAACAGCACCCCCCCTCTTTAAAACAACAGGAGAAACTAAGTCATCCTTTTTTCCATTCAGCTTCCAGTCTGCATGACCAAACACAGAAAATCTGCCTTCTGTAAAACGGGCGCACTGTCCATTGCCATGGTTACCGATGTTATCCAACGGAGGAAGAGAGAGAACATGGGGTGGACGAGAAAAGGATACTCGGGGAGGGGGGTGTCCTCTTTATCGCCTGCGTGTCCGTCCTTCCTCATAATCGATTTCTCCGCACCTTATTTAGTTTGGTGAGGCGTTTTATTAAATTCTTTTGCTTCTTTTTATTTTATTTTTTTTGTACCCCCTGTATCCACCGATGAGTGCGTGGGCGGATGGTAAAGATGAGAGATTGGAAGTGATAAGATGGAAATGGAAAAAAGTTGCGCATTAGGAATCGGAATTGGGGCCGAAAATTGCAGTGTTGGGAATGGAATCGCAACTGGTATTTTTATGGCTTTAGCGGGATTCGGGTGTTTTGAACCCATAGTTGTGAATACGGGTTGCTAATGAGGGGGGATCAAGATAGGAATCCTAAGCGGAAAAGTTTCTTCCCGTGGCTTACTTTTTTTCTAAGGTTTATTAAAAATTTTGAAATTAGACTTGTCATGATTTATTTAATTCATTTTTTTTGTTTGTAATCATGATTTTACTGTATTTGCGAATGTGAAGTTTCCAGTAATTTGCACGCGATTTGTTTCTTTGGGCAAGCAAAAGAATCATGTAAGGCTACACATAAAATATATTAATTCTAATGACAACTATTATGCAGAAAAAGATTGTACCATCTGTGATGTCCATAATGACATTGCAAATAAAAATGTTGCGGAATGATGATCTTGGACTTCTCTTTCTACAAATTTTTCGTATATATATTAAGCATATCAGGAAATGTTTCACTGAAATAAGAGACTTTCACTAAATGCAAATGAGTATTTGAAAAATAGTTTAATTTCATTTCTCATCAAAATAGTAAAAGTTCATCATATTATATTTTAAAAAACTTAACTCATATTATATTTTAACTAACTTAACTCATGCTATATTTTAAAAACTTAATATCTATTTTAAAAAAGTACCTTCTCCAATCTCTTCACCCTAAAAAACGATATTTAAGAAGGTTTTTGTCCAGCTGCCTCGTGATTCAGTGGCAACGTGCGCTGCTGGTGAGCATTAGGGATGAGGGTTCAATCCATTGGTTGGTTTGTTGTAGTCACTGTTTCAAAAAACGAGGAAATTCGATGACGTTGGTAATATTCAGCATCTTGCCTCGTTTGTCGCACGACCTCCCGGGTCTTTCCGGGTTTTTCCCATATGAGGGTAATTCCCCTTAAAAGTCCTCCCGGAAGGCACTGCCCTCCTCCTTCAGCGTCATGGAGCCAAGTCAGACTGCTACCTACGGGCGCTCCATCACAACAGAAGCTACCCCCTTTTTCCTCCTTCCATGAGAAAACACGGGTTCATGGACTTGGTCTAGATGTTGTTGTCGACCAAGTGGGATTAAAAAAAAATTTTTCCGCAAGGTTGCATGCTGACCGCGCAATGAACAACTGTCATTCAAGGTATTTATACAGGTGCATTGTGCATTTAAAAAAACGCTATTCAGGGTGTCTCAAGAAGTTAACAAGCTTCTAGCTGGAGTAGGGTATACCGAAACTTTTAGGAATCACGTAGAATTAACATATATTTATGAAAATAAAAAGTAAATTAGCGTCGTTTTTATTAAAAAAAAAAAAATAGAGAGAATAGAAGATTCTTTATGAAAAAAATATAAAAGCTCTACAGTGTTAGATGATAAATGCTTTTATAGGAAAATATTACAAAATTAAACTACTAGAAAGATTGAATCTTATATTTTGAGCCAATATTAATAAAATGTTGACTCCGTAGTACTAATTAAATTTGTTTATCTATTGAAATGGAATTTATTATAAATTCCTGACTGTATTATTAGAAAGTTTATATGAGAGTTGATTATGTATTGTTTGGTTATAGGGTTGAAAGGTTTGCATGAATATTCTAAATGCAGTGCATTGTATGATGGACATCTAAGTAAACTTTTATATGTTTATTTCATTGCATTGTATGAGTTGGCAGCTAAGTAACTTCTATAAGTTTATTTCATTGCATTGTATGAGTTGGCAGCTAAGTAACTTCTATAAGTTTATTTCATTGCATTGTATAAGATGCACATCTAAGTAAACTTCTATAGGTTTATTATTTCATTGCATTGTATGAGAGGGACATCTAAGTAAACTTCTATAGGTTTATTTCATTGCATTGTATGAGATGGACATCTAAGTAAACTTTTATAGGTTTATTTCATTTCGTTGTATGAGATGGACATCTAAGTAAACTTCTATAGGTTTATTTCATTTCGTTGTATGAGATGGTCATCTAAGTAAACTTCTATAGGTTTATTTCATTGCATTGTATGAAATGGACATCCAAGTAAACTTTATAAGTTTATTTCTTTGCATTGCATGTTTAGAATTACACCCAGTTCTTTAATTTTTTTATAATATACATTGAATAGTGAATAATAAATGATGAATTAAATAATCCAGTATTCTTATAGGTAAACAGATACAAGTAAACCTCAAAATTAGAAAACTCAACTTTTCGAAATGATGCAAAAAATTATCAACAAAATATTTCTGTTAATGATTATTGGACCCAAATTTAAAACTCACCAATGCAAACATATTTTATCATAAACAAATAAATTGCCGTAGCATTTATTTAATACCTTCCAACTAATCGTTTTTCGCATATTCATTTCCATCTCATTCCAGTAATCGAGTTTCATGAATGGTAAGTAGGCGGTGATTTATGCCGGGATTGAAGGTGGATCTATTTATCATTCGAGTAATCTGATCTCCTACTGAGCCAATAATTACCTCTTTTCCAATTACCCAGTATAGCTCGAATATTAAACGCATTAGATATATATGCCAATGCTTCCGATTTACATGGAAGTCTTATGATTTTTTGTAATTACTTTTCCTACATTTCTATCATAAAAAAATTAAGAAAAAAGTTACTAAAATTTTATCTTAATTCTCTTAATCTTAAATTTCTATTTTTTTTAATAATCATTTAATGAGACCTTCAATTTTAAGAACTGGGATCAGTTTCAAAGTTTTAAAACAAGGGGTAATAATTTACCACCAGGGTCAATATAAGTAAAGTATATTGCCCTGTTAGCTATTATTATTTTTTTTTTGTTCTGCTTCAAAAAGTATTAATTTTCAATTTGAATGTAGTTACATTTTCCCTTCTATTTTTCCATTTCTCTACTTTGTTTCCTTAAGTTTAAAAATAATACCATTAATGAATAATGAGACTTACAATTTAAGAACTAGGGTTAGTTTTAAAGTTTTAAAACAAGGAGTAATATTTACCATCAGCTGAAATGAAGCTGCAAACTGACGTCATTAAATTTCATGAAAATATATGCTAAATAAAAGACATCATTCTTTATTGTTTTTAATCTTTCTCACAGATTGGTTATCATTATTATTTTCAAAAATGCCATGAAATTTCTTAAGCCAGTTAATCAAATTTAAAAAAAAAAATAAAGTGTTTCAGTATCGGACAAAATATCTACCGCCCACCATGAAAGCTGGAACACTCACTAGTGGGCGGTATGGATTATAGGGGGTATAGTAGTGTGGTATAGGGGTGGGAGTATATTAGTGGGAGGAGTGGGAGGATACTGATTTAGATGGAAAAAGTAAAAAAGGTGGTGAATATGGAAAGCAATTCTTGGAAATATGAGAGATTGTTTTTGATGTAAATGCTTTGTTTAAATGACAGAAATGAATACCTTTGCTATTCCGGATTCATGTAATAGGTTTCATTCTCTATATATTTAAGTAACTAAATTTTTTGCTGACTACATTAAAAAAAAAATTTTTTTATTTGCGAACATAAGTAATTTTTTATTCTTTTAATTAATTTTAATTAGCTGTATGGAAATAATTTTCTTTCTTTTTTTTTCTACTTCAAAAAAATTATACTCTTTAATTTTTATTTTTACTTCTATTCTTGTTCATACCAAGATAACCATCTCTTTTTTAGTATTTTTTTTTTTATCATTTATAAATTCTTTTATTGGAGAAACATATTCAGTGTTTGCCTATCTTTCGATAGTAATTTTTTTATTCATTCCAAACTTTTTATGTGTCATTCTTTTCTGCCTTTGAACTTTTTGTGCAGTTCTTTCTGCTACAGTCATTCTTCTCATAGTTGTGGACTTTTTCCCGCCTGATATATGTTATTTTTGTCCCAATGTGATCGAATTCCTTTCCAGTATATTTGTTGTCAATATGTCGAAAAATAGCATCTGATACTGAACTGTTTATCTATATATTGTTCTTTTTTATTCTTATCTATAAGGTGGAGTTTTCAAAAATCAATTTTTTTACCATAGAATATTTTTGACATATTATTTACTAGGAAAAAAATCATAACCTTTTATTTATTTTGTTTTTATATCATATGTAGTTTTTTAAATAATTCTTTTTATTAGGAAAAGTTTGACTTATGGAAAATGGCAACGGGAAACATTTTGTTACATAAGCTAAATAAATTTATTATTTTTGAACATATTAATTTAAAAAAAAAATTAAGATTAATAAAAAAGAGTTTTGAATATGATTGCATCTTCCTTTTCTTTCTGTAGTGAATTATTGAAAATGTAATATTAAATATAATTAGATTATCAAATAGTTAGCAGTTTAGAGTTATTTATTTTATTTCATTAAAAAATTGGCCAAATCGCAAAATTTGAAAGTTGGCAATTTTTTTGTGCCGTCAACTGGGAGATGAGTAGAAAAAGTTTTCTTGTACTGTCTGGAATGTACTTCACTTATAAACTTAATCCGTTACTTGGCGCACTTTGGCGAAAATATTTTTTGGCGCCAAATCTGAACAGCCCCTATTCTGCGTTTTTACCAGAACATTTATTTATATGTTCATAAATAAATCCTTTACAAAAAATACGATGTGATCAATAAGTGAAATATTAGTTATTAGGTAATGATATTACTTATAGTTTAAGTATTTTAATATTTCATTTATTTAGACATCAAGCAATTTGTTTATCGTTATTTTTATAGGCCACATTTTCTCTTAAGTGATTTACCACTAATATATAGTATCTTTTAGGTAACTTTGAATATTTTAAGGGGCCAAAAATATCCTGCTACACTGTATTCAGAATTTTAAATTGGCACTCCCGGTATGACAACTGGGGAGAAATGGCATTCACATATTTCTCATCTCCACTTTTTTCAGTCTAACAGACGAATTTTCTAGATTGCGAATTTATTGTGCCTTCTAAATTTCCATCAAGTATTATAAAATGTATCCTCCCCCCCCCCCCCTTGAAAAAAAGTCTTGGTAAAAATGCAGAATAGGGGCCATTGAGATTTCGCCAAAATACACCAAGCAAAGGGTTGCAATTATAAGTGTAGTAAATTGTAAAAAGTACAAGAAAATAAGGATACTACATTTGTTGACTAATCGCCCAGTTGGCGCCACAAAAAAGCCGCCAAATTCCAACGGTCCCTATTTTGCGATTTGGCAAAAAGCTTTTATTTTCAAGACATTGTGGATTTTATATTTTATATATTTAGGTCAAAGAGACCTGTTTCGGTGAGTTTGTTTTTTGGTAATATCTAATTTCTATTATTTTTAATTTTAAATTCAGTTTGCAGCATTTATTAAAAGTAACGAAACATATTTTCTTACTGGAATTTTTTTCATTTTTGGAGGGGGAAAAAAAACCAAGCTTTTTTTTACGGAATTTATCACTGGGATTGTGATTCACACTAACAATTCCTTAAGAGCGTTCTATCTATTTTTTATTTATTTATCTTAAGAGATTTTCCTCAAGAAATCTCGAGTAGCACTTTAATTCCTCCCATCAGTATTTATTTAGTTCCGCTTTTTTGAATCTTGTCAAATGTCCTTTTTTTTCCCCTCGTGTGAACTAGGTCAAGGATTTGATAAACCTTAAAAAATTTTTTTGGCCTGCAGCTTTTTCGGGGTGCCACAGAATTAAATAAAAAAAAAATAAATAAATAAACTACTTAGATTTATTTTTTTCTTTAATGAAAAAGCGATGCTTTTTTTATATTCTAAAGCTGTACATCATGTAGTAAAATATGTTATAAAATTTATTCCCCACCCCCATAAAATAAGCTTGGTAAAATTGCGGGATAAGCGCCGTTTGGCGTCAAGTGTGCCAAGGGAAATGTTACAATTCTAAGTGTAGTGAATTGTAAACAGTACACGAAACACAAGTTACCACATTTGGTGGCTTATCGCCCAGTTAGCGCTACAAAAAAGTCGCCATATCCCAACGGCCCCGATTTTGCGATTTGACCAAAAGCTTTTATTTTCTAGTCATTGCGGATTTTATATTTTATGAATTTAGGCCAAAGAGGCCTGTTCCGATTTGAAACTTTTCAAGATATGTCAAACAGAAAACTTCCCTGTTTATTCTGGAATGGGCACGTTAGATCTGTAGGCCGGAACATTTTTGTTGGTCTCGAGAAGGATGTGTTAGGTTAAAACAGTGATTAATGTTAATGTTAATATACATTAGGTTAAAACAATGATCATGGCACAGTATCTATGATTTTATCTGCATTTCGATTGTTTTTGGTAATATCTAATTTTTATTAAATTGAATTATTAATTAAACCTTATTATTTATTAAATCTATTCTGCATTTATCGACAGCAACGAAATATATTTTTCTTTCTATGAACAATTTTTTTTCATTTTTAGAGGGGAAAAAAACCCAAACCTCTTTTTACAGAATTTATCACTGGGATTCTGATTCACACTAACAATTCCTTAAGAGCCTTCGCTCTTTTTTTATATTTATTTATCTTAAGAGATTTTCCTCAAGAAATCTCGAGTAGCACTTTAATTCCTCCCATCAGTATTTATTTAGTTCCGCTTTTTTGAATCTTGCCAAATGTCCTTTTTTTTCCCCGTCTGAACTAGGTCAAGGATTTGATAAACCTTAAAAAATTTTTTTGTCCTGCAGCTTTTTCGGGGTGCTACAGAATTAAATAAAAAATAAATAAATAAACTATTTAGATTTATTTTTTTCTTTAATGAAAAAGCGATGCTTCTTTCATATTCTGAAGCTGTACATCATGTAGTAAAATATGTTATAAAATTTATTCCCCACCCCCATAAAAAAAGCTTGGTAAAATTGCAGGATAAGCGCCGTTTGGCGTCAAGTGTGCCTAGGGAAATGTTACAATTCTAAGTGTAGTGAATTGTAAACAGTACACGAAACACAAGTTACCACATTTGGTGGCTTATCGCCCAGTTAGCGCTACAAAAAAGTCGCCATATCCCAACGGCCCCGATTTTGCAATTTGACTAAAAGCTTTTATTTTCTAGTCATTGCGGATTTTATATTTTATAAATTTAGGCCAAAGAGGCCTGTTCCGATTTGAAACTTTTCAAGATATGTCAAACAGAAAACTTCCCTGTTTATTCTGGAATGGACACGTTAGATCTGTAGGCCGGAACATTTTTGTTGGTCTCGAGAAGGATGTGTTAGGTTAAAACAATGATTAATGTTAATGTTAATATACATTAGGTTAAAACAATGATCACGGCACAGTATCTATGATTTTATCTGCATTTCGATTGTTTTTGGTAATATCTAATTTTTATTAAATTGAATTATTAATTAAACCTTATTATTTATTAAATCTATTCTGCATTTATCGACAGCAACGAAATATATTTTTCTTTCTATGAACAATTTTTTTTCATTTTTAGAGGGGAAAAAAACCCAAACCTCTTTTTACGGAATTTATCACTGGGATTCTGATTCACACTAACAATTCCTTAAGAGCCTTCGCTCTTTTTTTATATTTATTTATCTTAAGAGATTTTCCTCAAGAAATCTGGAGTAGCACTTTAATTCCTCCCATCAGTATTTATTTAGTTCCGCTTTTTTTAATCTTGTCAAATGTCCCTTTTTTTCCCCCCTCGTCTGAACTAGGTCAAGGATTTGATAAACCTTGCAATTTCTTTTTTGTCCTCCTGCTTTTTCGAGGTGCCACAGAATTAAATAAAAAAAATAAATAAACTGCTTAGATTTTTTTTTCTTTAATGAAAAGCGATACTTCTTTTAGAGATTCTGAAGCTGTACATCGTGTACCAACAAAAGAACGGTATCGATCTGGGTATAAATAATTCAAGTTGGCGTTGTTTTGAAACTAACTGTATTTGCTGTCTTTAATCTGGTGCATAATTTTAACATTAGCCACAATATGGATGACAGGATATTGCAATGTATCCGTGTCTTGTTTTTCCTCAAATAACATAGCATTGTATAAAGGGTTTGAGTGCTAAAAGTAGACCAAGGTACACTTGAATATTTTTATTAGGTATTCAAGTGGACTTTAATTATTATTATTGGTATTTTGTGTTAAATGTATTCTTGATTTTTAAACGGGTCTTTTTTCCCAATGTTATAGCATGTATACTTCTACGCCTGAACCTATAACTAGCATAGCTTGTTGACCACACATGATGATTAATGGGCCAATTTTGTTATAGTTGGACGCCATCTACTGAGTTTCTATCCCTTTATTCTATCCAGTATAGAGATTTTTCGGCTTTCGTATTTATTGCACTCATTCTCATCCTTAGCATGGGAATTCTCCATTCCTCTTGTTTATGCTGAGTGATTATCATTAAATGGGTCATTTTTGCTGTAGTTGAACTCCATCTGCTCCAATGGCTTATTTTTGGTATAGAAATTCTTCTATCCTTTTATTCAATTCCGTAAAGAGTTTTATTGGCTTTCGTACATTTGGCACTCATTCTCAACTTTGGAGATTTTTCGGTTTCATATTTATTGCACTGATGCCCATGCCACTTTCATCTGCATTTCGATCGTTTTTGATAATATCTAATAGCTATTATTTTTAATTTTAAATTCAATAGTTAATCAAACCTTATTTTTTTTAAATCTATTCATTCCAGCATTTATTAACAGTAACGAAATATATTTTCTTTTTTTTTCATTTTTTGAGGGGGAAAAAAAAAGAACTTTTTTTTTTACGGAATTTATCACTGGGATTCTGATTCACACTAACAATTCTTAACAGCCTTCTCTCTTTTTATATTTTTTTATTTATCTTAAGAGATTTTCCTCAAGAAATCTCGAGTAGCACTTTAATTCCTCCCATCAGTATTTATTTAGTTCCGCTTTTTTGAATCTTGTCAAATGTCCTTTTTTTCCCCCCGTCTGAACTGGGTCAAGGATTTGATAAACCTTAAAATTTTTTTTTCCTTCTGCTTTCTGGGGGTGCCACAGAATTAAACAAAAAAAATAAATAAACAAACTACGTAGATTTTTTTTCTTTAATGAAAAGCGATACTTCTTTTAGAGATTCTGAAGCTGTACATCGTGTACCAACAAAAGAACGGTATCGATCTGGGTATAAATAATTCAAGTTGGCGTTGTTTTGAAACTAACTGTATTTGCTGTCTTTAATCTGGTGCATAATTTTAACATTAGGCACAATATGGATGACAGGACATTGCGATGTATCTGTGTCTTGTTTCTGCTCAAATAACATAGCATTGTATGAAGGGTTTGAGAGCTAAAAGTAGACCAAGGTACATTTGAATATTTTAATTAGGTATTCAAGTGGACTTTAATTATTAGTAGTAGTATCTTGTGTTAAATGTATTCTTGATATTTAGATGAGTTTTTTTGCCCCAATGTTATAGCATGTATATTTCTACGTCTGAACCCATAACTAGCATATCTTGTTGACCACACATGATGATTAATGGGCCAATTTTGTTATAGTTGGACACCATCTACTGAGTTTCTATCCATTTATTTAATCCAGTATAGAGATTTTTCGGCCTTCGTATTTATTGCACTCATTCTCATTCTTTTAGCGTGGGAATTCTCTATTCCTCTTGTTTGTACTGAACGATTATCATTAAATGAGTAATTTTTGCTGTAGTTGAACTCCATCTGCTCCAATGGGTCATTTTTGCTATAGAAAGTCTACTATCTCTTTATTCAATTCAGTAAAGAGTTTTTTTTTGGCTTTCGGACTTGTGGCACTCATTCTCAACTTTGGAGATTTTTCGGTTTCTTATTTATTGCACTGATGCCCATGCCACTTTTATCTGCATTTCGATCGTTTTTGGTAATATCTAATTGCTATTATTTTTAATTTTTAATTCAATAGTTAATCAAACCTTATTTAAAAAAAAATCTATTCATTCCAGCATTTATTAACAGTAACGAAATATATTTTTCTTTTTTTTTTTTTTTTTCATTTTTTGAGGGGAAAAAAAACTCCAAACTTTTTTTTTAGGAATTTATCACTGGGATTCTGATTCACACTAACAATTCTTAAGAGCCTTCTCTGTTTTTATATTTTTTTATTTATTTATCTTAAGAGATTTTCCTCAAGAAATCTCGAGTAGCACTTTAATTCCTCCCATCAGTATTTATTTAGTTCCGCTTTTTTGAATCTTGTCAAATGTCCTTTTTTTCCCCCCGTCTGAACTGGGTCAAGGATTTGATAAACCTTAAAATTTTTTTTTCCTTCTGCTTTCTGGGGGTGCCACAGAATTAAACAAAAAAAATAAATAAACAAACTACGTAGATTTTTTTTCTTTAATGAAAAGCGATACTTCTTTTAGAGATTCTGAAGCTGTACATCGTGTACTGACAAAAGAATGGTATCGATCTGGGTATAAATAATTCAAGTTGGTGTTGTTTTGAAACTAACTGTATTTGCTGTCTTTAATCTGGTGCATAATTTTAACATTAGGCACAATATGGATGGCAGGACATTGCGATGTATCTGTGTCTTGTTTCTGCTCAAATAACATAGCATTGTATGAAGGGTTTGAGTGGTAAAAGTAGACCAAGGTACATTTGAATATTTTTATTAGGTATTTAAGTGGACTTTAATTATGATTATTGGTATTTTGTGTTAAATGTATTCTTGATTTTTAGACGGTTTCCCCAATGTTATAGCATGTATACCTCTACTCTGAACCCATAACTAGCATAGCTTGTTGACCACACAGGATGATTAATGGGCCAATTTTGTTATAGTTGGACACCATCTACTGAGTTTCTATCCATTTATTTAATCCAGTATAGAAATTTTTCGGCTTTCGTATTTATTGCACTCATTCTCATTCTTTTAGCATGGGAATTCTCTATTCCTCTTGTTTGTACTGAATGATTATCATTAAATGGGTAATTTTTGCTGTAGTTGAAGTCCATCTGCTCCAATGGGTCATTTTTGCTATAGAAAGTCCACTATCTCTTTATTCAATTCAGTAAAGAGTTTTTTTTTGGCTGTCGGACTTGTGGCACTCATTCTCAAATTTGGAGATTTTTCGGTTTCTTATTCATTGCACTGATGCCCATGCCACTTTTATCTGCATTTCGATCGTTTTTGGTAATATCTAATTGCTATTATTTTTAATATTTAGTTCAATTCTTAATTAAACCTTATTTAAAAAAAATGTATTCATTGCAGCATTTATTAACATCAACGAAATATATTTTCTTACGACGATTTTTTTCACTTTTGCAAGGGGAAAAAACCCAAACCTTTTTTTTAGGAATATATCACTGGGATTCTGATTCACACTAACAATTCCTTAAGAACGTTCCCTCTTTTTTTTTATTTATTTATCTTAAGAGATTTTCCTCAAGAAATCTCGAGTAGCACTTTAAGCACTTTTTTTTTTGAGTAGCACCTCCCATCAGTATTTATTTAGTTCCGCTTTTTTTAATCTTGTCAAATGTCCTTTTTTTCCCCCCCGTCTGAACTAGGTCAAGGATTTGATAAACCTTGCAATTTTTTTTTTTTGTCCTCCTGCTTTTTTCGGGGTGCCACAGAATTAAATAAATAAACTACTTAGATTTATTTTTTTTTCTTTAATGAAAAGCGATACTTCTTTTAGATCCTGGAAGCTGTACATCGTGTACTAACAAAAGAATGGTATCGATCTGGGTATAAATAATTCAAGTTGGTGTTGTTTTAAAACTAACTGTGTTTGCTGTCTTTAATCTGGTGCATAATTTTAACATTAAGCACAATATGGATGACAGGACATTACAATGTATCTGTGCCTTGTTTTTGCTCAAATAACATAGCATTGTATGAAGGGTTTGAGTGGTAAAAGTAGACCAAGGTACATTTGAATATTTTTATTAGGTATTTAAGTGGACTTTAATTATGATCATTGGTATTTTGTGTTAAATGTATTCTTGATTTTTAGACGGTTTCCCTAATGTTATAGCATGTATACCTCTACTTCTGAACCCATAACTAGCATAGCTTGTTGACCACACATGATGATTAATGGTCTAATAAATGGGTCAGTTTTGTTATAGTTGGACACCATCTACTGAGTTTCTATCCCTTTAATTAATCCAGTAGAGAGACTTTTCGGCTTTCGTATTTATTGCACTCATTCTCATCCTTTTAGCATGGGAATTCTCCATTCCTCTTGTTTCTACTGAATGCTTACCATTAAATAGATCATTTTTGCTGTAGTTGGACGCCATCTGCGCCAATGGGTCATTTTTCTATAGATATTCTTCTATCTCTTTATTCAATTCAGTAAAGAGTGTTTTTGGCTTTGGTACTTATGTCACTCATTCTCAACCTTGGAGATTTTTCGGCTTTTATATTTACTGCACTCATTCATTCCCATTTCATTAGAATGGGAATTTTCCATTCCTCTTATTTGTATTGAGTGATTGCCATTAAATGGGTCATTTTTGCTGTAGTTGGAGGCCATCTGTTCCAATGGGTCATTTTTGACATAGAAGAATTTCTATATTTTTATTCAATTCAGTAAAGAGATTTTTTGGCTTTTGTACTTGTGGCATTAATTCTCATCCTTGGAGATTTTCCGGCTTTCTTATTTAGTGCACTCTTTCTCATCCTTTGCATGGAAATTTTCCATTGCTCTTGTTTGTACTGAAGTGTTTTATTTCAGAAGCGAAACACCCTAACCGAAATCTTTAGGACTTTTAGAAATACTGTTCAAAATTGCATTATTGATAATTTATGTTATTTATGTTGTAATGAAGTTTTGACTCTTTTTGGACTGACCACAGGACGTGATTGTTGGCAGGGCATCTTTGCTATATCGATTTTTCTTTCGTACTCTTTGCATAGAAGAAGCAATAATGTTGATTCAAGACTTTCTTTTCTTTCTTTCTTTTTTTTAAAATCAGGTTCTTATATTTCACATAGTATGTGCAGACACTATATTATAGAGTTCTGAAAGGTTAAGAGTTATTAGTCGAGTGACTGGTGTTCGGTGGCATAGGTTTCGGGTCCGAGTCACGGCGGTGACATGGGTGTTTTAGTGCTTCGGAATCCACTTTTAACCGTAGATCCCGGTCTAATATAACTGTACAGCCTTTTGATAGGGCTGGCAACCCTCTCTCAGTAAAACGAAACTATTTCATGTTTCGGAATCTGCCAGTAGGCAGACGGCCTTGGCCCATCATGAGGCTGTTGCGCCATTGGAGCAGAAGAAAAAAGTTTTATAATACTTAATTGAATCAAACTGAAAATAAATCAAAATTGTAAAAAAGTTATTGATAAATTAATAATGGTTATCCAATTAATCTCATGTTTCTGAATTTGCCAGTAGGCAGATGGCCTTGGCCCACCATGAGATTGTTGAGAAGGTGGAAGGTTGAGAGAAAGGACCATACCTTCCGTAAAGACTTTCAAGAGCAACTGACCCTCATGTGCATATTTTAAATCCCATGCCAGACGCTCAGACATGTTGCCACAATCTACTTAAAAATTTATTTCGGAGCGCAAACGATCACATTTAAAAGAACCAAATGTCGCCACTAAGTCATAAATAAGACACATTCTAGTTATATATATCAGCATCATTATCATCAGCATCATCAATGATGCAACATCTCCATATTGGGCTAAGGCTGTCTGCCTACTGGTAGATTCCTGAACATGAGATTTTTTTTTTTTTTATGGGGTAGCGTTGTCAGTCCTACACCCCACGCTCTACAGTCATACTAGAAAGAGACCTAAGGTTTACAGTGGATTCTGAATCACTACAAAAATAACCGTTTCAGGACTCGAACCTGAAACCTTTGTCACTGAGCGCCAGTTTATATATATATAATAAAAATGTTTGCAAGGATATGCATATATTCCAATTTTACTTAACAACTATAATATTTTGAAGATAGTGAAAATAGTGAAAAATCTTATTAATTGTTTTAATTAAATCAAAACTTCATTTTTTAATTTTTGAATACTTCACATATGTGTCATCTGAAGTTCTGATAATGCCTAGCCCTGACTACACCCACTGGTGATATTAAAATTTCACCAAATACACGTTCGGGTTTTTATCCTCTTGAATGGCTAAATATTGAGTTGAATGTTATTGTGTGAGAATATTTCCTTTTTTCTTTGCAATTTTTCTTTTATTTTTTCTTAATAAAATTAACTTAAATAAAGTTAAATAATAAATAATAATAAAGTTAAAGTAAAAAATATATATATATATATATATATATAATTTCCGTATAGCTAAGCAGTGCATGACCTTATTTGTTAATTTAAAATGAATAAAAATTCCTTTCTTTTTGTAGACACTTCTATTTATGAAAAATGATGTCAATTTTAACGTAAATAAAGCATATTTGTTGTATAAAACTGAAACATATTTTGTAGGATTTAGCAAACTTCAAATTTCCATTCTTTTCGTTTTTGCGACCTATTGTTTTAAAATATCAGAGTCGTATTTCAAATATTCAGGATTATGTTTGACCTTCAATTTTTACTCTTTTATATTGTTTAAATTATAGATACAATATTTTATCCTTTTGTTCAGTCTATTGGCTCAGATATTTTGTGTCCTTTACATTACTATTCCAGATTTGGAGGACAAAGTTGTTTCTTTTGTTGCGATTCTCTGAAATATTTCTTTGGCAGCATGTTAAAAATGTTTATTTATTTGACCTCATTGCCTATAAAGCTATTTTATGGTCGACCCTTGTTTATCCTACTTTCTGAATGGGATGATGTGTTTTATGTTATTGTTCACGAATTTTGAATGAACAATTTTTTTTATGGTTGTAGCCTTGATTTCTTTGTATTTGATAACATTTTAATCAGATATTTCTAATTTTGAAAAAAAGAGAGTTAATGATTTTAGTTATACATGGATTTTTTTGTAACGCAGGTTTGACCAAACTAAATGATGTTGCGGGCTACTTTTAAAATGTATCCTAACTCCGCGGGTTGCATATAAAATTATATATACCCATATTAGATTTAGACCCACTATAGAATTTTTTTTGTGCAAAATTGAAACGTAATGAGTTATTATTATTGTGTGCTATTATTCTTACATGTAAACATAGATAATACACTGAAGTGACAAAAGTCATGGGATAGCAATATGCAAATTTTCAGATGGCAGTAGCATCGCGTAGAACAGGTATAAATGCGCAGAGCTTTCATTTCTGTTCAAGTTATTCATGTGAAGAGGTTTTGACGTGATCATGACCGCACGACGGGAATTAACAGACTTTGAACGCGGAATGTTAGTTGGAGCTAGACGCATGGGTCATGCCATTTCGGAAATCGTTAGGGAATTCAACATTCCCAGATCCACTGTGTCAAGAGTGTGCTAAGAGTATGAAATTTCAAGCATAACATCCCACCATGGACAGCGCAGTGGTCGACCGCCTGCGCTTGACGACCGAGACCGGCGACGTCTGCAAAGAGTCGTAAATTCTAACAGACAAGTAACACTGCGTCAAATAACCGCAGAAATCAATGTGGGACGTACAAGGGACTTGTCTGTTAGAACTGTGCGGAGAAATTTGGCTTTCTTGGGCTATTCCAGCAGAAGACCGACTCGAGTGCCTTTACTGACAGAACGACATCGCTTGCAGCGACTCTCGTGGGCACGTGAGCATATCGGTTGGTCCCTAGATGAATGGAAAACCGTGGCCTGGTCCGATGAGTACGATTTCAGTTGGTAAGAGCTGATGGTAGGGTTCGAGTGTGGCGCAGACCCCACGAAGCCATGGACCAAACTGTCAGCAAGGCACTGTTCAAGCTGGTGGTGGCTCCATAATGGTGTGGGCTGCCATCAACGCTTTCACAATTATGGACGTCTATCGAGACAGCATGGCTCTATATTCCTGCAGAAGACTTCCAACGACTTGTTGAGTCCCTGCCACGTCGAGTTGCTGCACTTCGCCGGGCGAAAGGAGGGCCGACACGATATTAAGAGTTATCCCATGACTTTTGTCACTTCAGTGTATAATAATAATGATACTAAGCGCACATTGTAAAGAAATATGTAACACTAAAAAGGAAATGTAAAAAATATATAAATATAAATGAAATAAATAAAATGAAATCATTAAAAATATTTGTTTGACTTGCGCGGTATTTGTTTCGCCACTCTTTCACTTAGATTTTACAAATCGATCTCAATTTGGGTATTTCACTGAGGTCAGATAAAGTGAAACGTAGAGCCTGTTATATTAGATGTAAGATGTGTATGTCGCAGAACATAATTTAATTATTCTTCGAACTTAGAACTGTTTAACTCATAAATAAAACAGGCAGTATGTATCATATATTCGCAAGAATATTATTTGAAAATCTAAGGTAATTTTTGAATATATGGATGCACGCATAATGTATTTTTTATTACATTGGTTTTCCCTACTTTGGCCATTATAAAATAATTATATTTTGTATACGTGTGATAAATCTTACGGTCCGGAAAAATGTTCAAGGCGGGCCGCGGCTTGGCCAAACCTACTGTAACGCATAGCTTTCTTAAAAAATTATTTTTTTGAATACGGTATTGCTGCCAGAACTTTTGAGAATGAAGAAATTCTCTGTATGACAAGAAACAACTTATTATAGAATTCTACTAGTTTTATGCTTTTACAACGATGTTTTGGAAAATCATTGGCGCAATTGGAATGTGTCATTTTTTTTTATCACTCCTGCGTTGTTCGCAGTTTTGAACTGCGTTTAATCTGTAATGTCTTGCTGTACATCTGCCTTTGTCCACTTGACAGTATCTTCTTCAGCAAGAGTTTCATAAGCAAGCATTCAATTTTTCGGCAAATTTTAATCGTCCTATTTTTTTCATTACTCCTACCCATTTCAATTAAATATCACAATAAAAACCACTTTATTATACCATTATACTTTATACTTTTTTCTTTACCATTATACTTTATTAAACCACTATTTTATACCATTTTTTAAAAAAGCGCCATATTTTCGTCTACTGTTTACTAACTCGATTAAATGAGGCGATTAAACTAACATCTTTAACCTAACTTTTAACCTTTATGGTGATTCTAATTAACTCCTAACCATTATGGTGATTCTAACTAACTCCTAACCTTGATGGTGATTCTAAGTAACTCCTAACCTTCATGGTGATTCTAACTAACTCCTTTAACCTAGCTCCTAACCGTTATGGCGATTCTAACTAACTCCTTTAACATAACTCCTAACTTTTGTGGTGTTTGAAAGTAACTCCTTGGCACTGCAGCCCATGGTGGGCCAAGGCCGTATGCCTACTAATAGCTTTCCAGACAGAAGAGGTTTCATTTTACAGGGCATGGTTGTCAGTCGTACGTCCAACAGTTATATTAGGCCTGGACCTACGGTTTAAAATGTATCCCGAACCACTATAAACAACCATAGCCCCGCTGGGTCTCAGGCCCGAAACTTGTGGCACCGAGTTCCAGAGCTCTAGCTACTTGACCATCAGGCCACTTATGTAGATTCTTGTGTAATAAAATTAAACATATTAAGTTGGTTCGTTAGATACAGCATAATAATAATAATAACAACAACTACAAAATAAATATTAAAAATTGAATCCATGAATTTGTAAACTGTCATATATATTAAGTTGCTCTTGGAATTCCAATTAAAATGATATGCTTACCCAACCAATACACTTCGCAGAAGCATGATCAATGCTATCTTTTTATCCCCCGTCAACGCAGCATCAGTTTGTGACAACTATCTCTCCCCATTATCCGCTTTTCCTATTGGCCCACAGGGGGGCAGCAGACGAAAAAGAAGCTTAGCTCGACAATATTTAATCAGCTTTCCGAAGCCATTGCTGCGTCGGCATCATCTTTTTTAGATTAAAAGGCAACACTCGTAATCCCATCTTCGATTGAGATGTCTCCGCCTGTTATTTATCCGGAGACAGAATTCCTGTGTGGTTATGCGCATATGCTGGTGGAATTGGATTTATTTGTGTTCGCTTTTGTCTTTCAGAAGGGAAAATAAGAAATTCTTTTTGGAAGATGTGGTTTTATTATTTTATTATGAGTTTTCGGATTAGGTAGAGGATTACATTCATTTTGTTCCCTTTTAAACAAAATATTATTTCTTTTAAGATTATTAAGCATACTTGTATGCGGCGTGTTGGGGGTTTAATTCCGTAATGTATCATTTTTTTTTTCTTTTCAATTACAGTTTTGTTTCAGAACAATTTTATTTACAAAAATAGAAACTATGCATTGTTAGAATAAGGCGGAATAAACCTAAATAAGCTGAATAAGCTTTACTTATTTTTCATTATGAAAATTCAAATATAAGTGTATCCATTTGGTTTGAAATCAGACTAGAATTACGACTATAATCTTCTGATTAATCGCATATCTTTCGAGATCACAATGTAATACATTGTTGCTCTTATCTTTAAACATGCCTTCTCATTCACATATTTTTCTTTAAAATAATAGCAAGTAATACAAGCGGTGCAAAAAATAACACTGAAATCTTTGCTTATCTTTTGGGTACTAAAAGCCATCGAATCAAATGCCTGTAAAACCACATAAAATTGAAATGGAATGATTGTTGTTAGATATGTGATATCATGAGTGAAAATCTTCTAATTAATCGCAGAGCTTTCGAGATCACTATACAATACATTGTTGTTATTATTATTAAAGTCTTCTCTCTCACATATTTAAAAAAAAAAAATTTTGGTAAGTAAATTCAATGGAGCAAAAAATAACATTCAAATTCTTACCAATCTTTTGGATATAGAGGGCATCGAATCAAATGTCTGTAATACCGCATGAAATGATTGTTGCTAGATATACGACATCATGAATGAACATCTGATTAATCACAGAACTTTCGTTATCACCATATTATATTATCACATTTTTGCTATTATCATTAAACGTGTCTTCTCTCTCACATATTTAAAAAAATAATGGCAAGCGGAATAAAAAATAACATTCAAATCCTTATCAATCCTTTGGGTATTAAAAGGCATCGAATCAAATGTATGTAAAACCACATGAAATCGCATCGAGTCTAATATCTGTAAAACCACATGAAACAGAATCGAAAATCAAATGTCTGTAAAATCACATGAAATCGCATCGAATCAAATGTATGTAAAACCACATGAAATCGCATCGAGTCAAACATCTGTAAAACCACTTGAAATCGCAAATGTTTGTAAAACTACATGAAATCGTGTTGGAATAATTGTTGCTAGATATGCGGTATGATGAGTGAACCCGTGTTTGTTTTAAAATATTGTGAAGCAACTAAAATACTCGCTTTAGACTAGAAATAAAAATTTATTTTTCTGCAGGTTAAAAATTGACGTTCCCGAGAAGATACAAATATACTCGGGATAATTTGTTTAGGGGTTAAATTAATAATAGTGTTTTTATTTCTTTCAATCTAATAGAAAATATATTTTTATGTTTTCTTTAAATACTTATTTTATGTATTTTATTTTGAGATGTATGCATTAAGTTTTAACTTTCAAATGTTTTATGTCAAAAATTCTTGGTCTTTCGCCACCATTTACAATTTATATTTAACCAAACAATATTTGCATCAGCATGTCAATAAAAGTGTTAGTGTATTGGTATAGCGGGGTTATTTTTTATGTTATCAATAAAAGTTTATTGATGAAATTCTTAAACATTCACGCCATAAAAACTTATATTTTTATGGTTTATGTACTTTAAGTTTATGTTCTTCGCATACAATTTATTAAGTTTATAAGTAAGTAAAATTATTCCATTGTATTTTGTTGTTGAATAATTTTTATAAGTTTAAAACAAAAAAATTATTACAGAATTCATCTTAGAAATGTTTGATTTTTATATTATTTTATAGAAGTTTTGTAATTTACTGATAATTTGTAATGATTAGTCTTATTGGGTAATATAAAATTTATTGCAGGATTTTGTGTTATTAATATATATTGCTATTAAAATCAACATTAAAAATGTGGACATTTTATGCAAAAAAATTATAACTTTTTTTAATAGCTTTTGTATAATACGAATTTAAAAAACTGCTTTCTACTTCAGTTTTTTAATTAATTTTTTTCTAAAGTTTGAAATACTCATTAATCTTGTATGCTGATATTAGAATTTAAACAACTTCAACAACTCCTACTATCTTTCTATTTGTGATAGAATGATGCAATATGTTTGTTTATCAAAATTGACCAATTGTTTACACTACAAAATCATATTTTGAAACATTAATATTAACATATACATCTTTTTCTCATGGATATTGCTGCATAAGTGTAATAATTTATTCTTTTATTTCATTGTAAATCCAATAATATATCTTTTTTAATTTTATTTTTTTATTTTTTTATTAGTTTTTTCTATCTCTTTGAAATATTTAGCATTTTTTACGATATTTTTTATTGAAAATATTTTATTGTTTCTTATATTAATCTCATACTAAACAACTTCATTTTGAAAGCTAGACTATTCAAAATCACGAATTTCAATTTATCGTGTTTATATATTTGAAGTGTGCAAATACCGAAATTGAGATCGATTTGCAAAAGCTAAGTGAAAGAGTGGAGAAACAAATATCGCACTAGTAACATAAATATTTTTTAATTATTTCCTTTTTTTTTTATTTCGTTTATATTTATATATTTTTTAAATTTCATTTTTAGAGTTATATATTTATTTACAATCCGCGTTTAGTATCCGTATTATTATATTATCTATGTTTACATGTAGAGGGCCTGAATGGCTGAGTGGCTGGCGCTCGGTACCACAGGTTTCGAGTTCGAGTCCCGGCGGTGCCATGGATGTTTGTAGTGGTTTGGAATCCACTTTAAACTGTAGGTCGGGACCTACAGTTTAAAGTGGATTCCGAACCACTAACATGATATAACATGATCGTACAGCGTTGCGGGGCATTGTGACTCCGCGTCCGTGGCTTATCTTCCAGTTACACGCGCCCCCTGGGTAATGAAAAGTGAGTAACATCTGTGCAGCGCTTGCCTTAAGACATCCAAGACCAAGCTGTCTAAGTGTTTGCCAGCTGCATTATAAAGGAAAAAAATGTTAAAGAATAATAGTAAACACAATAATAATAATTCCTCATGTTTCAATTTTTCACACCAAAAAAATGTCTATGGTGGGTATAAATCTCATATACTTAATTTTATATGCGGCCACCGGAGTTATGATGCATTTCCAAAGTGTTCCGAAAAATAATTTTGGTTGGTTACCCTTGTTTTACCTGATAAAAAAATGAATTAAATTTCTATATATTTTTGGTGTTAAAAAAAGTCGCTATTTAAGACCTTTATTAATTATTTATATATAATATTTAGTATTTTCTGCAATTAAAAGAAATAATAAATTTGTTACATCGCTTGATACATAAAATCTAAACGGAATAAAAGCATATATACAAAATATCATTTTAAAATGCCTACAAAATATACAATCCCTATCTAAATAAAAGTGCATCGCATCTTTAGCGCAACTTTTTTATCAGAATAAACAGCGAACGCATGAACGCACATTTTAAAACATGTGTCGTCTGCTACTGGATACCGCACACATCCATTCCAAAACCATTCCTAAAAACCCAATATAGCTCGTAAGAATAACATCGTTCGATAACTCCCCTTTGAAATTGGAAAATAAAGATGAAAAAAAAATATTCCATCACTTTTACTGAAAGAAGAAGAAGAAGAAAAAAAAAAAAACGCATCTTACGACAGAGAAAAGTTTCTCTCTCTCTCAAAGTCTCCAAAGAAAAGAGGTCGAAGGCATTTTATACAACTTCACTTCTCTTCTATTGCATCTTTTTATCACGGAACGTGACACGCCGCGATTTTCCCTCGCCTGCACTCCGGCAAAGAATCATTTTCCCTATCGAGAGGGAAAAAATAAGTGTCATTGTCATGGAAATGTCCCTTGCATCAAGGGAAGCAGCTCTCTTGACAACAGATACGGCATCAATCGTTTTTTTAACTTCTTGCAGATTTTTTTCTTAAAGTGAAAAGATTGTGAAGAAAATACTATGTAAATCAGGGAAAAGATAAAAGAGGGGAAAGAGATAAAGATGCCTAAAGGGGTAAAAAAGAAAAAAAAAAAAGGGAATAAAATAAATGATGGATTGTATTCGGAGACGGTACAAAAAAACACTTGAGGTGACGATTCGTTCGTAATGAAAGATGATTGTATTCCTCTGCATGAAATGGAAAACATGAAAGTGGGCCAAATACGTTAATGTTCATAGACATGATTACACAATTTTGTAAAATATCAGTGAAATTTTCATGGTGAATATCGCATCTGATGTAGTTACTATTTTACTATTTGTTTATTTGATAAATATCAATCTAAATAGTCGGATGGGCTTTTTTTTCTAATGGAGCTGGCAAACACTTAGACAATTAGCTTTGATGCCTTAAGGCAACCACTGCACAGACGTTACTCACTGTGCATTACTCAGGGGGCGCGTGTAACTTGAAGATAAGCCACGGACGCGGAGTAACAATACCCCGCAACATTATACGATCATGCTAGACTAGGGCCTACGGTTTAAAATGGATTCCGAACCACTGCAAACATCCATGGCACCGCCGGGACTCGAAACCTGTGGTACCGAGCGCTAGCCATTCGGCCCACAGTCGGATGTAATATTTCCAATAATTCACCATCACTATCTAAATAACAGTGCATCGCATCTTTACGCAACTTTTTTATCACAATAAACAGCGAACGCACGAACGTATATTCTAAAACATGTGTCGTCTGCTACTGGATACCGCACATCCATTCCAAAACCATTTCTAAGACCCCAATAACGGTCGTAAGAATAACATCGTTCGATAACTCCCCTTTCAAATTGGGAAATAAAGATGAAAAAAAAAATTCCATCCCTTCTACTGAAAAAAGAAGAAAAACGTATCTTAGACAGAGAAAAGTTTTCTCTCTCTCGAGGTCTCCAAAGAAAAGAGGTCGAAGGCATTTTATACAACTTCACTTTTCTTCCATTGCATCTTTTTATCACGAAACGTGACACGTCACGATTTTCCCTCGCCCGCGCTCCGGCAAAGAATCATTTTCCCTATCGAGAGGGAAAAAATAAGTGTCATTGTCATGGAAATGTCCCTTGCATCAGGGGGAGCAGCTCTCTTGACAACAGATACGGCATCAATCGTTTTTTTACTTCTCGCAGATTTTTTTTTAAAGTGAGAAGATTGTGAAGAAAATACTATGTAAATCAGGGAAAAGATAAAAGAGAGGAAAGAGATAACGATGCCTAAAGGGGTAAAAAAGAAAAAAAAGGGAAATAAAAAAAATGATGGATTGTATTTGGAGACGATACAAAAAAAGCATTTGAGGTGACGATTCATTCGTAACGAAAGACGATTGTATGCTTCTGCATGAAAATTGAAATCATGAAAGTGGGCCAAATGCTTTAATGTTCATGGACATGATTACACAATTTTGTTAAAAACATGAAATTTTCATGCTGAATATCATATCTGATATAATCACCATTTTAGTATCTGTTTATTTGATAAATATCAATAAAAACAGTCGGATGTAATATTTCCAACTTCTATTGATTCAATTTGATCTAGATTGATTACTATCTTACATTGTTCTGGTCTACTCTATGGATAGACTACATATTAAATGTTTTATAATTTATATTATATGATCGTGTACATAATATTTAAAAAAAATTTCACGAGCTATTTTAAAAGTAATATTTTAATTTCTTCCATAATATTTTTAATTTCTTTCACGAGTTAAGCATGAACTAATCCTTAGACACTATTTCGAGGATATTGAAACAGTAATATGTTTATATTTTGAAAGCCAATCCATTCAAAATGAACTACAGAGCTCGCGACTTGATATGAGTCAATCGTTATATTTAGATACTTCATGCCAGTTTTAAAACACTAAATAAAATAAAATCAAAATCAGCGTTTATTTTAAATAAAAGTTTTTGTAATGAAAGTTTCTCATGTTGCATCAGGAGATATAATCTGTTTTAAGTAATAACCAATATTCTTACTTATTTTTTCAATTCCTTTTATTAGCTCTCACTCTCTCTCTATATATATCTTGTTCAAATTTTCAATCGTTCATAAAATACTTTCTGTTCATCCACTCAAGTTCAAATACATTTTGTTTGAACCTGTAGTGGATGACACTGGATGTTAATACAGTTTCTTCAAATATTAATTCAGTAATTAAATTTAATTAATTAATTTTAGGTTTTTTTAGATTTAAGTTGCATATATCTACCAATAGAAGGCGCCAGATAAATTTTAAAAAAATGAATGAAAATTTTGAAATATTTATAAAAGACTTTCTGCAATAAAGTGAAAAAAAAGTAGGAATTGACTTAAATTTTTTTTTTTTTATATTACTTGTTTATTTTATAGTTTCACATTTTTGGAGACACTATGTACGTCATCACACATGACAAAAAGGGACACCAGATGTGTAAAAATAAAAAAAAAAAAGCTAATTTATATTAGATTAGAAAATATCAAGTATATAAACTTAATTAATCATTGAAGAATTACGAAGCAATCATATCACCAAAATAATTTTTGAAAAGTATTATTTTTATTTCTTCCATATCTATTGTCATTCAATTTTTCATTACATAATTCGACTGTAGTTTGTTATTGTGTTGTTATATAAAACTTAAAGAAAGGAGTCATTGAATAATTACAAAAGAATCATATCAGCAAAATAATTTTGAAAAGTATTATTTTTATTTCTTCCATATCTATGGTCATTCAATTTTTCATTACATAATTCGACTGTAGTTTGTTATTGTGTTGTTATATAAAACTTAAAGAAATGAGTCATTGAATAATTACAAAATAATCATACTAAATAAAATATCAATCAAATATATTATACTAAATAAAATATCAATCAAATATATTATACTAAATAAAATATCAATCAAATATATTATACTAAATAAAATATCAATCAAATATCTTATACTAAATAAAATATCAATCAAATATATTATACTAAATAAAATACCAATCAAATATATTATACTAAATAAAATATCAATCAAATATATTATACAAAATAAAATATCAATCAAATATATTATACTAAATAAAATACCAATCAAATATATTATACTAAATAAAATACCAATCAAATATGTTATACTAAATAAAATATCAATCAAATATATTATACTAAATAAAATATCAATCAAATATATTATACTAAATAAAATATCAATCAAATATATTATACTAAATAAAAATATCAATCAAATATATTATACTAAATAAAATATCAATCAAATATATTATACTAAATAACATATCAATCAAATATATTATACTAAATAAAATATCAATCAAATATATTATACTAAATAAAATATCAATCAAATATATTATACTAAATAAAATATCAATCAAATATATTATACTAAATAAAATATCAATCAAATATATTATACTAAATAAAATATCAATCAAATATATTATACTAAATAAAATATCAATCAAATACATTATACTAAATAAAATATCAATCAAATACATTATACTAAATAAAATATCAATCAAATATATTATACTAAATAAAATATCAATCAAATATATTATACTAAATAAAATATCAATCAAATACATTATACTAAAATCATTTTTGAAAATATAATTTTTATTACTTCTAATATCTATGTTTATTCATTTTTTTTATATTAACTAATTCGTCTGTAGTTTGTTATCGTTTTGTTATTTTAAAATGCTTTTTCCCTTTTCCCTTTTATTCCTTCGAATGACTTTGTATTTTCCCTGTTTTATCTCTCACTTGATTAACATTGTATTTTCTCTCCGAAAACTTTAAAAGGGAAAAAAAGTCTGTAAAGAAAGCTGGAAGCTTTGATGTGAACAAGTAAGGCATTTTAAATTACTGCGACATTTATTTTTCGCTTTCGAAATGGGAAAGTTTTTCTCCTAAAAGCGCTGTCAGGGGAAAAACATGGCGTGTCACATTCCTTGATAAAAGAATGTTGTATAAAATGCCTACAATTTCTTTCTCCAGTTGAGAGAAAAGAAACACGGTTAAAACTAGACAACAATAAATGAGGCATACCCAGATTTAAAATAAAAGCAGATCAAGATAGATAAAACGAATCTAGATATTGAAAATTTATACTAAATTATATTTATATATAAAAGAAATATATTTATAAATATGTTTATACTATATTTATATATATGTAATAATAGTATAATTTATAATATTCTGGTGCTCGGTGCCATAGGTTTCGGATTCGAATCCCGGCGGTACCATGGATGTTTGTAGTGGTTCGGAATCCACTTTAAACCGTAGGTGCCGACCTAATATGGCTGTAGAGCGTTGGGTGTAGGGCTGACAACCCTACCCCGTAAAAAAAAAAAACATCTCTCGTCTCGAAATTTGCCACTAGGCAGAAGGCCCCGGCCCACCATGGGGATGTTGCGCCACTGATGATGATGAATTTATATTATATTTTTACTATAAAAGAAACCGAGTATTGCCAAAATGATGCCAAAGCAACTAAGACAAATCATGAACAGATTTTTAAAAAAATAAGATACTAAAAGGATCCAATTTAAAACTAAATTAGATCAGGCGAAATTAATTGCGAAAACGAAACTATAAACTTTATTTATCATTTTTATGGAAGCAGATTTATCAAACGATCGAGATAACACCAAATTAATCGGATCTGAAACACTTAATTCTGTTTATTTTTGCCTATTTTTTAATTTTAAGTTCCAAAAATGATTAAATGAAACCAATAATAATAAAAAATATTATTTTTTGTGTAAGAAAAAGGTTTATATAAAATGGTAATAGGATGGGTTGTTGATTTATAGCTTACCCATAAAATTTAGAATTTATTATTATTATTTAGTTAAAAATTATTATTAATTATAAATTAGAACAATTAGCAGCAATTCTTAAAAATTAAAAAGACTCCATATAATACCAAGCGATTTTCTTTTTTTAAAAAAAATCTTTTTTTCTCTTTCAAAGAAAGGGGGGGGTAAGAAAACATCATCGAGGAAACGAAAAACTCCGCTCATAATTTTATGGGTAACAAGATCATATCGTATGAAATTGTAAAACATTTAATATGCAGTTTATCCATAGAGTAGACCAGAACAAGCAAGATAGCATTCAATCCACGCCAAATTGAATCAATATGTCCAAAAAGTAAGAAATTTTCAATTAAAATTTCCCAGAGCTTATGGAATTTCAATATTTTCTTCTTTTTTAAGTTGCTGGCACTGTCCTTGACATCTGTGTGAAATTTCACGTCAAAATATTCATTAGTGTTTGAGTTACGCTTGGCTTTGTGAGACGCTAAAAGTGATTCCGGCCATTTTTTAAATGTCTGAATTCATTGAGCAAAGAACTTGCATTCAATTTTGTTTGCGGAAACGTATAGAATGTTGCAGAAGGCATTCGCCGTGTATTCCTATATTGGAAAGAAATGTGTAGAGGTGGTATAAACAATTCAAAGAAGGCAGAGAACGCGTTGAAAACGAAGAGCCCTCTGGCCGACCCTCCACCTCAACCGACGAAGCTCACGTCCAAAATATTAAAGATTTGATGCTTGCAAACCGTCGATTTACAATTAGAGACCTTGATGATGATATTGGAATTTCGAAAGGATCAGTCAAGTCCATTTTGGGCCTCAAACGCATCTCGATTGGTACCGAAAACACTGAATTCGTCAGCTCACACTGCATTGATTCTTCGTGACATTTTCGCCAAAAATGAAACCCATATCATTCCACAACCACCGTATTCACACCGTGCGACTTCTGGCTATTCCCTAAACTTAAAAGACCATTCCAGGGATACCGTTTTGAGTCGATTGAAGAGATTCAACGTGAATCAGAGCTCGCTCTGAAGGCCATCCCTGACGATGACTTTTTAGCATGCTTTGTTGATTCGAAGAAAAAGTTGGCATAAGTACATTGCGTCCGGAGGGGGATTACTTTGAAGGCGATGAATTAAATTAGGAAGAATAAATAAAGAATTTTGAAAAAATAAAATAATTGGTCTTACTTTCTGGGCACAGTAGTATTTATCAAATAAACAGATATTAAAATGGTGATTACATTAGATCCAATATTTTACATGAAAATTTCGTGGATATTTTATAAAAATTGTGTAACCATGTCTATGAACATGAATGTATTTGGCCCTCTTTCATGTTTTCGATTTCCATGCAGAAGAATACAATCGTCTTTCGTTACGAATGAATCGTCACCTCAAATGTGTTTTTGCATCGTCTCCAAATACAATCCATCATTTTTTTTCTTTTTTTACCCCTTTAAGCATCTTTATCTCTTTTCTCTCTTTTATATTTTCCCTGATTTACATAGTATTTTCTTCACAATCTTCTCACTTTAAAAAAAGAAAAATGTGCGAGAAGTAAAAAACCGATTGATGTCGTATCTGTTGTCGAGAGAGCTGCTTCCCCCTGATGCAAGGGACATTTCCATGACAATGACACTTATTTTTTCCCTCTCGATAGGGAAAATGTTTCTTTGCCGGAGTGCGGGCGAGGGAAAATCGCGGCGTGTCACATTTCGTGATAAAAAGATGCAATAGAAGAAAAGTGAAGTTGTATAAAATGCCTTCGACCCCTTTCTTTGGAGACTTCGAGAGAGAGAAAACTTTTCTCTGTCGTAAGATGCGTTTCTTTTTTTCTTCTTTCAGTAGTGGGGATGAAATGTTTTTATTTTTTATTTTCCAATTTGAAAGGGAAGTTATCGAACGTTGTTATTCTTACGACCGATATTGGGTTTTTAGAAAGGGTTTTGGAATGGATGTGTACAGTATCTAGGAGCAGACGACACATGTTTTAGAAGATGCGTTCGTGCGTTCGTTGTTTATTCTGATAAAAAGTTGCGTAAAGATGCGATGCACTGTTATTTAGATAGTGATGGTGAATCATTATAAATATTACATCCGACTGTGGGCCGAATGGCTAGCGCTCGGTACCACAAGTTTCGGTATCGAGTCCCGGCGATACCATGGATGTTTGTTGCGTTTCGGAATCCACTTTAAACCGTAGGTCCTAGTCTAGCATGATCGTAGAGCGTGGCGGGGGTATTGTTACTCCGCATCCGTAACTTATCTTCAAGCTACACGCACCACCTGGGTAGTACTATGTGAATAACGCCGGTGCAGCACTTGCCTTAAGGCATTAAAGCTAATTGTCTAAGTGTTTGCCAGCTCCATTTGAAAAAAAAACCCATCCGACTGTTTAGATCGGTATTTATAAAAAAAAACAAAAAACAGTAATTAAAATGGTTATTACATGAGATGCTATATTGAACATGAAAATTTCACGGTTTTTTTAATAAAATTGTGTAATCATGTCTATGAACATTAACGCATTTGGCCCACTTTCATGTTTTCAATTTCATGCAGAAGAATACAATCGTCTTTCGTTACGAACGAATCGTCACCTCGAATGTTTTTTTGTATCGTCTCCAAATACAATCCATCATTTCTTTTATTTCCCTTTTTTTTTTTTTTTTACCCCTTTAGGCATCTTTATCTCTTTCCTCTCTTTTATCTTTTTCCTGATTTACATAGTATTTTCTTCACAATGTTCTCATTTTAAAAAAATAATAAAAAAGAAATCTGCGAGAAGTAAAAAAACGATTGATGCCGTATCTGTTGTCAAGAGAGCTGCTTCCCCCTGATGCAAGGGACATTTCCATGAATTGAATTCATGAATTCATTCCATTGAATTGTTCCATTTTCCAGGGAAAATGATTCTTTCCCATGGAAAATCGCGGGGTGTCACGTTTCGTGATAAAAAGATGCTATGGAAGAAAAGTAAAGTTGTATAAAATGCCTTCGACCCCTTTCTTTGCAGACTTTGAGAGAGAGAGAGAAAACTTTTCTCTGTCTCAATATGTGTTTTTTTGTCTTCTTCTTCTTTCAGTAGAAGGGATGAATTTTTTTTTTCATCTTAATTTTCCAATTTCAAAGGGGAGTTATCGAACGATGTTATTCTTACGACCGATATTGGGTTTTTAGAAAGGGTTTTGGAATGGATGTGTGCTGTATCCAGTAGCAGACGACACGTGTTTTAGAATGTGCGTTCGCGGTTTATTCTGATAAAAAAGTTGCATAAAGATGCGATGCACTGTTATTTAGATAGTGATAGTATACTTTGTAGGATATTTTAAAATGATATTTCAGTATAAATGCTTTTATTCCGTTTAGGTTTTTATGTATGGAGCTGTGAAACAAATTTATTATTTCTGGTTTAATTGCAGAAAATACTAAATATTACATTAAAAAAAATAATAATCAATGTTTTAAATAACGACTATTTTTAACACCAAAATATATATAAAAATTTAATTAATTTTTTTATCACCTAAAAGCATATTTTTCATCAGTTCAAATCCACTTCAAATTGTATCAATTCAAATTGGAAATATAATGTCCGATTATTTTTATTGATATTTATCAAATGAGCAGATATTAAAATGGTGATTACATCAGATCCGATATTTGACATTAAAATTTCACGGGTAATTTATAAAATTGTGTAATCATGTCTAAGAACATTAACGATTTGGCCCATTTTCATGTTTTCAATTTCCATGCAGAAGAATAGAATCATCTTTCGTTACGAATGAATCGTCACCTCAAACATTTTTTTGTTTCGTCTCCAAATACAATCCATCGTTTATTTTATTCTCCTTTTTTACCCCTTTAGGCATCTTTATCTCTTTCTCCTCTTTTATCTTTTCCCTGATTTACATAGTATTTTCTTCACAATCTTCTCACTTTAAAAAAAGAAAAATGTGCGAGAAGTAAAAAACCGATTGATGTCGTATCTATTGTCGAGAGAGCTGCTTCCCCCTGATGCAAGGGTCATTTCCATGACAATGACACTTATTTTTTCCCTCTCGATAGGGAAAATGATTCTTTGCCGGAGTGCAGGCGAGGATGCAATGGGAGAAAAGTGAAGTTGTATAAAATGCCTTCGACCTCTTTCTTTGGAGACTTCGAGAGAGAGAAAACTTTTCTCTGTCGTAAAGATGCGTTTTTCTTCTTCTTTCAGTGGAAGGGATGGATTTTTTTTTCATCTTTATTTTACAATTTCAGAGGGGAGTTATCGAACGATGTTATTCTGACGACCGATATTGGGTTTTTAGAAATGGTTTTGGAATGGATGTGTGCGGTATCCTGTAGTAGACGACACATGTTTTAGAATATAGGTTCGTGCGTTCGCTGTTTATTCTGATAAAAAAGTTGCGTAAAGATGCGATGCACTTTTATTTAGATAGTGATGGTAAATCTTTGGAAATATTACATCTGACTGTGGGCCTGAATGTCTAGCGCTCGGTATCACAGGTTTCGGTTTCGAGTCTCGACGCTGCCATGGATGTTTGTAGTGGTTCGGAATTCACTTTAAACAGTAGGCTCTGGTCTAGCATGATCGTAGAGCGTTTCGGAGGTATTGCTACTCTGCATTCGTAACTTATCTTCAAGCTAAACGCACCTCCTGGGTAGTGCTAAGTGAATAACGTCGGTGCAGCGCTTGCCTTAAGGCATCAAAGCTAATTGTCTAAGTGTTTGCCAGCTCCATTAGAAAAAAAAAACCATCCAGCTGTTTAGATTGATATTTATATAAAAAAAACAAATATTAAAATGGTAATTACATGAGATGCGATATTGAACATGAAAATTTCATGACTATTTTATAAAACTGCGTAATCATGTCTATGAACATTAATGTATTTGGCCCACTTTCATGTTTTTTATTTCATGCAGAACAATACAATCGTCTTTCGTTACGAATGAATCGTCACCTCAAATGTTTTTTTGTATCGTCTCCAAATACAATCCATCATTCATTTTATTCCCTTTTTTTTTTTTTTACCCCTTTAGGCATCTTTATCTCTTTCCTCTCTTTTATCTTTTCCCTTGATTTACATAGTATTTTCTTCGCAATCTTCTCACTTTAAAAAAAAAATAGAGAAAAATCTGCAAGAAGTAAAAAAACGATTGATGCTATATCTGTTGTCAAGAAAGCTTGCTCCCCCCTGATGCAAGGGACATTTCCATGACAATGACACTTATTTTTTCCCTCTCAATAGGGAAAATGATTCTTTCCCAGGGAAAATCGTGGCGTGTCACGTTTCGTGATAAAAAGATGCAATAGAAGAAAAGTGAAGTTGTATAAAATTCCTTCAACCCCTTTCTTTGCAGACTTTGAGAGAGAGAGAGAGAAAACTTTTCTCTGTCACAAGATGCGTTTTTTTGTCTTCTTCTTCTTTCAGTAGAAGGGATGAAATTTTTTTTTCATCTTTATTTTCCAATTTCAAAGGGGAGTTGTCGAACGATGTTATTCTTACGACCGATATTGGGTTTTTAGAAATGGTTTTGGAATGGATGTGTGTGGTATCCAGTAGCAGACGACACATGTTTTAGAATGTGCGTTCGTGCGTTCGCTGTTTAATCTGATAAAAAAGATGCGATGCACTGTTATTTAGATAGCAATGGTATATTTTGTAGTGCATTTTAAAATGATATTTTAAAATTTATGTATTCTTTATTCCGTTCGGCTTGGCATCAGTTTTTTTTTATCAAGCTTCTGAAGATTTATGAGTTTGGACTCAACGCTCAGGAATAGACGAGTGCTCGGCGCAATAGTTCAAATTTTGGATGTAGCTTAAATGAATTGCTCTTTTATCTTATATGCTAGCTTAGATCATATATTTGGACCATATAAATAAATGTTTCGGTTAGAAAAAGTTACATTATTTTCGAATATTCTTCTATATTTAGATCAGTGTGCATATAAATGCTTGTATCTTCATAATTTCTATGCAACAGACTCAGGTTACAGTATCCAACTATGTGATATACTACAATTGACTCGCGTAACATGTGCAAATAGCGTGCAGTTAAGATCGAGTTCAAACCCGTTTCAGGCGTGCGTTGCATTTACCATTTTCAGAAACAAGGATATGCTGCAGTGTGTTAAATATCTTGAATCGACTGTCATGTTTTTTCTGGATTTTTCTCCCATATAATACGCTGCTTGTTGGCCAATGGGCTAGAGCTCTGGCTTTTCGTACCACAGGCTTCAGTCTTGAAACCTGGCGGTGGTATGGTTGTTTGTGATTGGTTCAGAATTCACGTTAAACTGTAGGTCCCGGTCTGTTTAGTCTAAAGTGTGCATGACCGTAGAGCGACAAATCAAATCAAATCCTTGCAATACGCAAATAAGGGACAGTTGCCACTAAAAGTATTCCCAAAAGATAATTCCCTTAAAAGCATCCCCTGTCAGTGGAATATTTATGGTATACATTATTAATATTTTTTATATAACCGCACACAGTCTCCTTGGGTACCGCATAAATATAACATAAGGTTTACAATAATCAGCAACATACAGAAAAAGTTTGCACGCAATACAATAAAGCACAGCAAAAAAAAGCCAGATTGAAATAAAAAAAATTTAATAATAGAAAATAACTAAAGTAAAATAGTATATAAAGCTGATATATATAAAAATTGGATAGATTGTTTATTATATTTATTATATCAATGTAACATATTACATTGATAGCATTGCATAATGTTATACATTACATTTTTAAAATTACTCTACGTTATACAATAATTGTTAGCATTACACAACGTTATACATTACATTTTTAACATTACTCAACTTCATGCATTACATTGTTAAAATTGCACAACATTATTCATTACATTGTTAACATTACATAACGTTACACATTACATTTTTAACATTACATAAAGTTGCACGTTACATTGTTAGCATTGTAACACATAACATTGTTAACATTGTAACACATTACAATGTTCTAATGGAAAAGTATAGAGATACACATTAATCAAAAAAAGTGTTTCCACAAATGACATAAGTGCAATAAACCAGTGTTTGTTTAGAATTAAACGATTTCTCTTAAAATTTTTTCTATTGTTTCCGACATGGGTATACCTAAAAAAATATATATATTCCACACTTTGTATCCCTCTAAGAATACAACTACACAACATGCAAATTACAAATTTTTTAATGTATTAAATTTACAAACTAATGATTTCAATTATTGGTAAAAACTAGCATGTTAAATTACCTATTCACGTATTTTTTTTAAAAGTATTCATGGTAATGTTACTGTCAAACTAATATCCGGGATTTAAAAATATATTTTATTAATTTTTCTGTGAAACAAATGGGTTAATGAAATGTTAATTACTTTGAAGCGTGATACTTAGTGTAGTCTTTTAAAACATTAAAATGTAACTTATTATTTTCTTCCTTTCATATTGAAAGACATACACTTCCAAAGGATATAAATACAAATTCATTTTTCAACTTGACAGCAATTTGTTTTCCATGTTAAAGAGATCTTTGTTCTCCAAGAATATGAATTACTACACTGTATCCTGTTCCCAATGCCCCAGTTCTATTTTTAATCCACTTCTTGTTTATCAAATAGCTTTCAGCTTTGTAAATGTTAATTGAAAATTATTTATGTAAGTATAAACACCCTTTTAACATTCCGTTAGCATGCCATTACATAGCCCAAACTCATAAATCTGGAAAATAGTGGCCATGTAACCTTCCGCTGTGGACAGCATTGATAACAAGAAAAACTCACTCTTTTTTCTGTGTGTGCGTCTTCTATTGCTGTGATTGAAAGCATTGTCATCCAAGAACGGCGTCGCAAGGGGCTACACCCCTCTCGTAAAATATGGATCAGGAAATTGGATTCTGGTAACGCGATTACATGCGATTGCTGGATGTGCCGCTATGTTGGATTTTGATTAATTTTTTTGGTTTGCATCCAATTGCCTTTTTTTCTGTTTTACAGCATGAATATGAATTTTTCATCGTCCGAGATGAAGTCTGTTTCATGTTATCACCGATCAGATTGCAGGAATCAATTTGGTGTAGTTGTTCCAAAATTAGATTGCATTTTTCTTCTTATTAAGTTTGAACTTGTTTCCCATTTAAGCAATCAGACCAAAATCTTTTAATGTAAAGCTATCTGTAAGTACTCTGATTGCCTACAACCAGCAGATTATGCGTTAAAAACATTAGAATTTCGTGGTGTTTATCATAGGTCACCAGGTATAATCTGTGGATTTGTTTTTTTCCGCTAATGTTTCATTTAAATCAGTTTTGTAAAACATCTATCAAAAATGAGTTCGGGAAAAAAAATGAAAGACAGAACATTGTGTTGAAAGGGCAAATAAACAATTATTTTGTCATAGAGATACCAGTAATGGATAACGGAATATGAATTTTTCATCGTCCGAAATGAAATCTGTTTTATGTTAACACCGATCAGATTGCACAAGAGTCCAGGCATCAATTTGACACAGTTGTTCCAAAATTAGAATGCGAAGTCTTTGAGAAAATAAATAGTCGTATTAAATTTGGACTTGTTTCCCATTTAAGCAATCAGTCCAAAATCTTTTCCTGTAAAGCTAATTGTAATTGATGTAATTTACTGACTAAAAACCGCAGATTATACGTTAGATTTTCATGGTTTTTACTATAGGTCACTAGGTATAATCTGTGGACATGTCCCCCCCGATGTTTCATTCGGGTTAATTCAAGTCCTTCCTTTTAATTCCTTAAATTAATTCCTTACCAAAAAGGATTTTTGGAGAAAATAAAGCAGGAAATCTTCCTCAATTCTTCAATGTTTTTCTTCAATCCTTTTTGTGAAAGGCAAATATACAATCTTCTTATATATCAGTTATCCATTGCAGACACTAGTAATGGATAATGGAATATGAGTTTTTCATCTTCCCAGATGAAGTCTGTTTCATGTTATCACTGATCAGATTGCACAAGAGTTCTGGAATCAATTTGCTTGCAATTGTTCCAAATTGGATTGCAAAGTCTTATTTTTCTTCTTATGAAATCTGTACTTGTTTCCCATCTAAGCAAACAGTCCAAAATCTGTTAATGTAAAGCTGTAATTACTGTAATTTCCTGCCTCATATTATACGTTTAAGCTTTAGAATTTCGTGGTGTTTATTATAGGTCACTAGGTACAATCAGTGGACGTATTTCTTTCCTGAGGTTTCATTCAAATTAATTCTTTAAAACAGCTACCAAAAAGGATTTTGGGGAAAAATAACATAACATTGTGTGAAAGGCAAATTAACAATCTTCTTGTCATAGAAAGAGATACCAGTAAAGGTATGTGCTAATAGCTGAAAAAGACCTAGAATGGAGCTATACATAAGAATTAAAAATGTTTTACCGAAGGCCAAATTAATAATTATCTGTGATAAGGTTAACTGTTGTTATACATTCTGATGTATAACAACAACTCGTATTTCTTTATGTACAAAACGAATAGCTTAATGACTGCGGATAAAAAATGGGCATTGGCTTCTGGGCGAAATCCACGTTAAACTGTAGGTTCCGGTCTGATTAGCCTAAAGTGTGGCAAAAAATGACCTGTAGAGCCACAAACCAAAACCAAATCTGGGAGAAATTTCAGTTATAACTGTTTACGTTATGAGAGAAAACTTGGTAAACTCTCACCAAGTAGCCTGAGTATAATTCGAGACACTTACAATTACTATGGAGTTTCATCGTTTCTAAAAGCAGTGAGTCCAACGGATTTGTGCAACATTCTTTGGACTACATTCCCCAAAACACACTTTCTCATATTAATCCGAATACAATATGTCACAGCCTTTACCATTCCGCATTTATTCATTCTGTTGCGGACAAATCCCTCCCTTTCAGAATGCACGACAATCTGTTTCTCTGTGCTATCGGACAGTGCAGCGGCCGCGTAGCTGTAGTATCCATGGCCGGATGGTGCGCTCCGTCGCCCACGCGAGGGGTCATTCTTCTGAATGCAACGTGTTCTCCAGTTACTCGCATGGCTGACCATCCGGAAGTCCTTTCCTCCCCCGCCCTCGTGTCCTTCCGTCTGGTTCCAAGAGGGTGCAGCTTGAATTCGGAATCGGGGAGTGTATGGAAGGAGACAGATAGATGCTGTTTTCGTTTGTGGGTTTTCTGTGATATTCTGGATGTCGGTTTTTATTATGCTTGGGTGGATAGTTTTGAGTACTGAATAAATGTATTTGCTAGAGAAAATATTGCTGTGTTTATAAGTTTCCAATATCTAAAAACACACTGTGAAACTATTTATTTGTACTGTATGTTTAAAACTTATTTGAAAGAAATTCGGTTGAAAGTAAATAATGTTTCATATTAAAAATGTGTAAGGAAGTACAATAAACTTCTTGGGAGTGTCTTCCTTTAATATAGGTATACCAGTTTTATATAGGTTTTGTACTTTCTAAACGTACAACGGCTCATCGCGGCCGAAGCTCCACTTTTTATAGGGTGCGGCTGTGGTGTCTAGGGGATAATTTGAAAACAAAATGAAGAAACAGGGTGTTTCTTTTAAGGCCAATATATATAATGACGCACACTATTATTTACACTATATACTATTTACGTTGATTGATTCGTTACAAACGTATTTATTATTAGAGAGAACGTATTTGTTATTTTTTTCTCCCTAGCGCGCATGCTCATAGGAAATTGCGCATGCGTATCTGTAATAATGTTTTCTATGAGCATGCGCGCTAGGGAGAAAAAAATACCGTATTTTTATAATACGGTATGCAAACACTCTCTATTCTCTCGCTACGTCCCGTAGCTGTCCCGTCGGCCGCCAGTCTCGCACTTTCTCTTCTCAACTACGGGGATCTATTCCCTTCTGGGGTCAAAGATTATAGTTTAGTACTCCCCACATGGTGAAAACTTTCCATCGCCAACACATAACTATTATAAATCTAGAAAAAGTTTGCTACCTTAGCTAAAAATATTCTTATTGTTTAATTACTTATTTCTGTGGTGTCAAAAGAAAGGCAAAGTGTTGCAGATAAATAAAACTAGTTCAGTCTATCCACTATCATTTGTCCTTTCTTTGTATGTTATAAGAGCAATTAATCAAAGCTTATCTAAAATTTTGGACTATATTATAAACAATGTATAACCCAAAGAATGCTATAATTTGGTGAAAAGATGTGCTGTTGTGACTCATCCTCAGTGTCCAGCTGCGCGGGACGAACACTCCCCGAGTAGTCTCATGGATGGAGGGGACGGAGGCAACTTCTATTATGATGGAGCACCCGTAGGTAGAAGTCTCACTTGGCTCAGAGCCACTGCAGAAGGAGGGCAGTGCCTACCGGGTGAGCTTTTAGTGAGAACTATTCCGCATTTGCGTAGTATACGAGAGAAACTCTAGAAAACTCAAACCTGACTAACGAGGCAAGATGCTAAACATTAAAAAGGCCAACGTGTCTCCTCGGTTTTTGAAAAATGATCGTAAATCACCAACTAAATTTGCATTTTTTCGCTCTTTCGAGTACTTTTTACGCCCCAAAATTCATTCTTTCTGACTTTTTAGATTTTAAAATAAAAAGTCGATAATTATTTTAATGCTTATTTAAATAATTACAACATCTTATAATTGTTTCCAAGATGCTTCTTCTATTAAAATATAAAAAATGTATTTTATTATAAATGGACACTATATTTATTTTTACACTCACTGTATGTTCCCTTAAATTGTACATGGGTGAAAATATATTTTGTTGCACTTTTTATTGTGTTGGCAAGATAGTAATTCCGGTTTTTACTTTTCAACTACTTGATAAAAATTGAATGTATTTTCTGGCCAAACTCAATAGTTATAATTCTTTTTATTTAGAAATTAAAAGTCTATGGCGAAGAGTCAAAACCTTCAACAAAAATGTTTTGCCAATAAAAATTAATAGCTTTTAAAAGGCAGTGCACGTAGCAAAATATATGATCTTTAGGTAACTGAGGTCCCATTATTTTAAAACATTTATTAGGATTTTTATACCCAAACCCACAAAGCACGTACAGAACAATAGCATCTTGGGACCTTAACGTATCAATTTAATTTTACTTCACGCTCTCTAGGTATTGTTCTCTAAACTCTCATTTCGAGGCGCACATTTCCGCTTTTAGACTTGAAAGTCATTCACTTATAGCCCTATAATTACTCATGAAACTGTCCAAAACTTCTGCAAAACAACCCTTGGGAACAGCCGGCAATTCTCCGGTGAAATTCCATCTCCATCATCTCTTTCAAATGCATTATTGAATTAGGTGGAACTGCCGTACAGTAATTCAATAACCCTGAACGAATCCGCATCTATTTTATGTATCGTAAAAGTGTATATTTTTACGAGGAATTTTCCACGCTGCAGATAAAACTCGTCATGAAAAATCTCTCGTCACAAAACTGTTTCTGTATTGTGTCCCCATTGTGCGTTGCGTAATTAATTGAACGCCGGCACTGAATAATTAATTGTCCCGACTAGAAATGAATAAAACATTATCTCCTCTTCTCTCTCGTTGTTTTCTGTGACGCAAAGCGGGTGGTGCTTTTTTTATTGTCGTTGTTATTTTATCCTTTGTTTCGCGTGGGCGTTATGTGGAGCGCATTAGTGTCACAGACGCCAGGGTTTGCTGATTTATCTAAAGGTTTTCGTGAAAAGCTGATTTATGGGTTTGACTTTCAAGGGCCTTTTTCAATGAGATTTGGAGAATCCTATGGTTATAGCAATGTAAATATAGGGCATGATATTTTACTTCAGATTAAATTCACACTCACCATTATTACACCACCTCATATTGGAACTCACAATTCCTCTCGGTTGAGAGTCTCGAGGCCGACTGATCATTTCCCCTGAACGCCACCGGCAGTGCTCGGCCAGTGTATAGGAAGAAGCACGATTACAATGTTTATTTCTGCATATATACTGGAAATCCAAGTAATTTACATGCTTTCATTTTTAAAACGATTATAAATCACTAAATAAATTTGCATGTTTTGCTCGTACGAAGGCTTTTTACTAATTCAAAATTCATTCTTTCTAACTTTTTTTTTATAATTTTAAAATAAAAATCTATAACTATTTTGATAATTACTTAAAAAATTACAACTTATTATAATCGTTTACACGAAATGCTGCTTCTATTAAAATATAAAAATGTGTTTTTCATTATAAATGGACACACCTACCTTATGCTTCCTCAAATTTTACAGAGATGAAAATATATTTGGGCCCTGATGGCGGAGTGACTAGCACTCTAGCGTTCTGTGACACAGGGTTCGAGTCCCGGTCGTGCCATAGATGCTTTTAGTTGTTCGTAATCTAATTTAAACTGTATGTCATTGTCTAATTTGACTATATAGTTTTGGGCGTTAGGCTGACAACCCTACCCTGTAAAAATAAAATCTCCTGTCCAGAAATCTACCAGTTGGCAGACGGCCTTGGCCCAACAAGGGGCTTTTGCACCAATGGAAAAGAAAATATATTCTGTTATAGTTTGTTTTGGTTATCAAAAAAGTAATTTAGTTTTTCACCATTTAAGTAAATGTAATAACCGAACGTATCTTCTTACTAATTCAATAGTTATAATTCTTTTTACTTAGGATTAAAAGTACATGGTGGACACAGCATTGTATCTCTTTTAATGAAAGTATTTCGCCAATAAAAATAAATAGCTTTTAAAATCCAATACACGTAGCAAAATATACGATCTTTAGGTAACCGAGGTCCCATAATTTTAAAACATTTATTATGACTTTTATATCCAAACCCACAAAGCACGTACAGAGCAATAGCATCTTTGGGACCTTAATGTATCAATTTAATTTCATTTCGCGCTCTCCAGATATTGTTCTCTAAACTCCCATTTCGAGGCCCACCTTTCCGCTTTTAAACTCGAAAGTCACTCACTTACAGCCCTATAATTACTCACGAAACTGTCTAAAAGTTCTGCAAAACAACCCTTGGGAACAGCCGGCAATTCTCCGGTGAAATTCCATCTCCATCATCTCTTTCAAATGCAACATTGAATTAGGTGGAACTGCCGTACAGTAATTCAGTAACCCTGAACGAATCCGCATCTACTTTATGTATCGTATAAGTGTATAGTTTTACGTGGAATTTTCCACGTTGCAGATACTGTAAAAAGCGCAATGAAAACTCTTTCGTCACAAAACTGTTTCTGTTGTGTCCCCATTGTGCATTGCGTAATTAATTGAACGCCGGCACTGAATAATTAATTGTCCCGACTAGAAATGAATAAAACATTATCTCCTGTTCTCTCTCGCTGTTTTCTGTTTTTTTATTGTTGTTGCGGCTCCTTTGTTTCGCGTGGGCGTTATATGGAGCGTATTAGCGTCACAGGCGCCAGGGTTTGCTGATTTATCTAAAGGTTTTCGTGAAAAGCTGATTTATGAGTTTGATTTTCAAGGGCCTTTTTAGATGAGATTTTTGAGAACCGCATTGCAGAAATGATTACAGCAATGGAGGCATGATATTCAACTTGAGATTAAAAAGAATTCAATTTAACCGAAATCTTTTCCATTTGTAAAAAAAATGAATAAAATTTAATTTTTCGCACTTATAGGAGTCTAAAAAAGAGATCAAAAGTGAAAATATAAGCATTGTAATGTGTGTGGATATGTTCAAATACTTGAGGAAAAGATTTTAATACTCACTCCCTTATTTACACAATCACTATTATTACACCACATCATTTTAGAACTCACATCCTTATACCTTTTAAAAGCTATTAATTTTTATTGGTAAAACATTTTCGTTGAAGGTTTTGCTCTTCACCTTAGACTTTTAATTATATAGACTTTAGACTAGAAGATTATATAGACTATAGACTATAGACACCATGGACTAAGAATTATAACTATTGAATTGGCAAGAAAATACGTTCAATTTTTACCATGTACTTGAACGGTAAAAACCGAAATAACTTTCTTGCCAACCCAATACAAACTGTAACAAAATATATTTTCGCCTATTACGATATCTAATTGAAAACGACTTTGTATATTTTAATAGAAGATATATTTCGTGGAAACAATTATAGGAAGTTGTAAAGTTTAAATAATTATCAAAATATTTTGGTTTTATTTTAAAAATTAAAAAGTTAGAGGCCCGACTCGTGACTCAGTGACACCATTCGTGTGTAAATAATGGTGTGAATTCTAAAATGAGGTGGTGTAATAATGCTGAGTGTGTAAATAGGCGTGTGAGTTCAAAAATGATGTGGTGTAATAGTGATGAGTGAGTAAATAAGGATGTGATTTCAAAAATGATGTGGTGTAATAGTGATGAGTGAGTAAATAAGGATGTGAATTCAAAAATGATGTGGTGTCATAGTGATGAGTGAGTAAATAAGGATGTGAGTTCTATAATGAGGTGGTGTAATAGTGATGAGTGAGTAAATAAGGGTGTGAATTCTAAAATGAGGTGGTGTAATAATGCTGACTGTGTAAACAGGCGTGTGAGTTCAAAAATGATGTGGTGTAATCATGGTGAGTGTGTAAATAAGGGAGTGAGTATTGAAACCTTTGCCTCAAGTATTTGAACTCAACCACACACATTACAATGCATGCATTTTCACTTTTGATCTCTTTATTAGACTGTTATAAGTATCAAAAATTAAATTTTATTCATTTTTTGCAAATGGAAAAGACTTCGGTTAAGTTGACTTCATTTTAATCTCAACTAAAATACCATGCCCCATACTTCCATTGCTGCAACCATTTCTGCAATGGCCTTCTCAAAAATCTCACCGAAGAAGGCACTTGAAAGTCAAACCCAGTCAAAATCAGCTTTTCACGAAAACCTTTAGATAAATCAGCAAACCCGGGCGTCTGTGACGCTAATACGCTCCATATAACGCCCACGCAGAACAAAGGAGCCGCAACAACAACGACAATAAAAAAACACCCGCTTTGCGTCGCAGAAAACAACGAACCGAGAGAGAAGCGGAGATAATGTTTTATTCATTTCTAGTCGGGGACAATTAATTATTCAGTGCCGGCGTTCAATTAATTACGCAATGCACAATAGGGACACAATACAGAAACAGTTTAGTGACGAGAGAGTTTTCATGACGCTTTTTATCTGCAGCGTGGAAAATTACTCGTAAAAAGTAATATAATTTTTTTTTTTTTAAAGTCAATTCCTATTTTTTTTTCACTCTATTGCAGAAAGTTCTTCATAAATATTTTCATTCATTTTTTTAAGTTTAGCTGGCGCCATCTGCTGGTAGATACATGCAACTTAAATCTAAAAAAACTAAAATTAATTAATTAAATTTAATTACTGAATTAATATCTGAAAAAACTGTATTAACATCCAGTGTCATCCACTACAAGTTCCAAAAAAAAGTTATTTGAACTTGAGTGAATGAATAAAAAGTATTTCATGAACGATTGACAATTTGAACTATAGACGAGATTGTGAGCTAATAGCAGGATTTGAAAAAGCACCACCCGCTTTGCGTCACAGAAAACAACGAACTGAAAGAGGAAAGGAAACAATGTTTTATTAATTTCTAGTGGGGGCAATTATTATTCAGTGCCGCTGTTCAATTAATTATGCAACGCTCAATGGGGACACAACAGAAACAGTTTTGGGACGAGAGAGTTTTCATGACGCTTTTTACAGTATCTGCAGCGTGGAAAATTCCTCGTAAAAATATACACTTTTACGATACATAAAGTAGATGCGGATTCTCTCCGGGTTATTGAATTACTCTACTGCAGCAAAGTTCCACCTAATTCATTGATGCATTTGAAAGAGATGATGGAGATGGAATTTCACCGGAGAATTGCCGGCTGTTCCCAAGGGTTGTTTTGCAGAAGTTTTGGACACTTTCGTGAGTAATTATAGAGCCGTAAGTGAGTGACTTTCAAGTTTAAAAGCGGAAAGGTGGGTTAGGAAATGAGAGTTTAGAGAACACTACCTAGAGAGCGCGAAATGAGATTAAATGGATACATTAAGGTCCCAAGATGCTATTGTTCTGTACGTGCTTTCTGGTTTGGATATAAAAGTCCTAATAAATGTTTTAAAATTATGGGACCTCAGTTACCTAGAGATCATTTTGCTACTTGTATTGCCTTATAAAAGCTTTTAATTTTTATTGGCAAAATATTTTCGTTGAAGGTTTTGGCTCTTCACCATAGACTTTTAATCTGTAAGTAAAAAGAATTATAACTATTAAATTGGCAAGAAAATACGTTCTGGTTTTTACCATGTATTTAAACGGTAAAAAACCGAAATTACTTTCTTGCCAACCCAACACAAACTGTAACAAAATATATTTTCACCTATTTCAATTTATAATTGAAAACAAATTTGTATATTTTAATAGAACTTGTATTTCATGGAAATCATTATAAGAAATTGTAAATTTTAAATAATCATCAAAACATTTTATGTGTTCCATTTCCGTTGTGTATTATGTTCCATTACTCTTTTTTTCATCGTCTAACATCGATGGGTCTAGTATTACACTTATCAAGCCTCAAAGCCCACCGATGGGTGAAGGTATGGCCTTCCGATATGACTTTCGTAGGTAACTGCTCCACATTTGCGTGCCTTATGAGAGTAAACCCGGATAACTGCCAACAGAAAAGCTGACTATCGATTAAAGACGCCTTACCCACATCGAGTTTCCTGGTTTCTGAATGCGGCCTGAGGACCAATTGGCGAAGCTTCAGGTTCGAATCCTGACGGTGGCATGGATGTTTGTGAGCGTTTCGGAATCCACGTTGAACTATAGGCCCAGTTAAAATTAGCCTAAAGTGTGCACAAAATGACCGTAGAGCGACAAATCAAACCAAACCTGGTTTCTGAAAGCAGTGATTGCAACGAGTGCCATCAGCGCATTCGAACACCACACCTTTGTTGCGCCACTGGGTCGATTAAACTTTAAACCAATATTATAATAAATTAACGCTTTTTTTTAAAAAACTTAAGTTTATTTTTTTAGAAACAAAAAATTATTAAGTTGTGATTTTTATACAAGATTGTTTTTTTTTTTTTAAATACGAAAAAACATTATTATATTTTAATTATTTATTCAAAATCTTTTATTCTGTGTATTTGTCGTATAAAGTTAATAATAAGTATCTAAATTCAAAATATTTTTGTGAAGAATTTACTGTCATATTTAAAATAATTTTCTGTATTTTAATTAATTAATTTTTATTTTTTATTTTTTAGGTAAGTGGAATTTTCCTGTGTTCATTCGAAGTTAAAATGATGAATTTGTAAGTAACCTGTGATAGATTCTATGTTGCATTTTATTATATAAAAGAAGATAGGTAAAGAATATATATATATAACAGCCGGGCTGGCATGTTCGTATGCTAACACATAGATGGCGCTACTAGTATTAAATCCATATGTCCTCCGTTAGCCCTAACCTTCAAAAGACACGTGTATAAATTTGACAGCTGTTGCACTATTAGTATGAGTTATAGCACTTTTAGTGAAGCAACTTTTGTTAATTTGAAAAAATGGATAAAAAGTGAATTTCGTGTGTTAATTAAAGCATTGCTTTTTGGCGAAAAAAATAATATTGAAGCCAAGACTTGGCTTGATAAACATTATTCGGACTTTGCACCAGGGAAATCAACCGTAGAGAAGTGGTTTGCTAAATTTAAACGAGGCGAAATGAGCACCGAGGACGATGCCCGCAGTGGACGCCCCAAAGAGGCTGTTACCGACGAAAACATCAAAAAGCCCACAAAATAATTTCTGATAACCGTAAAGTGAAGTTGATTGAGATTGCTGAGACCATAAAGATATCAAAGGAACGTGTTGGACATATCGTGAATGAATATTTGGATATGCGAAAGCTCTGTTCAAAGTGGGTGCCGCGATCTCACAATCGACATAAAACAACAACGAATTGATGATTCTAAACAGTGTTTGGAGCTGTTCAATCTTAATAAACCCGAATTTTTGAGTCGATATGGGGCAATGGATGACACATGTCTCCATCATTTCACAGCGGAGTCCATTCGACAGTCAGTCGAGTGGACTGCTTGTGATGAACACTAAAAATGATATAACTTCACTAAAAAGGATATAACTCACATACTAATAGTTCAACAGCTGTCATATTTATACACGTGTCTTTTGAAGGTTAGGGCTAACTAAAATTTATATGGATTTAATACTAGTAGCACTATCTATGTGTCAGCCTACGAACGTTTCAGCCCGCCTGTTATATATATATATATATATTTAAAATTTTGCTAATTTAATGTTTAACATTTGTAATGACATCATTTATTTACAAACATCAACATAATTGAATTTTTTTTTTTTCAATAATATGTATTGATGTAATAAAATCAACAATTTCTTTCTGGTTCCGAATCGAATAAAAATCACTAACGAATAATGCGATTCAAAGTGAATTTAAAGCAGAAAATCACTGATTCGAATTTATCTTGAGACTCGTTCACGTGTGTGATTCTCGCATGAATGGTCTTGTATGGAGGATGAAAAATATTCCCATTGAAACAGGGTTGCAATGCTCGTTCACCCTTGCTAGGCGGCCTATCTATCAACTTTAATAGAACTGTCATGGAGTGAAGTGGACAATTCAATGGATCATTGGTAGACTTTTATTTTTTATTACGTATCACGGCTAACTGTTGTAATTTGTTGGATTAGAGTTTATATCAGAACTTGTTTGTTTCTGTCAATAATGGAAAAAAACAGAAACATTGATTTGTTTAACTTTTATCAAATAAAAATAACGTAATATCTTTCTGAATTTGGAAATGATAAGCGTGTAACGTCTCGGCCTACATTAGACCTATAACAGCTTTAAGAAGAAGGCATCTTTCAGGTTTATGGGAACACTTAATTTTTATTTTCAAGCACTCTATATATATACACTATCTGGAAGAAAGTGACGGGACACTCCTCGAAAAGTAGAAAAGTCGACAATACAGCTGACACATGCGCAATAATAGGTATCACGTGGCAGCCATATCCTATAAATACTCTGTGGAGTCGACTAGAGTTTTTTTTTTGTCAAGATGCCGCCACGGGAAGAGTTGTCTGAGTTCGAGAAAGGTGTGTTGGTTGGATTGCATCTTGCCAAGGTGTCAATTAGGGAGATATCCCGTCTCCGTAACTGCTCAAAATCAACTGTAGCACATGTTGTGTGTCGCTACAAGACTGAGGGACATTGTCAGAACAAACCCCGAAGGGAGGTTCAGCTTCCGTCACTTCTCATTGGAGTAGACATCTCGCAATTTTATTTTACCAATTTATATTATTTATCTACATTTTGGTAAATTACAGTCAAAAAGTTCCCCGAATTTCGTTGTAATTCTTTATTACCACAACATAATTAATTAAGTTTTTTACTTTCACTTTATTTTTTTGCTACCATAATTCATAAGAGGCATTACAGAGGACCCTACGTTTCTTGATGCAATCGCTACTAGTAAGTGGACCCTGGTGTGCTCTTATTACCCGAAGACAAAGATGTAGTCATCAGAATGGTACTCACTCGACTAAAGAAATCCCATCATGTCAAATCCAAAACAAAAGTGATGATCTATGCGGTTTTCGACAATGTAGTTGTGGTGCACAATGAATTTGTAACTGGTGGACAAACTGTTAACGGCCCTTTGTACGTGCAGGTTTTGAAAAGACTGAGGTAAGCAATCGTCCCGCCAAATGGTCTGTGCATTACCACCATGCTCCCTCCCACACATCGATTGTTGTTCAGACAAGGCGCAAAAAAAAGAACATTCCATTCCTCCACCAGCTCCCCTACTCACCGGACCGTCGGATTTCTGGCTCATCCCCAAGATCAAAATGGACCTCAAATGTAACCGATTTGACACCGTAGAAGACATCAAAACCAACGTGACGGCTGGAATTCGAAAGATACGTGCAACAGGACTTTCATCGTGGTTTCCAGCAACGGCAGGAACAAGTTTCTGTGTTCAGAAAGAGCTTACTTTGAAGGCGATATAGTAAATATATGTTGTGGTAATAAAAAATCACAACAAAATTCTAGGAATTTCTTGACTGCCCGTTTCATGGCAAATAATAATAATAATTTTTGTGAAGTTCATGCTAATAATAAGCCTAATAAATTTCGTGAAGTTCATGGCTAATAATAAACCTAATAAATTTCGTGAAGTTGATGCTAATAATTTTCTTCTAATGCAGCTGGCAAATAGACCGTGATCTTTCGCCATAAGGGCTGCACCGATGTTACTCACTTTGCATTACCCAGGGGGCGCGTGTAACTTGATGGTAAGCCACGGACGCGGAGTAACAATGCCCCCGCAGCGCTCTACGATCCTATTAGGACCGGGACCTACAGCTTAAAGTGGATTCTCATGCTAATAATAAACCTAATAAATTTCGTGAAATTCATGGCTAATAATAAACCTAATAAATTTCGTGAAGTTCATGGCTAACAAATTTAGAAAGAAATTAAATTTTATTATTAATGTTGCCGCATTGCATTATTATAATTTTGTAATCTATGTTACATTCTGAAAGTTTCAATGCTACATCATTAATCAAAATACAAAAAGAAAGTTGAAAAATTTCCCAGAATAGATTTTCCTTATAATCTCCACTATTTATAAAAATTTCAAAATATAACTTATTTTTGTGATTCAAATTTTAGATTGATGTTAAATCTTTTATCCCAATCTTTGGTGAAAATGGCTGGAAGGGAACTGACTTATGGTGCAATGCAGTTCATTAACAAAATTAATTAGCTTAGTCAATTCACCACAGAACTCGAAATTTTTCCATTACGAAATCAAGATTTATATGTTTAAATTTCGCGTGCAAGTTTATAAATTGTCTGAATATGTGATAGAGTAGGAATCAGGATTCTATCAATCAGTATTCTATCGATTAATGAATATTTTTCCTAATTGATTTAATACAGTTTAGTTTTATCTTTTAAGTTAGATTACTTTAATTTTAATTACCGCTCTTTTTTCTGGATCGTGGCCTACAATTTAAGGATAACTGAATTAGAAGTATTTTGAAACATAGCATTCAATCTTCACATTTTGAAGAAAAAAAAAAAAGGCCATATGATTTCTAATCATCATTTTATCTAATCCATCCTTGGTTTGGACCGATCATTTTATGAGAATTAATAACCAATGTCTATTTTTGATTTATTATTTATTCTAATTGATTTAATAGATAGTTGTATCTCTCACACAAGTTGTTCGTTTGAGGTTGGTCCCACAATTTCAAAATCACCGGATTGCAACCATCCAGAACATAGTATACTATGCAATCCTAACACTTTGTAAAAAAAAAAAAAAGAAATATCACGTCTTTCCCGATGGTGTTTTCCATATTTAATCTAATCTAAGCATCATCTTTAATTTGGACTAATCGATTCATGAGTATTAATAACGACGTCTATTTTTGATTTAATATATTTCTAATTGATATGATATAGTTTAGTTTTATTTTTTACGTAAGGTTCCGTTGAGGTCTTAGCCCACAATTTGAAGATCACTCGATTGCAACCATCTAGGACATACTATGCAATCTTAACACTTTGTAAAAAAAAAATTACCACATCTTCTCCGATCGTGTTTTTCGCATTTAATCTCATCTAAGTATTATCTTTGATTTGTGCTGCCCGATTTATGAGAATTAATAGTTGGTGTCTATTTTTGATTTACTATTTTTTCTTATTGATTTAATAGATAATTTTATCTCACACACAAGGTGTTCGTTTGAGGTCGTGAACCACAATTTTAAAACCGCTGGAATAGAACCATCTAGAATAGGGGTGGGCAAAACAAATGATCTTGCGCGCCTCTTTGGAAATGCATCCTAATTCCGCGGGGCGCATATAAAATTATATATTTCCATATTAGATTTAGACCCACTGAAGCCCCTCTATAAACCCATATTCATATTACAACCTGTTATATTATATATTCCAAAATGCGCGCGCATCATGAGTTGGCAAAAATGTAATTATTTTATGAACTCATAAATAAAACAGGCAATATCTGTTATATATTCGCGAGTTAGTTAATTTTTGAGTATATGGATGCACACATAATTTTACACACAATTTTTAATTTTGCACATTTTAATCCATTGTTTTTCACTACTTTCGCCATTATAAAATAAATATATTTTGTAAAACTGTGATAAATCTGACGCGATTTGGCCACCCCTCTGGAACATACTACGCAATCTTAACACTTTGTAAAAAAAAAAGCAATACCACGTCTTTCCCGATCGTGTTTTCCACATTTAATCTAATCTAAGTACCACCAATTCATGCCGTCCGTGATTCGGGCGGCTTCGGTAAGTAAAAAGCGCCAACCACCGGCTGCTGAGCTTCCGTGACCCCATGGTACCGCCCCTGTTGATCAGTTTATCGGCTCGATATCGATTTGCGGCCGGAGACGTCTCATCCACACACCACGGAATCTTTCTCCTAAGGGCAACACTTTTATTTTTTTTTTACCATGTTCCGTGTTCATGTGATGCATGGAAGCTTCGGGATCTGTTATTGGGTTATGTCTTGGTGATGTCTTCTGGTTTATGTTAGGTAGTGTTGATCTGGTAGATTTTTTTTTATCTTTATGTATGTATATATATATATATATATATATATATATATGGCTTGAGGAGATGGCGTGTTCTTAAATGGTGGAAAATATCAATGTTTTTTTTATTACTTATTATGCCGGGATCGCTTTCCGGTCTTGGGTAAGGATGTAACAAGAGGTGACTTGTATGTAGTGCTTTTTTTTTTGTTGTTGTTGGTGATGGAACTTTGCCAGGTTGCACCAAGTTAACGAATTAAAAAAATGACAGGTCTGAAAAAACTAGAAGTTAACCAGCAAAATTGTCAAAATTCGTTCTAGATTATTGGGTCGGATAGGAAGGTCATGCTTTTTATCAGGATTGGATCGATGAATATGTGATACAATGATGAATTAGCTCCTTAATTACATAATCATTTCGGAGTCTTTGGATATTCATTCCAGATAATTTAATATTTTCAATTATGTGTAAAATGATTTTTCTGACATTTTTTTGTGGTATTATTTTTATAACAGTATTGTTTTTTGTGCATTGCTATATGATATATTCTATATATATGATATGGTTTATATAAACCGTAAGTCTCATATTCGTCATATATATATGATGAATATGGTATTGATGCTGAATTAGTTCTTTCGTTCCATAATCATTCGGGAGTGAGTGGCTATTCATTCTAGATAATTTACTATTAGCAATTATATGTGTAAAATGACTTTTCTGACCTTTATTATGTGGTATTCTTTTTATAAAAATATCATTTTTTGTGAATTGCTAGAACTCTTCTTCAAATTATGTATGCCACGAATTGACAACCGACTGGTGTTAATGGGAAGATGTCTTTCTCGGATAGTTGCCTTGCTTGGGGCCTGATGGCCGCTCTGGCGATTTGTGCCACAGGTTTCGGGTTCGAGTTCAGGCGGTACATGGATGTTTGTAATGGTTCAGAATCCACTTAAAACCGTAGGTTCCATCTAATATGACTGTAGGGAGCAAGGGCGACAGCCGCACTCCGTAAAAAAAAATAAAAATAACATATCATGTTTCAGAATCTGGCAGAAGGCAGACAGATTTTGCTCACCATGGGGCTGTTTCGTCAATGATGAGAACGAATGACTTGCCTTGCGTCCCCATAAGAGAAATTTTATCTGGTAGTTTCACTCCTCCTGGTCATGCTTTTATATGACACGCTTATTGATACAATCTCCTCGTCTGTAAAATATATCAGTGAATTTGAACCGAAATCTCATGCCATGCATAATTCTAATAATACATTTTATTTATAATTAATGATTTAAGTCAAGGCAAATCTTCAAATACGTATGTGCAGATATAAATATATGAATTCATTTTGATGTCATAGTACTATCATTTAAAATTTATTTATTTGGGCAGCTATGAATGTAACAAATTTTTTTAGACGCATAAAGAAATTTGACTAAATTGCTACAATGCTTAAATTTTCAGTTCCTACAGGAAATGTGGTCCATCAAGAGTCAGTGAACCTCAAAGACCTTATCAACTTTCGTTTTAGTTTTTGTCATGATTATTTTAACATTTTTAAAAACGAGACCAACTCGTGGCAACGTGCTCCGCTTGTGAGCATTAGGGCTGAGGTTCAATCCGCTGCCGGCTTTGTTGTAGACAGTGTTCAAAAAGCGAGGAGATTCGATGGCGTTTGTAATATTCAACATCTTGCCACTTTAATCGGACTACCTGGTGAGAGTTTTCCTGATTTTCTCCCATACGATACGCACTCAAATACGTGGTAGTTCCGCTGAAAGTTCCTCCCGGAGGGCATTGTCCTTCTTCTTCAGCGGAACGGAGCCAAGTCAAAGTTCTGCCTACGGTTGCTCCATAACAACAGAAGCTTCTATCACGCTTTCCCTTCTTCCATGAGACCACACGGGCTCTTGGGAATGAATGACCGAGTGTCTAGCGCTCTGGCGTTTGTTGCCATAGGTTTCGGGTTCGAGTCCCGGTGGTGCCATGGATTTTTGTAGTGTTTCGGAATCCACTTTAAGCCGTAGGTCCCAATCTCATATGAGAGCGTCTCTCGTAGAGCGTCACGGAGCCAAGTCAGACTTCTACCGACGGTGCTCCATCACAACAGAGGCTGTCCCCTTTCCCTTCAACCATGAGTCCATAGGTGTTCGTGGGCTTAGTCTAGATCTGTACCAAGTGGCATAAGAAACAACAGCAACACGGTTTCTTGGACTTGGTCTAGATGTTGCGGTTGACCAGGTGGAATAAGAAACAACATTTCAAAAAGAAAAATGCAAATTTATTTAAATGGATTTATACTGCAATTTCCATCTATACTAATTTTCTATATTGAAAGTGAATTATCAATTTATTTCCGTCTCAAATAAAAAAAATAATAAAACTTTTTTTTTTTTAAAGATTAACTGCAGGGCTTTTATTATTATTATTATCATCAAGGCAAAACAATCGGGAGTTGTATTATGTACATTATTTTTTTAATGCTTAAGTCCTAATCAATATAGAACGTTAGCAGCTTTTTAAGGACTTTTTAAGTCTCATTTACGTATCATTCATAAAAAAAAAGCTTTAGAAATCTAATAGTGCACTTTCTTGCTATCTCTCCTTAATTTTTTTCTTCTTTTTATTGGAAATGTTATCTTTATCATTTAGTTACGATGTTTTTTTTCTCCCTGAGAACTAACTAACTATTTGACTATCTTAGAAAGATTTTTCCCTTTTTTTTTATCCCTTGAGTTTGACTTCTTGGGGATTTTTTCCCCACTTCTCTCTTTTCTTTCTTTTTATTTTGTTAGAAGTCACAGTATAAAAAGAAAAAAAAAATGGCAAGAGTGAAGAAATAATCGGATGGAGTCATCAATTCTTTGATGCTTAAGACTTTTTCTGGATCAAGAGACTTCGTATGTTTTGTTTTTTGAATATAAGAAATTTATCCCTACTAGATATTTCGCGGATTTTTTTTTTTTTCCTCTAGGATTTGGTCAATAGATCTGAAGTAAAAATACAAATATTTTATGAAGTTTTGTTTGCTTTTTTTGGGTAAATATTTTTAAACGAATCTTTTAAATCTTTCTTGTGAGCATTAGAGCTGAAGTTCAATCTGCTGCTGCCTTTGTTGTGGACACTGTTTATAAAAAAAAAACAAAAAACAAAAAACGAGGAGTTTCTGATGGCGTTTGTGATATGCAGCATCTTCTGTCTTGGCCGTTCAGCTCTGAGTTACTTGGCCTACCTGGTGGTACTTTTCAGGGTTTTTCTCCCATACGATACGTAAACATGGGGTAGTTCCCCTAAAAGTTCCTTCCGGAAGGCACTCCGCCCTCCTTCTTCAGCGACACAGAGCCAAGCCAGACTTTAACTACGGGTACTCCATCGCAGCAGAAGCTGCCCCCACCCTTCCCCTCCTTCCATGAGAACACGAGTTCATGGGCTTGGTCTGATGATGTTGTTGTCCCAGTGGTGTAAAGAAACAACATTTTAAAAAAAGAAAAACGCAAAATTTATTTATACTGATATATATTGAAATTTATTTATACTAATTTTCTATTTTGAAAATGAATAGTATATCGATTTTTTTTCTGTCTCAATAAAAAAAAAAAAAAAAAAAATGTTGATTTTTTAAAGGATTAACTGTAGGGCTTTTATTATTATTATTTATCATCAAAGCAAAACAATCGGAGTTGTATTATGTACATTATTTTTTTTAATGCTTAAGTCCTAATCAATATAGAATGTTAGCAGCTTTTTAAAGACTTTTTAAGTCGTATGTACGTGTCATTGATAAAAAAAAAAAGGTTTATAAAATCAATAGTGTACTTTTCTTGCTATCTCTCCTTAATTTTTCTTCTTTATTGGAAACGTTATCTTTTATCATTTAGTTACGATAAGCTTTTTCTCCCTTGAGAACTAAACTAACTATCTGACTATCTTAGAAAGATTTTCCTTTCCCTTTTTTTTTATCCCTTTTTTTCAACTTCGTGGAGATTTTTTTCCCACTTTTTTTTTATTTTGTTAGAAAGTCACAGTATAAAAGAAAAAAAAAATGGCAAGAGTGAAGAAATAATCGGATGGGAGTCATCAATTCTTTGATGCTTAAGACTTTTTTCTGGATCAAGAGACTTCGTATGTTTTGTTTTTTGAATAAGAAATTTATCCCTACTAGATATTTCGCGGATTTTTTTTTTTTCCTCTAGGATTTTGTCAATAGATTCGAAGTAAAAATACAAATATTTTATGAAGTTTTGTTTGCTTTTTTGGGTAAATATTTTTAAACGAATCTTTTAAATCTTTCTTGGTGAGCATTAGAGCTGAAGTTCAATTCGCTGCCGCCTTTGTTGTGGACACTGTTTATAAAAAAACAAAAACAAAAAACGAGGAGTTTCGATGGCGTTTGTGATATGCAGCATCTTCTGTCTTGGCCGTTCAGCCTAGTTACTTGGCCTACCTGGTGGTACTTTTCAGGGTTTTCTCCCATACGATACGTAAATATGGGGTAGTTCCCCTAAAAGTTCCTTCCGGAAGGCACTGCCCTCCTTCTTCAGCGACACAGAGCCAAGCCAGACTTTTAACTACGGGTACTCCATCGCAGCAGAAGCTGCCCCCCCCACCCTTCCCCTCCTTCCATGAGAACACGAGTTCATGGGCTTGGTCTGGATGATGTTGTTGTCCCAGTGGTGTAAGAAACAACATTTTAAAAAGAAAAACGCAAAATTTATTTATACTGATATATATTGAAATTTCCATTTATACTAATTTTCTATTTTGAAAATGAATAGTATATCGATTTTTTTCTGTCTCAAATAAAAAAAAAAAAAAATGTTGATTTTTTTAAAGGATTAACTGTAGGGCTTTTATTATTATTATTATCATCATCAAAGCAAAACAATCGGGAGTTGTATTATGTACATTATTTTTTTTAATGCTTAAGTCCTAATCAATATAGAATGTTAGCAGCTTTTTAAAGACTTTTTAAGTCGTATGTACGTGTCATTGATAAAAAAAAAAAAGGTTTATAAATCTAATAGTGCACTTTCTTGCTATCTCTCCTTAATTTTTCTTCTTCTTTTATTGGAAACGTTATCTTTTATCATTTAGTTACGATAAGCTTTTTCTCCCCTGAGAACTAACTAACTATCTGACTATCTTAGAAAGATTTTCCCTTTTTTTTTATCCCTTGAGTTCAACTTCGTGGGGATTTTTTTCCCCACTTCTCTCTTTTTATTTTGTTAGAAAAGTCACAGTATAAAAGAAAAAAAAAATGGCAAGAGTGGAGAAATAATCGGATGGAGTCATCAATTCTTTGATGCTTAAGACTTTTTCTGGATCAAGAGACTTCGTATGTTTTGTTTTTTGAATATAAGCAATTTATCCCTACTAGATATTTCGCTGATTTTTTTTTTTTATCCCTCTAGGATTTTGTCAATAGATTCGAAGTAAAAATACAAATATTTTATGAAGTTTTGTTTGCTTTTTTGGTTAAATATTTTTAAACGAATCTTTTTTTTAAAATTTATTTTAAACAACTATGATAATTTTTTCTATAAAAGCATTTTTAACTTGTTTTTTTTTCCTTCTTATATTCATATTGATTAAGATTTTTTTTTGTCGGCTATATAAATGGTTGACAGTTTATGCACATAAAATATGAATAAGATTCGATAATTCTATTTTGGAGGCAATATTGTTTTAAACCGTTATCTAATTAAGCCCTCGTGAGACACAACATGACCGTAGAGCGACAAACCAAACCAAACCGTTATCTACACAATAACAATCGTAAACTTTAAGGAAACATGTGTTTTCTTATTTCTTAAAAAAGGATGGTACAGTAATGGTGCGTAATCAGTGGTACTATTGGTCTAATGATCATCAGTGATTCTAATTATCCACTTATGTATACCACCAACAATCTGCCTAATAGTAATAAACGGAGAGCACTGTTTTTCGGGAAAATTGGTGTGACGAGTTCCATGAATGGGGGAAAACTTCCAAAAATCAGAAAACGTCCACCAAACAATCTTAAAACTCCTTCACGGCAAGGCTTAACGCCGTGAAGCGTAAAGAATTAACCAATCACAAGCCTCAACGCGCAGCGCTCGAAGTTGTTCAACATTTAACGCCTAAATGCTTGATCGTTATGGACTTAGATTTAGCCAATAAAGATTAACTGGAACTTGACTGGGTGTAAAGCAACTTCTGACGCTTCGGTGTGAACGGTCAAAAAAGTTTCTTCTCTGTCGCTTGACGCTCGTCCCTCAACGCCTTGGTTTTAAGGAGGCTTTAGGTTGCATTTCCATTGGAAAAGCAACGCTAACTCAATGTCAACTGTGACGAATCCGATAAGTGATCGAGAATGATTAACAGTAGCATGAATGAATCATTATTGTCAATCATTCTCGATCGCTAATATGATTCGTCACAGTTGACGTTGGGTTAGTGTTGCGTTGCCAATGGAAATGCACTCTTATTGTCGATGTTGGCAAGCGAAACCACATGTGTTTCATTTTGCACCTAAACTAGAGCAAATGGATATAATGCGCTATGCTTAAATCTTTCACGTACTGGTATATTCGCGGGCTTACAGTTTATTCAATTAGACTACTTGGCAAAACTTTTTCTTCAAGCAAATCAGGAACAGTTAATAGGGAAAACGTTACTTTTAGCCACATTCTTGTAAGCGAGAAGTAGGTTAGCCTATCTGAAAGATTTGTACAAGTTACCACTCATTATTCTGTGTAATATGCAAAAGGTTAGCAGTTTCATTTCTGCTGGTGGTACGCTCTACAACCGTGTTGTAGATTTTGTAGATTATCTGTGGATCTCGCATGTACAATTTAGTAATTACAATTACAGTTTTTCTCATATATAGCAAGCAAAATATGAGGTAGAAATGAAATTCAAAATAAAACAGGAGTCGGGTAATAATTAAAACAAGTCTTTTATTTAAGACAGAAAAGAATATAACTGCTCATAAGCCATAAATTTTTATATCTTCTCTTCAGCTACCTCTCCCAAAAGAAAGATACAAGTTTAGTCCGACTACGGATTGCATGAAAAGAGGAACATCCGGTTTAACTACGGAAACGAACGAATCTATTACTTTTTAGGGGTGCTAGTCAGATGCTGGCCAACTGCTTTAAAAGAAAAAAGTAGTAAAGTGCGGATTTTTTACATGTAGTTTTTCTTTTAATATCACGTAATCTAAAATTTTATTTATTAAAAATTACTATTCTTTTTGTTGCTATTAAAATCTCTCCTAACTGACCTTTCCTATGACGGCATTCGTTTAAATCCGTTCGACTTGATTGGACTTGCCAATTGTTCACGATATCAGAGGTCGGATTATATCTTGAAAAATTGTGGGTTTCATGCAAACACACAATTTTTATTAATGATGGAAAAAGAAATGCATGTTACTAACTTTCTGTCCTTTTTAAGGTCAACGATTATACATAGAAGTAGTATTATCAGATGTCACAATATAATTAAACATTTAAATTATTTAATAAATAATATAAGACAATCAATGGGAAAAAATCTTATTGAAAAAACACTAATAATCCATTTCCTTATTTTCATATTATCTTTTATTTTTTTATCCATATTATATTAATTTCTTTTATTTTCCTATTATGCTATATGTCCTTGTTCATATTATTTTGATTTCCATATTTTCATATTATGTTATATATCCTTGTTCATATTATTTTGAGTTCCTTATTATGATATTATATTAAATGTCCTTGCTCATTTTATTTTGAGTTCCTTGTTTTCATATTATGTTAATGTCCTTGTTCACTTTATTTTGATTTTCTTGTTTTCATATTATTTTGATTTCCTTGCTTTCATATTATGTTAATGTCCTTTTTGATATTATTTTGATTTCTTTATATTCATATTATGTTGAAAAATCTTATTGAAAAATACTATTATTCCATTTCGTTATTTTATATGTGCTTATTCAGATTATTTTGATTCTCTTATTTTTATATTAAATTAAATGCCCTTGTACAGATTATTTTGATTCTCTTATTTTCATATTGGGGTTCCTTATTTTCATATGTTAATGTCCTTTTCCATATTATTTTAATTTCCTTATTTTCATATTATGTTAATGTCCTTTTCAATATTATTTTGATTTCCTTATTTTCATATTATGTTAATATCCTGGTTCCTATTATTTTGATTTCCTTATTTTCATATTATGTTTATATCCTGGTTCCTATTATTTTGATTTCCTTATTTTAATATTATGTTAATATTCTTGTTCCTATTATTTTGATTTCCTTATTTTCATATTATGTTAATATCCTGGTTCCTATTATTTTGGTTTCCTTATTTTCATATTATGTTAATATCCTGGTTCCTATTCTTTTGGTTTCCTTATTTTCATATTATGTTAATATCCTGGTTCCTATTATTTTGATTTCCTTATTTTCATATTATGTTTATATCCTGGTTCCTATTATTTTGATTTCCTTATTTTCATATTATGTTAATATTCTTGTTCCTATTATTTTGATTTCCTTATTTTCATATTATGTTAATATCCTGGTTCCTATTATTTTGGTTTCCTTATTTTCATATTATGTTAATATCCTGGTTCCTATTCTTTTTGGTTTCCTTATTTTCATATTATGTTAATATCCTGGTTCCTATTATTTTGGTTTCCTTATTTTTCATATTATGTTAATATCCTGGTTCCTATTCTTTTGGTTTCCTTATTTTTCATATTATGTTAATATCCTGGTTCCTATTATTTTGGTTTCCTTATTTTCATATTATGTTAATATCCTGGTTCCTATTATTTTGGTTTCCTTATTTTCATATTATGTTAATATCCTGGTTCCTATTATTTTGGTTTCCTTATTTTCATATTATGTTAATATCCTGGTTCCTATTATTTTGGTTTCCTTATTTTCATATTATGTTAATATCGTGGTTCCTATTATTTTGATTTCCTTATTTTCATATTATGTTAATATCCTGGTTCCTATTATTTTTTTCCTTATTTTCATTTATGTTAATATCCTGGTTCCTATTCTTTTGGTTTCCTTATTTTCATATTATGTTAATATCCTGGTTCCTATTATTTTGATTTCCTTATTTTCATATTATGTTAATATCCTGGTTCCTATTATTTTGGTTTCCTTATTTTCATATTATGTTAATATCCTGGTTCCTATTATTTTTTGGTTTCCTTATTTTCATATTATGTTAATATCCTGGTTCCTATTATTTTGGTTTCCTTATTTTCATATTATGTTAATATCCTGGTTCCTATTCTTTTGGTTTCCTTATTTTCATATTATGTTAATATCCTGGTTCCTATTATTTTGGTTTCCTTATTTTCATATTATGTTAATATCCTTTCCTATTATTTTTTGATTTCCTTATTTTCATATTATGTTAATATCCTGGTTCCTATTATTTTGGTTTCCTTATTTTCATATTATGTTAATATCCTGGTTCCTATTATTTTGATTTCCTTATTTTCATATTATGTTAATATCCTGGTTCCTATTATTTTGGTTTCCTTTTTTTCATATTATGTTAATATCCTGGTTCCTATTATTTTGGTTTCCTTATTTTCATATTATGTTAATGTCCTTTTCAATATTATTTTGATTTCCTTATTTTCATATTATGTTAATATCCTGGTTCCTATTATTTTGGTTTCCTTATTTTCATATTATGTTAATGTCCTTTTCAATATTATTTTGATTTCCTTATTTTCACATTATGTTAATATCCTGGTTCCTATTATTTTGGTTTCCTTATTTTCATATTATGTTAATATCCTGGTTCCTATTATTTTGATTTCCTTATTTTCACATTATGTTAATATCCTGGTTCCTATTATTTTTTGGTTTCCTTATTTTCATATTATGTTAATATCCTGGTTCCTATTCTTTTGATTTCCTTATTTTCATATTATGTTAATATCCTGGTTCCTATTCTTTTGGTTTCCTTATTTTCATATTATGTTAATATCCTGGTTCCTATTATTTTGGTTTCCTTATTTTCATATTATGTTAATATCCTGGTTCCTATTATTTTGGTTTCCTTATTTTCATATTATGTTAATATCCTGGTTCCTATTATTTTGGTTTCCTTATTTTCATATTATGTTAATATCCTGGTTCCTATTATTTTGGTTTCCTTATTTTCATATTATGTTAATATCCTGGTTCCTATTATTTTGGTTTCCTTATTTTCATATTATGTTAATATCGTGGTTCCTATTATTTTGATTTCCTTATTTTCATATTATGTTAATATCCTGGTTCCTATTATTTTGGTTTCCTTATTTTCATATTATGTTAATATCCTGGTTCCTATTCTTTTGGTTTCCTTATTTTCATATTATGTTAATATCCTGGTTCCTATTATTTTGATTTCCTTATTTTCATATTATGTTAATATCCTGGTTCCTATTATTTTGGTTTCCTTATTTTCATATTATGTTAATATCCTGGTTCCTATTCTTTTGGTTTCCTTATTTTCATATTATGTTAATATCCTGGTTCCTATTATTTTGGTTTCCTTATTTTCATATTATGTTAATATCCTGGTTCCTATTCTTTTGGTTTTCCTTATTTTCATATTATGTTAATATCCTGGTTCCTATTATTTTGGTTTCCTTATTTTCATATTATGTTAATATCGTGGTTCCTATTATTTTGATTTCCTTATTTTCATATTATGTTAATATCCTGGTTCCTATTATTTTGGTTTCCTTATTTTCATATTATGTTAATATCCTGGTTCCTATTATTTTGATTTCCTTATTTTCATATTATGTTAATATCCTGGTTCCTATTATTTTGGTTTCCTTATTTTCATATTATGTTAATATCCTGGTTCCTATTATTTTGGTTTCCTTATTTTCATATTATGTTAATGTCCTTTTCAATATTATTTTGATTTCCTTATTTTCATATTATGTTAATATCCTGTTCCTATTATTTTGGTTTCCTTATTTTCATATTATGTTAATGTCCTTTTCAATATTATTTTGATTTCCTTATTTTCACATTATGTTAATATCCTGGTTCCTATTATTTTGGTTTCCTTATTTTCATATTATGTTAATATCCTGGTTCCTATTATTTTGATTTCCTTATTTTCATATTATGTTAATATCCTGGTTCCTATTATTTTGGTTTCCTTATTTTCATATTATGTTAATATCCTGGTTCGTATTATTTTGATTTCCTTATTTTCATATTATGTTAATGTCCTTTTCAATATTATTTTGATTTCCTTATTTTCATATTATGTTAATATCCTGGTTCCTATTATTTTGGTTTCCTTATTTTCATATTATGTTAATGTCCTTTCAATATTATTTTGATTTCCTTATTTTCACATTATGTTAATATCCTGGTTCCTATTATTTGGTTTCCTTATTTTCACATTATGTTAATATCCTGGTTCGTATTATTTTGATTTCCTTATTTTCATATTATGTTAATGTCCTTTTCAATATTATTTTGATTTCCTTATTTTCATATTATGTTAATATCCTGGTTCCTATTATTTTGGTTTCCTTATTTTCATATTATGTTAATGTCCTTTTCAATATTATTTTGATTTCCTTATTTTCACATTATGTTAATATCCTGGTTCCTATTATTTTGGTTTCCTTATTTTCATATTATGTTAATATCCTGGTTCCTATTATTTTGATTTCCTTATTTTCATATTATGTTAATATCCTGGTTCCTATTATTTTGGTTTCCTTATTTTCATATTATGTTAATATCCTGGTTCGTATTATTTTGATTTCCTTATTTTCATATTATGTTAATGTCCTTTTCAATATTATTTTGATTTCCTTATTTTCATATTATGTTAATATCCTGGTTCCTATTATTTTGGTTTCCTTATTTTTATATTATGTTAACTTAGAAGTGGTATTAAAAGATGTGATAAAAAGGTGTAGAAGTGGAGATTAAAATATATCAACAATTTAACCATGTAATAAGCAATATTTTACGAGAATCAAAACCACTGTACTAGGGGGAAATTAAAATTTCACGATGAAAGAATACAAGCATTCCATTTCTCTGTTTTCTCTCATGTCAAGCTTTCAAGTAATCGTATAAAATGAGTTGTCTCCTCTTATCACACACCTAAGAAATAAGACAAGATTCGCCACTCGTGCTGTTTTCCCCTCCAGCAGAATGCTCTCCATCCTCCCAATCGATAGAAATAAAATTCACTCGCATCGTGGGAAGTCCTCTTCAGGATGCGGATGTGACGCAGCTGGGAAATCCGCCTAATCTTGGGAGTCCACATCTTGAATTCGGCCCCACATCCGGCTGCTGGATGTAGGGGTTGGTCAATAGGGGATTCTGGGGGAGTTGAGTTCTTAACAGACCACATCACAACTTCAGAGTTGTGATGTTGGGATTTTCTGTTCTGGAAACCTGCTTAGATTTATCAGGGTTTGCTGGGTTTTTTTTTTTTTTCTTTGCAGATTATTCTAAAAATCATATAGATTTTAACACAATGTATCATATGAGGCTAGCAATCTTAGATTTTGTCAGTGCTAATATTAATATTGTTCACACCTAGTCCAAATATTCAGTAATTCAAGATGTTCATATTATTTTGATTTTAATAAAACTTTGTAGGATATGTGCAATATTTGCATATAATAAATCCGTCTAATCTTAGAAGTCGACATCTTAAGTTCGGCCCGACATCCGGTGGTGGAAGTAGGGGTTGGTCAGTAGGGGATTCTGGGACAGTTGAGTTGAGCTGTAGATCGTTAACAGACCACATTACAACTTGACAGTTGTGATTTTCTGTTGAAAACCTGCTTAGATTTTGCGGGGTTAATTAGTTTTGCGGGGTTTTTGTAGATTCTGCTTAAAATCACATATATATTTTTTATTGAATTTTACAACAAATCATCATGTACCCATAATACGTTTGGAGCTACAGGTTTCGGGTTCGAGTTCCGCCGATGCCATGGATGCTTGTTGTGTTTCGGAATACACTTCAAGCCGTAGGTCCCGGTCTAATATGACTCATAGTACACCACACCACACCACTGTGCCTAGAACTGAGTTGCCCCTTTACAGTTTGGGGAATGATGTGGGTGAGAAGAAATCTGATTGGGCTCTCTGACACTTTACGGTCATATGAGGCCAGGACCTACGGTTTAAACTGGATATGACTTGCCACTTGGACAGCAGTAATGAATGAAGTTCAATATAAAATGAATATGAATGAGTGATACATATAAAAGTTGTAATGAAATATTTGTTTCTATTGATATGTATTAAAATTATATCAATAAAATTAAATCAAGTGTTTAATGAGAGAAATTTTTAATTAATTGAAAATACACATTATTCATATATCACAGTGAATTATAAATAGTACAATGGTGTGGTATTTAGATAATTATGATTTAACGAGTGTCGAATTTAAGAAGGTTTTATGTAATCAATTTTATTTTTTATATTAGTTAATTAATTATTTTTATTTTATAGTTCTACGTAATAATTTTAATTTTTATGTTGCATAATCTTGTTCTTTTATAAAGTTGCTTTTTTTTTTTTTACTTTTCGTTTTTGCCCTTTTTCAGAATGATTTTGTTTTCCTTATTTCCTTGCTTCCTTTTTTAAAAAAAGATAATGGTTTTGAAAATTTTTTGTTCGTGGAATTATTTGTTCATAGATAATATCTTCTTGTTATGGACATTTTCATTACTTTTAAATGGTATACTATTCTACGAAAAAGATTCGTTCTAGTTAGAGTTGTAGTTAAAATAATAGTTTTGTTAACATTTTTTTTTTCTAAACTTATGTGTTTAATAATAGTATTATTTATTTTTCAGAGATAATTGCATCCTTTTTTTTTGTTCAGTTAATGGAGTTTTACAATTTACTAGAATATTTAAATATTTCTTTTAAAAACCAGATTTCTTTTTTAACTCTCTAAATGTAATTGCATTAAAAGGTATTTTTGAAAAAAAGAAGGAGTAATTTAGTTTTAACAATACAGATTATCACATTAGATACTTTATCGTAAAAATGTTATTACTTCCCCCCAAACAAAAAACTCTCAAAATGTTTTTAAATATTCCCTAGTAGCAGATATAATTAAACTTTAGAAAATATCACAGTGTTTTACTTATTTTTGTTTTAAAAAAATTAAATCTATTTAAAATTTCAAAAAGAAAAATTTTCAATATACATTAATATAAAAAATTGTTTCACTTATTAAAGGCGCAGGAAAAAAAGTTATCTAAAATATGAACAATCTGAAATATTAAAACAAATACGAAAACTATAATTTAAAAAAAATTAAAAAGCTGCTGAACCTAAAATATAAATATAAATACGGAAAAAAGTAATTTCGATTGCAAAAGATTGGTTCTAAGATAGGTGAAAATAATTCTTTATTTCTTTTAATATTTATTTAAAATAGCATTCCTTAATCATAATCACACTCTTTAAATCAAAAATTAAAATCCAAGAGAAAAATTATATTTAAATAAGGAATAAACTTTTTTGATTAATAATGCAATGATTTTAAATTTATTTTATCATTTATTAATTTTTTAAAATAAATTATAGTTTGCCATCATTTTGCTGTAGAACTTTTTAATAAATAGCGGATTTAAATTTTCACACGATTATGCATTAATAAGAAAGTTAGAAAAAGAACTTTGATTCTCAAAACTGATAAATTTATTAAAATATTTTAGAATATATGTAATTTATAAATATTTAAAGCTTATTTTATAAAAAACACTATCATTCGCAAAAAAATATTTCTTTCCAGTATTTATACATTGAGGTATTAAAGTTCTACTCTGTTTCCAAATAAACTAAATGTTTAAAAAATAATAAAATATTATGATGTTGCATGTTATTTATACTTGAAAACAGCATTCATGTTTAGCGTAATCACACCATTCTCTTTTTCTATGCATACTTTTCAAAAAAGCATTTATGTTGAACTTAATCACACCGTTCTATTTTATTTTGTACACATACTTGAAAAAAGCATTCGTGTTTAACTTAATCATCATCATTGGCGCAACAGCCCCATGGTGGGCCAAGGGCGTCTACCTACTGGCAGATTTCTGGACAGGAGATGTTTGTTTTTACGCAGTAGGGTTGTCAGCCTTACCCACAACGCTCTACAGTCATACCAGACCGGTATTTTTTTAAATTAAAATTTTAAATGGTTTAAACGTTTTAAAGTTAAATTCCGAAAAACGTTTTAAAGTTAGATTCCGAACCACTGCAAACATCCATGGCACCACCGGAACTCGAACTCGAAACCTGTGACACCGAGCGTCAGTCACTCGGTCATTATGTCCCTTTAATTTAATCTCACCATTCTATTTTTTTTTTCTATATATACTTGAAAAAAAACATTCATGTTTACCTTAATCAAACCATTCCTTTTTTTTTCTAGTGTTATTTTCATAAAACTTTAAAAAAAATTGTAGACAATTAAATATAAATTAATTAATCACTTGATATTTATTTATTAATTTTTTAATTGCGGTGAGCTTCAGTGACTAAGTTTGCGTAAAATAATAATAAAGAATTTAGAGGTGCTAAAACTGAATGCTTTTCCAAGATTAAAGACTTAAGAATCTTTTCCAATCCATTGCTTCGTTAAGGAAGCAATTGAAGCGTTACGGGTACAAAAGATGAAGTTGGATATTCTTTTAATTTTCCTTTTGTACCTGCAACGCCTCAATTGAGTTCCCAAACTTTTGTTGTGCCACATCCTGGTTTGGAAACTATTTAAGCGCTATTAAGACCCAGGGACCGAGATAGGATAACAGATGGGGATTCTTCATGGAAAAGAATGTGGTGGAATTTTCTACAGATTAGTGTGTTTACGTATGGTTTGTTTAATTATAAGTGCGTTATGAATTAATAAAATAACGTGGGTTGATGGTTCTTTAATGCTGTATGTTGTCTAAGGATTAAATTATAATCGTTTAGTGAAAACTAAAATTGTTTCAAATTTAGAACAAGAAACATGATTTTTTTTGTGGTGATAATTAAAAAAAAAAAAACTTAAAATTATAATCATATGTGGCATGATGTTGTCCCACCTAGAGGGCCATGGCGTCTCCAAAAAAAAATAAAGCTATAAAATAAAAAATAATTAAAAATATAGCTTACTATTTAAAAGTAACTATTATTACTTTATTATTCATGAGTATATTGATTTTACGTTCAGCTGGCAATTCGATAAAATTAAAAATCTAACATTTATTTTTATTTTTAGTATTTTACGTCTGTTTTGCAGGTTTGTTATACTTGCAGAAAATGGTTGAGCAAATTAGGTTCAGGAATCATTTTTCTAAGTTTATTAATTTAACCATTTTTAACTTATTTAACCATTTTTCTACAATGATTTTGATCGTTGTGATTAAAATCAATGTAATTAATGAACCTAATTTGTTCACCATCATCATCTTAATGTAACTGCATCGCTCCTTGAAAAGGTGTGAAAAGAATGATACCTTCCAATAGGACTTATTAAAATAATTACTCCCCACTTGTATTGAGGAAACCTCAGAGAGCTTTAACAAAGCAGACATTATGGTGACAAGTGACTAAATATAAATAGTGACCCATTTACAACTACAGCAAGATTTAAACTCTTTTCTCCATATCTGCTATCTAGCATGCAATACCAACGAGTCAACATCGTAAATGTAACTTTACCAATACCAAGTTAAGTATCCAGAAAGATCTAAGCCTAATGCGATTTTAAAACATTATATTTTTAAAAGAAACATTTTTTTAAAAAAGAAACGATTTTACCATGCTGAACTACATAGTTTCACTGTCTTCCGAAAATGATGCACCTCGAAAACAGATACGGAAATTCATTGTAGAAAACCAGCCGATTAATCTTCAGAGTTACGATAAGTATCGAAAGTGTAATCTGTGTTTGTCGTGAAGGTAGCTTACGTTTCTCGTGGGACCATTAGAAAGGAATCTCAACAATACCTTAATCGATGTGACACAATTGCCTGCTTTGAATAGGATAGCTCCCATATGACTTATTAAGATAACTATCTTAATAAGTTCGAGTAAAGTACGAGATGATATAATAAGTGGTGAGTCAATTATAACATACAGCAATATTTAAACTCTTTTCTCTATACCTGCAATCTAGGATGCAATACCAACAAATCGACTTCGTAAGTGTAACCAATACCAGTTAAGTATCCAAGAAGATCTAAGCCTAATGCGATTTTTAATATTTAAAAATGAAAAGATTTTACGATGCTCAACTACATTGTTTCACTTTCTTCCGAAAATGATGCACCTCGAAATAGAGACGGAAATTCATTGTAGAAAACCAGCCAATTAATGTTTACAGAGTTACAATAAATAACGAAAGTGTAATCTGCGTTTGTCGTGAAGGAAGACCGTTTTCCTGGTTTCCAATCTTACATTTCTCGCGTGACCATTAAAAAGGAATCTCAACAATACCTTAATCGATATGACACAATTGCCTGTTTTGAATAGGTAAACTCCAATTGGACTTATTAAGGTAATTATTCCCCACTTATATTGAAGAAACTTTTTAGAACTATAACAAAGCAGACATTATAGCGACATATTAATTGGTGACTCCATTATTACATACAGCAAGATTTAAACTCTCTTCTCCATACTTGCAATCTAGAATGCAATACCAACGAGTCGACCTCGTAAACAGCGTTATCGACCTCGTTAACTTAACTTTACCAATACCAATTTAGGTATCCAGGAAGATCAAAGCCTAATGCGATTTTAAAACGTTATATTTTTAAAAAGAAAAAATTTTACTGTGCTCAACTACATTGTCTCACTCTCTTCCTAAAACGAATGCACCTCGAAAACAGATACGGAAATTCATTGTAGAAAACCATCCAATTAATGTTCAGAGAGTTACGATAAATATCGAAAGTGTAATCTGCGTTGTCGTGAAGGAAGCTGGCTTCCCATCTTACGTTTCTCGTGGGACCATTAGAGAGGAATCTCAACAATACCTTAATCGATATGACATAATTGCCTGCTTTGAATAAGTTCCAGTTTATTGTCCATTTTCTAAATCGCCCTGGACTCCATTTACATTTCTTCCTTAAATTACGAATAAATGGCCCAGGCTATTTATCTGCAGAATAAACAACTCGGTTCCTCTTTACTTCCTTTCATTGTTATGGGTCGCATTCAAGTTAATCCGATGTAAAGAGTGTGAATAGTTTTCAACTCGTTACGGCATAACAATAAGTATTATAAGAAAAATGGAGGTTTTCTTTTACGTGCAGTATGTAATCATGTATAGACTTTTTGATTGTAACTCAAATTGCTATATATTGCGTACAGGACACTATTTGCAAGGGGAAAAAAGTGTTTTATTTGATATATAACTTGTTCTCGACTTATGACTGAATACCTTACAGATGTCTGTGTCATAAATTGAGGACATTTTAGTTCTAAATATAATCAGTATTATTAGAGAAAATGGGGGTTTTATTTACGTTTTCTTTACAATATGTATTCATGTATCTATTTTTTGATTTTAACTCAAATTGCTGTACACTGCGTACAAGACACTATTTTTAAGGAAAAAAATATCTTATTTGATATATAACTTGTCTCGACTTATGACTGAATTCCCTGCTAATGTCTCTGTCATAAATTGAGGATATATTAATTTTAAACTTAATTATTTCTAGAATTATTGTTATTAGAAATCATGGGGATTTTCTTTTACGTGCAACAAATAGTCATGTATTTATTTTTTGATTTAAACTTAAATTGCTATGTATTGGGTACATGACACTATATTCAAGAGATAAATATTACTTTGATGTGCAACTTATCCTCGACTTATGACTGAATTCCTTACCGATGTCTCTGTCATAAATTCAGAACATATTAATTCTCAACTTAATTATTTCTACAATTGATATTATCAGAGAAAACGAGGGATTTCTTTTTTACGTGCAATATGTAATCATGTATCTATTTTTTTATTTTAACTCAAATTGCTATACATTGTATACAGGACACTATTTTCAAGAGAAAAAAATATATCTTATTTAATATATAACTTGTCCTCTACTTATGGCTGAATTATCTGTGGATGCCACAGTCGTAAAATGAGAAGATTTTAATTGATTTGATTATTTCTGTTTTTAATGAATAAGGTTAATTTGAAATGCATAAAAAACGGTTAAAATGGTCCAATGCATAAACTTAAATACATATGCATATAAATTTTTGTATACATTTTGAATCATTTATAGAAAAACATTTTTGAAAAAAATTGTTTTGATTGATGTACAGGCAGTTCTCAGAATCAATTAAATCACGAATTAGACAAAAGTGTTTAATACGTAATTTGATTGATTTTTTTAAAACATTTTCATGAATAAAATTAGTTTAAAACTGTTAAATGTATAAATTTTCTTATACGTTTATGTATATTTAATAGCATTAATATAATTCAATATTGTAAATTTTGTGGGAGCCTGATGGTAAAGCGCCTAGCGCTCGGTCATGGGACTTAGCTCTCTGGCCTTTTGTATCACAGGCTTCAAGCTCGAATCCTGGAGGTAGCATGGATGTTTGTTAGTGGTTAGGTATCCACATTAAACTGCAGTGTTCGATAGCTCACACAAGAAACAAACTCAATAATGACACATACACAGATAATAGTAATAGTAATGGACTGTAAATAAAACTCCTTTATTTTGGCAATCAAACTCGAAGATGCCCTGCTACACGCAACCTTTCTCTTTGGTCGCAGTTGCTCAACTCCTTATTATGCAGTCATCGCGCTCAAGGATCGACTGCCAACACAACCATTCTCTTTGGTCGCTGAGTTTCAACTCGTTTTACCTACATTCCTTCTTTCTCTCCCCCCACAGACAGGATGTTTTTCTGGACATAGGGCGTTGACCTCCCCTAAGCAGGGGGACTTGGGTTTCGACGTAACATGCAGGTTCCGATTTAATTAGCTTAACGTGGACAAAAATAACCATAGAGTGACAAACCAAACTATTCTTACTGGAATTAAAATACTTATAGAAAAATAACGATAAATATATATAAAAAAATAATGCAAATTCTCAACAATGAAGTTAATAAAAGTTTTTTCTTTTAGCTGCAAATCTGCTATCGCCAATTTTATTATTTTATTTTACTTTCCATCAACAACTTCAGTTGATCCTACTAAATTCAGTTGATTTTACGTGAAAAGTTTTTTAAAAAATCTCATTTAGTTTGTTATGAAATTAAAGAATATAAGGTTCACATCACAAATATAAGTTTTTCTGGGTTTTTTCCCCCTTTAACTTAATTACAGTTCGCTGTTTTTACTTTGTTCCAATATTTTGATCTATTATTGATTAGGTTTCACCCATATTCCATCAAATAGAAGAGAATCGTATTGCAGCACGGATTGTAATTGTCTGCAATTCTATGGAGCACATTCCTTTTGTGGTGGAATTTCCGATATTACATTGGTAACTAATGTTATTATGTATGAGGTAATATTATGGTGATATCCATTCCATCTTATCATTATAATAGCCTTACTATTATCAATTTGGATCCATATGGAGAAAGGCCATGATAATTCAGCTGTTTGATCTATATGGCAGCTGTTTGATCTATTATCCCAATACATACTAACGTTTTTATTTACATATCTTGTTTTGTTGCAGAACCTTTGATCTATACCAGGGGCGGCCAACCCAAATGATTTTGCAGATCACTCATAACTCCGCGAGCCGCATATAAAATTATACATCCCATATTAGATTTAGACCCACTATAGACATTTTTTGTAGCGAAAAATTGAAACATAATGAGTTATTACTTTCGTGTTTACTATTATTCTTAGATGTAAACATAGGTAATATAATGATAATGACACTAAACGCGCATTGTAAAGAAATATATAACACTAAAAAGGAAATACGAAAAATATATAAATATAAACGAAATAAAAAAAAATGAAATCATTTAAAAATATTTATTTTACTAGTGCGATATGTATTTCTCCACTCTTTCCCTTAGCTTTTGCAAATCGATCTCAATTTGTTTATTTGCACATCGTAATGGGTGTTGCAGGTTAGCATCCATTTTGTTTGAATGTGTTTTGTGTTTGGTAAATTTCATTTTCGGGGAAAAAATTGATTCGCAGGTGTAAGTGGAACCAAAAGCGCTAACAACTTGAACTAAGAGTCTGGTTTGCTCTGCTATCCACAATCAATTATGCGTATCTAGGGATGGTCACTGCGTCACGGAGGTCACTTAAAATGAAAAATAGAACCTGTTATTTTAGATGTTCCAAGATGCGCGCGCATCATGAGTTGGCAGAATATATATTAATTATTCTGCGAATTCATAACTGTAAATTCATAAATAAAACAGGTAATATCTGTCATATATTCGCAAGAATATTATTTATATTCAAAGTTAGTTTTTTTCTCATAATTTTGACAGTTAATTTTTGAATATATGGATGCATACATAATGTATTTTTTAATACATTGTTTTTCACTACTTTGGCCATTATAAAATAAATATATTTTATAAAAGTGTGATAAATCACACGAGCCGGAAATATATTCAAGGCCGGCCGTGAGTTGGCCACCCCTGATCTAGATGTTGCTATCTACCAAGTGGGATAAGTAACAAAACAACAACAAGCAGAAGTATATAAACTTAGAGTAAATATTTCTATTCAGTTATTTAAATTTAATAAAAATAAGAATTTATTCAAATTTTAAATTTAAATTAAAATTTTTTTTATAATTAATGTCTTTAAAATATTTTATATTATACTTTTTTTAAATTTACATCTAAATATATATATATTTTTTTTAAAGCAAATCTTATTTATATTTTTTTACTCTTATTACTATTTTTTTTTTCAAAAAATAGATTCCACGTTTATTCGTATTAAAAATTTATTCACCAACATCGTTAAAGAGTTTCTTTTATTTTTCGCGAATGATTTATGCCGGAGTTTTTTTGTACTTAATTAACGTTCCATTTCATTATTGCTGTTAATGAGTTTTCTCTTGCTGTTGTTAGTGTGGGGGTGGTAAATTAAATTTAAGTAGAATAATCGTTCTACTCTTTCGCAAATTGTTTTCGAATATCGCTTTATGCCTAAAGCATTCTCACCATTCTCTGTCCCTTTATTAAAACTTTTACAATTAATTATATATATTTTTTTTGATTAAAGCATAATTATATAAAAACGAATTGTGTATCTTTATTCTTGTAGTATAAATATTTGAAAATACTTCTAAATGTAATTTGACTAAGCGTGTTTAGATGTGATTAAAAACTAATCGCTTTTTCTTAGGAAAAACATTAATTTCGATTTTTTTTTTATTGAGTAACTTTTTTTTTGTTGATTGATAAATAAATAAATAATGTTTATCGTTTTGTTTTAATAATGTTTGCATTATAATTTTTTTTTCTTGTATACTTTTAAGGTTATTTTAATAATCTGTTGTTTTTATCTAAATGGATTTTACGTAGGATATTTTTTTTTATTCATTTATAGTAGAGAAATTAAGATGGCGTAAGTACATGAAGAGTTTAAGTTAAAAAAAAAGTTAGATATTAATTGTAAAGACGAAATATAAAAAAAATGCCGAAGGAATAGCAAGATAAAAAAAAAATTAAAAGGAAGAAAATATAATTAGGGTATTAAATATACTTTTTAATATTAAGTAAAATGATACGTAATATCTTAAAATTAAACCTAGTTGAATGATGTTATGTTATTTTAGATTTATTTTTCTTTTTTATCTGAATTTTAATCTTTGCAATGATTTATAATTTTAGAAAATCTTGCCATAGGTTTCGGGTGTGAGTCCCTGCGGTACCATGCATGCTTGTAATGGTTCGAAATCCACTCTAAACCGTAAATCCTAGTCTAATAAGACTGTAGAGCGTTGAGTGTAAGGCTAACAACCCTCCCCGTAAAAATATAACATCTCCTGTCTCGAAATCTGCCAGTAGACAGGCGGCCTTTGCCCATAATAGGGTTGTTGCGCCAATGAAGAAGAAGAAGAAAGTAATACGGTTGTTCTTAATAGAAAGCAATTAAAATAAATTTCAAAAGTTCTGCAAATTATTTTATTGAAAAAATTATTTTTATTGGATTTAATGTTATTATTTATAATAGACAAAAAGGAATAAAATTTTTATCATAATATATGTGTTGTTTAAATCACAGAAGTATATAAACTGGAAATAAAATATTTCTATTTAATTTATTAAATTTAAGAAAATTTTTATTACTAATATTTTTTAAATATTTTATATCATACTTTTTTAAAATTTAAATCTAAATAAAAAAAATTTTTAAAAAGCAAATATTTATATTTTTTTATTCTTACTAAATTATTTTTTTTCTTCAGTAAATAGATTCCACATTTATTCGTATTAAAAATTTATTCACCAACATCGTTAAAGAGTTTCTCTTATTTTTCGCAAATGATTTATGCCTGGAACTTTTTTTGTACTTAATTAACGTCCCATTTCATTATTACTGTTAATGAGTTTTCTCTTGCTGTTGTTGTTAGTGTGGGGGTGGTAAATTAAATTTAAGTAGAATAATCGTTCTACTCTTTCGCAAATTGTTTTTCGAATATCGCTTTATGCCTAAAGCATTCTCACCATGCTGTGTCCCTTTATTAAAGCTTTTACAATTAATTAGATATACTTTTTTGCTTAAAGCATAATTATATAAAAACGAACTGTGTGCTTTATTCTTGTAGTATAAATATTTGAAAATACTTTTAAGTGCAATTTGACTAAGCGTGTTTAGATGTGATTAAAAACTAATCGCTTTATCTTAGGAAAAACATTAATTTCGATTTTTTTATTGATAAGAAAAATAAATTATGTTCATCGTTTTGCTTCAATAATGATGTTTGTACTATTATTATTTTTTCTTGTATATTTTTAGGATTATTTTTATCTAAATGGATTTTACATAGGATATTTTTTTTTCTTTATTTATCGTAGAAATATACTGATGGCCTAAGTACATGAAACGATTTAAGTTAAAAAAAATTAAGCCATTAATTGTCAAGACGAAAATAGAAAAGAAAAATGTGTACGATAAAAAAAATGAGAGAAAGAAAATATGATTAGGTTATTAAATATAGTTTTTGATGTTTTGTCAAATAATTTGTCATCATCATCAGTGGCGCGACAGCCCCATGGTGGACCAAGGCCGTCTTACTACTGGCAAATTTCGGGACAGGTGATACTATCTTTTTACGGGGTAAGGCTGTTAGCCTTACTCTCAACGGTTATTTTAGATCGAGACCCACGATTTAAAGTGGATTCCGAACCATTACAAACATCCATGGCGCCGTCGGGTCTCGAACCGGAAAACATGTGGAACCGAGGGGCAGAGCAATAGCCACTCGGCCATCAGCTCCCGAAGTTTATAAACTTGAAATAAAATATTTCTATTTAATTTATTAAATTTAAGAATTTATATAATTAATGTTTTAAAAATATTTTTATCATACTGTTTTTAAATTTATATCTGAATAATTTTTTTAAATTTAAGTAGAATAATCGTTCTACTCTTTCGCAAATTGTTTTTCGAATATCGCTTTATGCCTAAAGCATTCTCACCATTCTGCGTCCCTTTATTAAAGCTTTTACAATTAATTAGATATATATATATTTTTTGCTTGAAGCATAATTATATAAAAACGAACTGTGTGCTTTATTCTTGTAGTATAAATATTTGAAAATATTTCCAAGTATAATTGGACTAAGCGTGTTTAGATGTGATTAAAAACTAATCGCTTTTTCTTAAGAAAAACATTAATTTCGATTTTTTTTATTGAGTAATTTTTTTTTTGATAAATAAATAATGTTTATTGTTTGGCTTTAATTATGCTTATGTTATTATTTTTTTTTCTTGTATACTTTTAAGATTAAAGTGCATGAAACGATTTAATAAAAAAGAAAAAAAAAATTAGGATATTAATTGTAAAGACAGAAATAGAAATGTCGAAAAAAAAGTAAGATAAAAAAAGAGAAAGAAAATATGATTAAGGTATTAAGTATACTTTTTAATGTTTTGTCATTAATATGGCATCATCATTATCATCATCAGTGGCGCAACAGCCCCATGGTGGGCCATGGCCGTCTACCTACTAGCAGATTTCGAAGCAGGAGATGTTATCTTTTTACGTGGTAGGGTTGTCAGTCCTACGCTCAACGCTCTGCAGTCATTTTAGACCGGGACCTACAGTTTAAAGTTGATTCTGAACCATCCATGACACCGCCGGGATTCGAGCCCGAAACCTGTGGTACCGAGGCCAGAGCACTAGCCACTCGGCCATCAGGCCCCGAAGTTTATAAACGTGAAATAAAATATTTCTATTTAATTTATTAAATGTAAAAAAATGTTATAATTAATTTTTTTTAAATATTATATATCATACTTTTTTAAATTCATATCCTAATAAAAAAATTTGAAGCAAATTTTATTTATATTTTTTTTATTCTTACTAAATTATTATTATTATTATTATTATTATTTTTTTTTTTTGTAAATAGATTTCACGTTTATTCGTATTAAAAATGTATTCACCAGCATCGTTAAAGAGTTTCATTTATTTTTCGCAAATGATTTATGCCGTACTTTTTTTTGTACTTAATTAACGTTCCATTTCATTATTACTATTAATGAGTTTTCTCTTGCTGTTGTTAGTGTGGGGGATGGTAAATTAAATTTAAGTAGAATAATCGTTCTACTCTTTCGCAAATTGTTTTTCGAATATCGCTTTATGCCTAAAGCATTCTCACCATTCTCTGTCCCTTTATTAAAGCTTTTACAATTAATTAGATATATTTTTTTTTGATTAAAGGATACTTATATAAAAACGAACTGTGGCTTTATTCTTGTAGTATAAATATTTGAAAATACTTCTAAGTGTAATTTGACTAAGCGTGTTTAGATGTGATTAAAAACTAATCGCTTTTTCTTAGGAAAAACATTAATTTCGATTTGTTTTTTTATTGAGTAACTTTTTTTTTTGTTGATTGATAAATAAATAAATAATGTTTATCGTTTTGTTTTAATAATGTTTGCATTATAATTTTTTTTCTTGTATACTTTTAAGGTTATTTTAATAATCTGTTGTTTTTATCTAAATGGATTTTACGTAGGATATTTTTTTTTATTCATTTATAGTAGAGAAATTAAGATGGCGTAAGTACATGAAGAGATTAAGTTAAAAAAAAAATTAGACATTAATTGTAAAGACGAAATATAAAAAAATGCCGAAGGAATAGCAAGATAAAAAAAAAATTAAAAGGAAGAAAATATAATTAGGGTATTAAATATACTTTTTAATATTAAGTAAAATGATACGTAATGTCTTAAAATTAAACCTAGTTGAATGATGTGATGTTATTTTAGATTTATTTTTCTTTTTTATCTGAATTTTAATCTTTGCAATGATTTATAATTTTAGAAAATCTTGCCATAGGTTTCGGGTGTGAGTCCCTGCGGTACCATGGATGCTTGTAATGGTTCGAAATCCACTCTAAACCGTAAGTCCTAGTCTAATAAGACTGTAGAGCGTTGGGTGTAAGGCTAACAACCCTCCCCCGTAAAAATATAACATCTCCTGTCTCGAAATCTGCAGTAGGCAGACGCCTTGGCCCATTAATGGGACTGCTGCGACAGTGAAGAAGAATGCAATAAGACTATCCTTAATAGAAAACAGTTAATATAAATTTCTGCAAATTATTTTATTGAAAAAATTATTTTGATTTGATTTAGGTTATTATTTATGATCGACAACAAGAAATAAAATTTTCATCATAATATATATGTTCTTTAAATCACAGAATTTGAAATAAAATATTTCTATTTAATTTATTTAATTTAATATTTTTATATAGTTAATGTTTTCAAGCTATTTTATATCATACTTTTTTTAAATTCATGCCTTAATAAAATATATTTTTTAAAAAAGCAATTCTTATTTATATTTTTTTACTTTCAATAAATTTTTTTTCTGTAAATAGATTCTACATTTATTCGTATTAAAAATTTATTCACCAACATCGTTAAAGAATTTCTTTTATTTTTCGCAAATGATTTATGCCTGAGTTTTTTTGTACTTAGTTAACGTTCCATTTCATTATTGCTGTTAATGAGTTTTCTCTTGCTGTTGTTAGTGTGTGGGGGTGGTAAATTAAATTTAAGTAGAATAATCGTTCTACTATTTCGCAATCGAATATCAGAACCTAAAGCGTACTGACCATTGTCTATTCGTTTATTAAAGCTTTTACAATTAATTAGGTATATTTATTTTTTTTTTTTTTGCTTAAAGCAAAATTATATAAAAAAGAATTGTTTGCTTTATTCTTGTAGTATAAATATTTGAAAATACTTCCAAGTGTAATTTGACTAAGCGTGTTTAGATGTGATTAAAAACTAATCGCTTTTTCTAAGGAAAAAACATTAATTTCGATTTTTTTTATTGAATTAATTTTTTTGTACATAAATAAATAAATAAATTATGTTTATCGTTTTGCTTTAATAATGTGTATGTAATTTTTTTTTTTTTACATTTTTAAGATTGTTTTAGTAATCTGTTGGTTTTTTTTTCAAAATGGATTTTATATAGGATATATTTTTTATTTATTTATAGTAGAAAAATAAAAATGGCGTAAGTGCGTGACAAGATTTAATAAAAAAAATTAATACATTAATTGTAAAGACGAAAATAGAAAAAAAAAATAGGCAAGATAAAAAAAAATGAGAGAAAGAAAATATGGTTAGGTTATTAAATATATTTTTTAATGTTTTGTAAAATTATATGTTATCATAATCAATGAACATCCGCATGGTGGGCCAAAGTCGTCTACCTACTGGCAAATTTCGAGACAGGTGATACTATCTTCTTACGGGGTAAAGTTGTCAGCCCTACGCTCAACGTTCTACGGTCATTTTAGGCCGGGACTTACGGTATAAAGTGGATTCCGAACCACTACAAACATCCATGCGAAAAATTAAATTTGACCCCGCCGGGACTCGAACCCGAAAACCTATGGTACCGAACATCCAGAGCGCTAGTCTCTCGGCCATCAGGCTCCGAAGTTTATAAACTTGAGATAAAATATTTCTATTTAATTATTAAATTTAAGAATTTTTTACAATTAATGGCTTTAAAATATTTTATATCACACTTTTTTTAATATATCTAAATAAAATAAATTTTTAAGAAATCAAATCTTATTTATATTTTTTTATTCTTACTAAATTATTTTTTTTTCAGTAAACAGATTCCACATTTATTCCTATTAAAAATTTATTCACCAGCATCGTTAAAGAGTTTCTTTTATTTTTCGCAAATGATTTATGCTTCGTTTTTTGTACTTAATTAACGTTCCATTTCATTATTACTGTTAATGAGTTTTCTCTTGCTGTTGTTAGTGTGGGGGTGGTAAATTAAATTTAAGTAGAATAATCGTTCTACTCTTTCGCAAATTGTTTTTCGAATATCGTTTTATGCCTAAACCATTCTCACCATGCTGTGTCCCTTTATTAAAGCTTTTACAATTAATTATATATATTTTTTTTTGATTAAAGCATAATTATATAAAAACGAACTGTGTATCTTTATTCTTGTAGTATAAATATTTGAAAATACTTCTAAATGTAATTTGACTAAGCGTGTTTAGATGTGATTAAAAACTAATCGCTTTTTCTTAAGAAAAACATTAATTTCGATTTGTTTTAATTGAGTAATTTTTTTGTTGATAAATAAATAAATAAACAAACAATGTTTATCGTTTTGCTTTAATATTGTTTGTATTATTAATTTTTTTCGTTTACATTTTTAGGGTTATTTTAGTAATCTGTTGTTTTTATCTAAATGGATTTTGTATAGAATATTTTTTTATTTATTTATAGTAGGAAAATAAAGATGGCGTAAGTACAAGAAAGAATTAAGTTTAGAAAAATTAGGATATTAATTGTAAAGACGAAAATAGAAAAAAAAAATGTCCGAGAAAATGCAAGATAAATAAGTAATATAAATTTTTTTTTTTTTCAAAGTCAATTCCTACTTTTTTAAGTTGAAATTTTCCTCCTACGTCTGGCGCCATCTCATGGTAGATACGTGCAACTGAAATCTAAAAAAAAACAACCTAAAATTGATTAATTAAATTTAATTAATGAATTAATATTTGAAAAAAACTGTATTAACATCAAGTGTCATCCACTGCAAGTTCAAGTAAATTTTTTTTAAACTTGAGTGAATGAATAAAAAGTATTTTATGAACGATTGAAAATTTGAACCAGATATATATAGGGAGAGTGTGAGCTAATAGAAGGAATTAAAAAAAGAAAAAGAAAGAAAATATGATTAGGGCATTAAATATATTTTTTAATGTTTTGTAAAATGATATGTCATCATCATAATTATCATTATCAGTGGCGCAACAGCCCATGATGGGCCATGGCCATCTATCTATTGTCAGATTTCGAGACAGGAAATATTGTCTTTTTACGGGGTAAGGTTGTGAGCTCTACGGTCATTTTAGACCGGGACCTACAGTTTAAAGTGGATTCCGAACCACTAAAAAACAGCCATGGCACCGCCGGGACTTTAATCCGAAACCTGGGGCACTAAACGTCCAGAGCGCTAGTTACTCGGCCTTCAGGTCCCTAAATGATATGTAGTGTCTTAAAATTAAACGTAGTTGAATGATGTGGTGTTATTTTAGATTTAAATTTTTACTTTTATCTGAATTTTAAACATCTTTGAAATAATTTATAGTTTTAGAAAAGATTGCTAACTAAATAAATATGATTCGTTGTTAACGCATTAAAAAATATGCATAAAAAATAAATATATGTAATTTCCTGATTTACTTTGTTTTTCAAATTCTTTATGAAAAAAAAAAAAAAAAATTTATTTCATGATGTTCACTCAAAAGGAAAAATTTTTTTTTTAAGGAATGAATTCATTCTTTTGCAAATCCTTTAGTTTTTCCATTTAATTTATGATCTGCCTTATTATATCATTAAATATAAACCCCAATTATTTTGAATTATTGGAACTAGCAATTATGTTGTACTTCCGGGTTGAGTATGCAATGCAAATGTATCCAATTCGTGATTGTACTTTATGATTCGTGCCATCTGCAGTAAAGTTTTTTTAGAAAATGATTTATTTCTGCTCTATTTTGATGGCATGCAACAAAATTAATTGCTAAAAGTACGAAAAAGACCATTTAAATGTTGCCGTTAAATTAGTGCTGAAGATTGTTGGAGTACGTTTTTTTTTTTTTTTTCGCATTGTGAAGAATAAATTGAATTCCAAAAATATTGATTAAATCCATAAACTTGGCCTTAAAATTTTCTTAAATCGATTTAAAGTGTCGTATTAACATTAAGATTTAATTATTGTAAAATATGCGATTAAAATTGTTCGTGATTTATCTGATCTAATAATTGGATTTTTTTTTTCAATTTTTAACTACACTTTCATTCGATCAAATAAAGAATTTAAATAAACATTATTAATGATTCAAAATTTATTTATTTTTTTAAATTTTATTATAATCAAATTGAACAAATTAAGGACTGTAATAGTGCTTTCTTCTACACACTGGCAAGAGCGTTCCCTGTAGAATTCAGGAGAAGGGGTTATTAAGGAGAGTTATATAGAGAGGTGGCCTTAAGGAGAGTAGGCCTCGAGAGTCTCACCCGAGAGCGTACAGCGCCATCATGCGCTCCTGTTGAGAAACGTTTAGTTTACGGTCTCTCGCCTCGAGAGGAAATATATTTAACGCAATCCTCATATTTGTGGGCCTACAGACTCTCATCCGGAGAGGAAGTATCTTTCGAGCACCCTGCGCGTATTTGAATATCAGATTTGGCTTAGAAGGGAGTCCTTCCATGTAGAGTCCGTAAATGTGTTAAATATTGTATGTCTCTAATTGCCTGTGTGTGGTGTTTGTGCATTGTCAATAAATCTGTGAATTCTCTAATCTGTGCCTCAAATATCTGAAGTCAACCACACCGAGTACAATCTGGTTGCCCAACCTGCACCATACAGGACATGAAAAACTAGAAAAAGGAAATGAAACTGATCAAGGACACGAAAAAGTGATCAAGGAAGCAAATGTTGAATGACTTAGAAGTCATTTTTTCTGTCAAAAAACCTAAACAATCCACATTGAATTCTACAGTTGGTTTAATGTGCAACTCATGCCAAACACGTTGTAATTTTGATTCTAAATATCACTGGCAGCTGAATTCACTTTCTTTATGCCGCTTACAGTGACATCTATTAATACACTTTGGAAGTTTTGTGATGTCATACCGTTTCCCCCTTCTTCAAGTATCTTCTGTTGAAATTTAAACTCATTGTGACGAGTGATTCTTTTTTTTACAGCATTTTAAAAGTGGTCTTTTTTAATAGCATTGAATTACAATTGCCCTGTATATTTCGAAAATTGATGTACTATTTTAAATTCTTCGCAATCATTTCAATGAATGTTTTTATATTATTTGTGAAAGAATAAATATTCCACTGCATTCTTGGAAGAATGTGAAAATAGTTTTAATGCATAATTTACTTGATATAGAATTCATTAACCTTAGTTTTAAAACTCATAATTTATTTTTTAGAGGTCGTTGAACTTAAAGAATTTGTTAAAAAGGACATTCACCTTGTTTTCAGTTTTGTGTTATTTTTTTAAAGATCTGACGCAATAAATTATTATTAGTGTTTTTATAAGCTCAGTTAATTATTGTGCTAGTGTTTAATTTATATTTATTGAATTATTGATATTATACTATTAGGTTTCTGCTATTCGAAAAAAAAAATTATAACAGTAAATAAATAAAAGCCTAATACAAAAAACATAATGACTTTAAATACAGTTGTTATTTGGAAAAACTATTTTAATTTCAGCAAATTGTTGTTGTTTAAAAAAGTTGTAAAATAATAAAAAACAAGAAATATTTCATATTTATAAAGAATTCATTAATAAAATTTCAATGTGTTTAAATTTTATTTCTATGGGCTGTAGAAAATCCATTGTTGACATAACCTGATATATTTTTGTTGTGTATCAAACTTTTGAATGTTGCATAATTCGCATTGCTGTCGATTACATAAATTATTCATTTCAAAATTATCGACATTATACCGATGGTGAAGTTAATGGATTATGCATGTTATATATACAATTTTATTGTTTTTCCTTACCATTACGACACAGCATTTTTCTTAATTATGTATATTTCATCTGAAGTCATTTGCTATACATATGACATATATTGTTACGACTCGGCCTATACTAGACCTATAACGGTTTCAAGAAGACGGCCAGTTTCGGGTTCATGGGTACACTTTAATTTTTAATTACAAGCATTATACATATACATACAGAACTGTGGGTTACTATACTATTTACAAACAAATGAAAATTAAAGATATAAATTTGATTCACAACAGCAGTTCACTTCAAAGACAGAGATTTCCAGAGTTTTCAAGTCTACGACGAATTTAAACACGTGATTTGCAGTATGCCTTAATTATCACACGGCATGATACACAAAACCACAAGGGGCTCATTTTGGAAACAGATGGTAACGTCGGCCTTTTCAGTTACTTCAGGGAAAAAAAACCACACTTCTTGTCGACTCATCTCAGCATTTTCCCCTTTCTTTTCTAAAAATCTATCTTTAAGAGACTCCGTGAAGAGAGGGGTCAGCTTCCCTCACTTCCCTTTGGAGTAGACATTTTCTCAGCTCATGGTCTATCACCAGTCACGATTCAACAACTCATGGTGTAGTCCGTATTCCATCTGTAATTGTTTCGACCTGTGAAGATCGCGCAGACAATCGCTTATTTCATGAGTTTCATTATCCATGACACTGAATATCTGATATCACATTTGAGTGACAGGTTGTTCTCATTAGTAGAAAACACTAATTATATGTAATATAACTACCCACAACACTGCTTGTCTGATGTCAAATGTGAGTGATCGGTTTTTGTTATGTACTTGTCAAAGGATATGCATTCGTCTCTCCTGGGAAAGAAATGCTACAACTCTTCCTGTGGGAAAAATGCTACATATTAGATTCTCCATTATCCACATGGAGGAGGGCTGCTGCATTACGGAGGAGGTATTGCTTTTATGCTTTTGTGCAGTTACAGACACAATTTAATAACATATTGGCGAAATCACAGAAAACTGCAGCCAAAAAACTGCAGACTATCGAACTGTCGATGCGAGACTCTTCCTTGCAGTCGTTACCGACTGTAACCTTTTTTATTTAATTCCTACTATTAGTTCACACTCTCCCTATATATATCTTGTTCAAATTTTCAATCGTTAATGAAATACTTTTTATTCCTCACTTTCTTGGGTTTATTATTTGTGTTGTAAGCTGTTCTCTAATTTATTAATTGATTCATTTTAACACTAACTTTAGGTTCCAAAGATGCGAAATTTTCAATCGTTAGTGAAATACTTTTTATTCCTCCACTCAAGTTCAAATACATTTTTTTTAAACTTGTAGTGGAGGACACTTGACGTTAATTACATTTTTTTCAAATATTAATGCATTAATTAAATTTAGTTTTATATGGAAGAAAAAAAATTCTGTAACTAAAATAAAATTTTTCTTTGTTGACCTAAGTAGGAATTGACTTTTAAAGAAATTTTTTTATATTACTTGTTAACTATGAAAATCGGCTTAAAGTTATACACCATTCATCACTGCTTTTAACGCTGATCCACTTTTTAGAATCCTTTCTTTTGCCACCAAAATGGGACTTGATTATCTGTCCTCTCCAAATTCGAAATCTCTGACAGTAATGGCTTATTTAAAAGATTTTTCTTCCTAAGAACTTTAAGCGATCAGCTGCGCAAACGCATAAAACCTTTTCTTCCCTTTTCCTACCCAAATGTAAATGGTTTTCCAGTTTTTTATTTCTTCGCAGTTCATAAATCATTGGGAAATCCGAGCTGTCTCTAATCGCTGAGAGAACGAAGCCTAATTACTCAGTCTCGGACTGCCATCCCCACATGCTGAGTTACGCTTCCGCGGAAGGAAATAGTTCCCTTTAGCCATCGGCATTTCTGGCAATGGCTAAAGGAGATTGTCTGATGCTTTTAAGAGAAAAATATCTCGAGTTTCCAGTCATAAATCGTGTGGGATGGTTAATTGTGTTGGTGGAAAATGTTTAACTTGCTGATGTCGTAATCAAAGGAATTTGGTAAATTGCTAATGCAATTTGGAGGAAGTACATGTAAGGGAAATTTATCAGTTAGTGGAATTTTGTACTTTAATGATTTTGCTGCTTTCCTAAAACCTAATTATATTTTAAAACGGAATTACGATATCTATCTAATTGCATTCAAATAAGTTATAATTATTAATTATTTTTTCTTGGGTTTATTGTTTGTGTTGCAAACTGTTGTCTATTTTTTTAATTGATGCATTTTAACACTAAATTAAGGTTCCAAAGATGCGAAATTTTCAGTTGTTAATGAAATACTTTTTATTTCTCCACCCAAGTTCAAATACATTTTTTTTGAACTTGTAGTGAATGACACTGGATGTTGATACAGTTTTTCAAATATTAATTCATTAATTAAATTGAATTAATGAATTTTAGTTTTTTTAGATTTAAGTTGCATGTATCTACCAATAGATGGTGCCAGATGTTAGAAGAAAATTTCAACTTTATTTATAAAGGACTTTCTGTGATATAGTGAAAAAAAAAGTAGGAATTGACTGTATATTTTTTTATATTTTTTTATATTACTTGTTAACTATGAAAATCGGCTTAAAGTTATACACCATTCATCACTGCTTTTAACGCTGATCCACTTTTTAGAATCCTTCTTTCCTTTGCCACCAAAATGAGACTTGATTATCTGTCCTCTCCAAATTCGAGTCTCTGACAGTAATGGCTTATTTAAAAGAATTTTCTTCCTGAGAACTTTAAGCGATCAGCTGCGCAAACGCATAAAACCTTTTCTTCCCTTTTCCAACCCAAATGTAAATGGTTTTCCAGTTTTTTTACTTCTTTACAGTTCATAAATCATTGGGAAATCCGAGCTGTCTCTAATCGCTGAGAGAACGTAGCCTAATTACTCAGTCTCGGACTGCCATCCCCACATGCTGAGTTACGCTTCCGCGGAAGGAAATAGTTCCCTTTAGCCATCGGCATTTCTAGCAATGGCTAAAGGAGATTTTCTGATGCTTTTAAGAGAAAAATATCTCGAGTTTCCAGTCATAAATCGAGTGGGATGGTTAATTGTGTTGGTGGAAAATGTTTAACTTGCCGAAGTCGTAATCAAGGGATTTGGTAAATTGCTAATGCAATTTGGAGGAAGTACATGTATGGGAAATTTATCAGTTAGTGGAATTTTGTACTTGGATGATTTTCTGCCTTTCTGTAACTGAATTATAGTTTAAAACGGAAATACGATATCCATCTAATTGCATTCAAATAAGTTGTAATTGTTAATTTTTTGTCCTTAAATTTATTATTTGTGTTGTAAATTGTTCTATTTTTCTTTTATTTGATGCATTTATACTAAGTTACAGTTCCAAAGACGCAAAGCTTGTTGATTAAGCCACAATTGCTTGCATAAATTTTTTGTATGGAATGATACTAAAATTTCATATATAATTATAGTTTATTAATTATATTTCAAAACGGAAATACGATATCTATCTAATTACATTCAAATAAGTTGTAATTGTTAATTTTGTGCCCTTAGATTTATTATTTGTGCTGTAAACTATTCTCTTTTTTTTATAATTGAGGCATTTACACTAAATTACTGAATTTCGAAGCTTGTTGATTAAGTCACAATTGCTCGTATCAGTTTTTTGTACTGAATGCTACTAAAATTTAAAATGAAGAATTTCAGGAGAAATTCGCAGGTTTTGTAGGGAGAATAAGAAGATTAATTAAAATGAAGAATTTCAGGAGTAATTCGAAGGATTTGAAAAGAGATGTGGAAGATTAATTAAAATGAAGATTTGCAGGAGTAATTCGCGTTTCCTTTTTTTCCTTTCAAATCCTGTAGAGAAATTGATCGAAGATCCTAATTATATATTTATTTTCTTTGGTATAAAACATAAATTAGTATACCTGGTGAGCTTCGAGCTGTGCAATTTTACATTAGAAACCTAGTGCCACAACTAGGAGATTATTGTACCTTATTAAATTATTATAATATAGGAAGAAAATTAAAACAAATTTTTATCAAGCTTTATAATTTAATGAGATTTTGATGTTTTATTTGAATTTGATCAAGACTTCACGACAATTTTTTTTTTCAGTTACATTTACTTTGAAGAATTACTAGGATTAACAGATGTTCTGCTTCTATATCTGTATATTATTTTATTTTAATTATCGATTTGCTTCAAAGGATTTACTGGTAACCACAGTTAGGTTTATTTTTTCTTTTTTATTCCTTTTTTTCTATACAAAATAAAAGGGATAGACTTATTTAATCAAAAATTAAATAAACACCAGAATTTTGGTTCTGGGAAAGGGTCTGTTTTTTTGTGGGGGGATGTAATAATTTCTTTTTTTTTTTACAGATTATCATTATAGATATGCTCCACACGTTTCAGCAAACAATTTTTGTATGGCATCTACAACTAATCCCTACTAGTATCGAATTTTTAACTTAATTTCGTTTTATTTTTTAATTTAAATTTTTATTTTTTATCTTACTTTTATTTTATTTTAAGTATTTTTTTTTATTTTTGAGGGTACCATTTTTAAATTTTAGGCACATTATTTTATTACTTTTACTAACACTTAAGCAGTTAATAATTAATTGAGATTAAATATATGAATTAAGTTGCGGAGGTTAAGGGTTTTATCCCCATTGGTACTCCGTAATCATAATCCAATTGCCAGTTTCAAAGGATTTAGATTATATTAAAGGCAATCTATGAAATTAACTTAATTATTGGTAATAATAATTTGGGCATCGTTAATATTGCTAGATGACAAATAAGTAAATTGTTTGCACTCAAGGAATAAGTTTGCACTAAGCTTTTAATTTCTCCATACTAAAACTAATTCTTTTTCATTCTAATTTAATTTTCTCTTAAAAATTAGTAATTCTGATATTTAATCCCGTTATATATAATTGAATGAAATTGTACTTGCTAAACAAATATTTTTCTAAGCTAAACAATAATTAATTAAAATTTTAGAAACGATCTAATAAGATTCCACAGTAGTATATTTGATTTGTCGTAACTTTTTAATTAAATTTTTATAGAAAGTGTTTCAAATTTGCTAATAATGGGCTTTTTTTAATATAAATTTTTTAATATGCATAATAATTAAAATATAATATAATTATATTTTAATTAATATATAAATTAATTATATTTTAATTAATATATATTAATTATATATAAATTATTTTAATTAATATAATTTATTATAATAATTAAAATAATTATTTTAACAACTAATATATTCGATGATAATTAACTTTATTAAATATCAGTTTTTGTATTTTTGTTTGAAAAAGCTGTATGAAATATTACACAATGTGTAACCGTGCTTCTTCCTACGCACTGCAAGAGCGCCGCCTGTGGCGTTCAGAATAAATGATCAGTAGACCTCGAGATTCTCATCCGAGAGGAAGTACGGAGCAACTGCGCTGCCGCTGAGAAACATTTAGTTTATAATCTCTTATCCCGAGAGGAAATATATTTAGATCATCCCAGCACACTAGTTAGCCTACTTTCTCTCATCCGAAGAGGAATTATATTTCGCGCACCCTGTACGTAGCCGAGTTTCTAGTTTCCGGCTAAGAAGTGGAATCCTTCCACGAATTTATAATTATATGTCTTCAATTGTGCTAAATATTATATGTGTGTGGTGTTTGTGCGTGTGTAAAAAAAGTTGTGAGTTCTCCACTCTTTGCCGCAAGTATTTCTATCCAACCATACCCATTTATAATCGAGCTGCACAATCTGCACATTACAAATATAGCCTTCCAAGATGGCACCTTCTCATCAGTCATGTCTTTGATACTTTCCCGTAAGTATTAACCTAAATTGCGAATGTAGATACTTACTACACTACACCACACCACATCACTGTGCCTAGAGCTAAGTTGCCCTTTTTTTTTTACCCTAGTTAGGGAGTGATGTGGGTGAGAAGTCTGATAGAGCTCTGTGATGCTCTACGGCTATATGAGACCGGGACCTATAAGTTAAAATGGATTCCGAACCACTACAAACATCCAAACAAATTTCCGAAGCATCCATGGTACTGACGGGATTCGAACCCGAAACCTGTGTACCGAGCGCCAGGGCGTCAGCCACTCGGCCATCAGGCCCCTGCGAACGTAGATACCTCACTCGTCGGAAATGAAAATTTTATGTAATTCAAAACTATAACAAGTTGGTATGATGAAGTCTTGGACTTGGCCTAACTAAGTCACCACTACTTGGTGGGGGAGTCAGTGTAAGTAACCTTAAAGTTGTGAGTTCTCCAACCTGTGCCACAAGTATTTCAACCCAACCACACCCATTTATATTCGAGCTGCACAACCTGCACACTACAAATATAGACTAATTATGCATACATTTTATACAGTAGATTTTATTTTATATTATTTCATTTTGTTTGCTTTAAAATTTATTTTTTGCACTGCTTTTATAATAATGTTATCATTTTACTTAATAAAGAAAAAGAAATCTACTTTTTAATCAAAAATGGTGTACGATATTCTGAGGATTATTTTTTTCTTTTTCTATATCAAATTATACGAATTAAAAAAAAAGGCGTGAAAGGAATGAAAAATGCCTCACAAAGAATATTCGAAATGAAAAATATGCTGTGAAATTAAAAGCGTGAGAAAAAAAATGACAACCCAAGCAGTTCTTTGGAAAAAAAGTGTCAAGGCAATAAATTTTTATGAAAAGCGTTGTTTTTCATATTGATGTGAAAATTCTTTTTGATGTTTTATTTCACGGTGATAATAAAAAGAACTTTATATTACCTGTCGTTAGAGGTACAGCAGATTTATGGTTTATTTCTCTGCGAAATGATAGCGTTCTTTCATTTCTCGTTCAGTTTTTTTTATATGTATTATTTTTGGAAGTACAACGACTGAGAAAATATCAATTCTAAATCGTAGGTGTTATATTTCTGCTTTATTTTATTTTTAAGTAGAATTAGAAAGAAGTAAAACTACGAAATTTATTCAACTTTTAATATAACTGGAATAAATTATAATTAAAACCTGTACTACTAAATATAGGTAAAACTTTTTAAATCAATAATGGTATACGACTATCTTTAAATGAATAATAATTACCATTTGACGATGATATATTTTATGAATATAATCCATTAGAATTCTGTTTAATTAAGTACTATATATATATGTGTGTGTGTGATTAATTATCTTTATTTAAAAAAAATCTTGAAATTAAAATGAAAAAAAATGTAACCTATATTTTACTAACGTTTGTGTTGTTGTTTGTTATCCCACTCTTGGTAAACAGCAACATCCAGACTAAGTTCAAGAACCCGTGTGGTCTCATGGAAGGAAAGAAAGGGGGGCAGCTTTGGTTTTGATGGAGCACCCGTAGGTAGAAGTCTGACTCAGCTCCGTAACGCTGAAAAAGGAGAGCAGTACCTTCCGAGAGGACTTTTAGGGGGAGCTACGCCGAAATTTGGGAGAAAAGCCGGAAAACTCCCACCAAGTAGTCCGACTAACGAGGCAAGTGAACATCACAAACATCATCAAGTCTCCTCGTTTTATGAAACAGTGTCTACCGTCAGTGAATTGAACCTAACCCTAATTCTCACCAACTGCGCGCGTTTCCACTGAGCCACGATTCGGGCACTAACGTTTATAAAAGTGTAATAATTAATTCTAGGAAAATATCGGTTAAGTATTTTTATTATTAGGACATTATTCCCATTAAACTATTAAAAAGATTTTTTTTTATTTTGCAAAGGGATATAATTTCTTAATCCTTACTATATAATGTGGTAAAAATAAAATTAAAAATTCATATATATTCGTGTAAACGTTATTTTTCATAATGATTCAAGGTGATTTTGTAAATGTGCCTATTACTAAGATATAATCCGTAATGTGTTAAATATGTACCTATATTCTTTTTATATTGATATATGCAATAAATACTTTAATGAAATTATATGCAAATATTCATGCATATTATATTATATAAGGTAATATTTTTAATTTAAACAATTTCAAAACCATTAATTACTTTGAAAAGTAAGAACCTATATAAAAAATACTTCTTTACTAAATTCAAATAAAAAACAGCCTTTTGCGTATAAAAGTATATTAGACAAAGAAGTAAATTTAGATTTAAATTTTAAAATCAACTTTTAATAAAATAATAAATTATATTCAAAACTTTTCTTTGAATGTTTAATATAGGAAAACAAATACAAAAAGATCAACCTCTGAAAAATTAAATTTTTGAAAAATAGCAAAACTATTTTCATAATAAAAAGAAGGAAAAAAAATATCTAAATATGTTTCAATCATTTAGGAATTCTTTCAGAAATTGTAGGAAATGTATGAAAAACGGAAACTACTTGTGATTAATTATGACAGCTACAAAAATTTCCCCATGAATCTTTCATGTCATATTATACAAATATTCATGTATGTATAAATATTCATATATGTTTAGATATTCATGTAATGTTATATTACATAAGGTAGTACTTTTAGTTTAAATAATTTCAAAATCAAAAATTATTTTCAAAAAGTAAGAACATATTTAAAAATTACTTCTTTACTAAATTAAAATTTGAAGAAAACGGTCTCATATAAAAGTGTATTAGACAAAGAAGTAAGTTTAGATCTATTTTTAAGAAAAAATAAATTCTATTCAAAACTTTTCTTAGAATGTTTAAGATAAAAACAAATTCGAAAAGATCATACATCTGTAAAATAACAAAATTATTTCCATTATAAAAAGAAGAAAAAATATCTAAATATGTTTTAGTCCTTTAGGGATTATTTTAGAAATTGTAGGGATGTGTATGAAAAAGAGAAACTACTGGGGATTAATTATGACATCTACAAAAATTTCCCCATGAAACTTCCCTATTGCTTATGTATGTCATGGGGAAATCTGTAAATGTTTCTTCACCTTTAGTGGATTTAAATAGCGGGAAAGCAACCACAAGGGGGAAATGAAACACGCATCATTCTCTCTCTCTCTTTTTTTTTTTTTTTTTTTTTTTTTTTTTGTATTCCTTTTCTTTCCTTTTTCTTCTTTTTTTTTTACGAGTTGGTTTAGAAAATTTTGTTTCAAGCTCTTTTGAGACACTGAAGCTTGCTAGGATAATAATCATTTTTTTATAACAATAATTCTTACTGAAAAAGAAATTAGTTTATGTTGAGATGAAACGAAAATAATGAAATTTTTTAATTAATTATTTTATATTTCCTGTTTCCATTTTGAATTAAATAACTGCTACTAAAATGCATTAACTCATATTATATTCAATACGTAGAAAATGTTAATATTTAATTTTTTTTGTATAAAAGGATAATATTTATGAAATACTTTGGAATTTTATAAGATTATATCTGAAATTATTTCTGGATTATATTTGGAATTTTACAATTAAAAGGAATTTTAGAAAATCATACATATAATTTTGTATTAAAATTTCAATGCATAATTTAATGGATGTAAACATAAAGTTAACTGTTAACATTAAATACTTTTAAAAACTTAACAAAATAAAACCATAAAAAATAAATAATTTTAAATTAAAGTTAAAATACATAATTTACTAATCATTAATAAAAATATTGCTGTCAATTTAGGAAATAAACTATAATACAGATTTGAAACAATTTTGTTTAAGAAGATTTATTTATTATTATGTACAGAATAAAAATTTTATTTTTGTAATATTTTTTAACAAAATTTTGTCACAATGTAGCATTAAAACGAAGCAGTTTGATAATAATTTTATCATCCAAGAAATTTATACATACATAAATTTATTTATCCTTACATTTTTAGTAAAATTTATTCTTAAATTCTATAATTGAACTATTAAAAGTGATACCTTTTATTAAATGTAATAATAAAGCTAGTTTAACAAATATAACATCATATAAGAAAGGTATTAAAAATGTTATAGGAACTTATATTTAGTAATTCAAAAAATTTTCAATTTATAAAAAAAAAAGAAGATTAAAACCAAATTGTTGATTGAAAACTGCAAAAACTACCTTTTTTATTTATTGTGGTAAACTAAAAATTTATTCGATAGCATCAGTACTAAGATCTAAAATAAAATCCAAATACTTTAAATACTATACTTTAGTATACTTAATCCAAATACTTACTATATTTACATTACTATTCTTACTATAAATCCAAATACTTTAAATACTTTTAGAAACTTAACAAAATAAAACCGTAAAACAATAGATAATTTTAAAATAAAATTAAAATACATCAATTTATAATTACTGTGACCTATTAAAAAAAGCTTTCAAACTAAAACTAAATGAAAACTTTGTGTGTTAAAACACACGAAATGCATCTATCAATTGGAACTAGTTTCACTTGAAGTGACCATTATTGATTGGCGAAGTGGATAGTGATTTTCTCCTGTGTTCTATCCAGCCTAGAATCCATCCATTTCCCTGAATCAATAATGGCCGAGGAATAAGGGCCCTTTCTTGGTTTTACTTACCTCCAAGAACACTTCCTTGGAAATCTTCCGTGGCGTATCACTTTTTTCTTCTTCTTTTTTTTTTTTTTTTTTTTTTTTTCCTTCTTCTTCTTCTGCAACTTGAATATTCTCAGTTGGATGTCTTCAGTTTGAAAGAAGAAGAGAGAGAGAGGCTTGTTTTTAGAAGTACCATTTATTTCGATGTACTACAAAGTTAAGCATTTCGGGTTTCTTTAAGATGGTTCTGTTTTGCTTTGGTCTCGTCTCAGTCAATATGGAAACGCCATTTTGAGCATGTAGTTTTTTATTTGTTTTGAGATTGAGTTTTTAAGTTTTTTTTTTTTAGGAGTTATTTTAGGGAATAAAGTTATTTATTAAAATGCGTTAAAAATACTCCGTGGAAACTTGAGCGAATTTTTACTTTCTGTAGATGTTAGACTAATTATAAAATCAAAGATGATTGAAACCAAATTATTGATAGAAAACTGCAAAAACTGTCTATTTTATTTGCTGTTGTATTCTGAAAATGTATTCGATAGCATCAGTACTAATATCTAAAATAAAATTCAAATACTTTAAATACTTTTAAAAATTTAACAAAATAAAATATAAAACAATAAATAATTTGAAATTATTAAAATACATCAATTTATAATTAATTTATAAATTAAAATTTACAATTACTGAGACCGAACACTGTATTCGAAGTTTATACTTACTAAATCCAAGTATTTACTTTACTTACTATACTTAATATACTTACTTTACTATACTTTATTCGGTAGCATCAGTACTGAAATCAAAAAATCCAAATAAAAATACTAAATTTTACTGCTTATACTATTAATACTTTAAATACTATAATTTACTATACTTAATCCAAATACTTACTTTACTTTATTCGATAGCATCAGTACTAAGATCTAAAAATTCAAATACTTTAAATACTAAACTTTACTATACTTAATATAAATACTTACTATACTTAGTCCAAATATTTACTATTACTTATTCCAAATACTAACTTTACTATACTTAATCCAAATATTTTCAATACTTTTAGAAACTTAACAAAATGAAACCGTAAAACAATAAATAATTTTTAAATAAAATTTAAATACACCAGTTTATAATGATTTTTAATTACAGTGACCGGATAAAAAGGCTTTGAAACTAAAAAAGAAAATGAAAACTTTGTGTGTTAAAAACACGAACTGCATTTATCAATTGGAACTAGTTTCACTTGAAGTGACCGTTATTGATTGCCGAAGTGGATAGGGATTTTCTCCTGTGTTCTATCCAGCGTAGGATCCATCCATTTCCCTGAATCAATAAATGGCCGAGGAATAATGGCCCTTTCTTAGTTTTGCTCACCTCCCAAGAACATCTCCTTGCAAATCTTCCGTGGCGTATCACTTTTCTTCTTCTTTTTTTTTTTTCTTTCTTCCTTCTTCTTCTGCAACTTGAATATTCTCTGTTCGATGTCTTCAGTTTGAAAGAAGAAAGAGAGAGAGGGGCCTGTTTTTGAAGTACCATTTATTTCGATGTACTACAGAGTTAAGCATTTTGGGTTTCTTTTAAGATAGTTCTGTTTTGCTTTGGCCTCGTCTCACTCAATATGGAAAGGCCATTTTGAACTATGTAGTTTTTTTATTTGTTTTAAGTTTGAGTTTTTTTAAGTTTCATTTTTTTTTACGGAGATATTTTAGGAATAAGGTTACTTTTTAAAATACGTTAATATTTCGTCCTGGAAACTTGAGCGAATTTTTACTTTCTGTAGTTGTTAGACTAATTATAAAAACAAAGAAGATTAAAACCAAATTATGGATAAAAACTGCAAAACCTATCTATTTTATGTACTGTTGTATTCTCAAAATTCATTCGATAGCATCAGTACTAAGGTCGAAAATAAAATCCAAATACTTTAAATACTTTTAGAAATTTAATCAAAATAAAACATAAAACAATAAATAATTTTAAATTATTAAAATACATCAATTTATAATTATTTATAATTACTATGTCCAAAAACTGTATTCGAAGTTTATACTTACAATACTTAATCCAAATACGTACTATAGTTAATCCAAATACTTACTATACTTTGCTATACTTAATTCAAATAGTTGCTATAGTTAATCCAACTCCTCTGAATACTTTTAGAAACTTAACAAAATAAAACCATAAAATAATAAATAATGTTAAATTAAATCTAAAATACATCCATTTGTAATTACTGTGACCAAATAATTGACTTTGAAACTAAAAAAGAAAATAAAAATTTTGTGTGTGTTAAAACACACGAACTGCATTTATCAATTGGAACTAGTTTCACTTGAAGTGACCGTTATTGATTGGCGAAGTGAATACTGATTTTCTCCTCTGTTCTATCCAGCGTAGGATCCATCCATTTCCCTGATTCAATAAATGGCCCTTTCTTAGTTTTACTTACCTCCCAAGAACATTTCCTGCGAAATCTTCTGTGGCGTATCACTTTTCTACTTATTTTTTTTCTTTCTTCCATCTTCTTCTGCAACTTGAATATTCTCAGTTGGATGTCTTCAGTTTGAAAGGAGAGAGGGGCCCTGTTTTTAGAAGTACCATTTATTTCGATGTACTACAGAGTTAAGCATTTCGGGTTTCTTTTAAGATGGTTCTGTTTTGCTTTTGGCCTCGTCTCAGTCAGTATAGAAAGACCATTTTGAGCATGTAGTTTTTTATTTGTTTTAAGATTGAGTTTTTTAAGTTTAATTTTTTCCCCCTGAAGTACTTTAGGAATAAGGTTAGTTATTAAAATTCGTTAACCTTTCGACCTGGAAACTTGAGTAAATTTTTACTTTCTTTGGCTTTATGGTTGGCTTTGGTTTTTGATTTGATGCATTAGTTGTATTAATACTCTAGCTTCGCCAAAGGCAGATTTTTTTATAAAATATATAATACAAACACACACATACATATATATATATTATAAAAAAAAACTTTTATGCATATATAAAATACCGCAAATTAATGTTATTTATTTCTTCGTTTCTTTAGTACTACTTACTATACTTAATCCAAATATTTTTAGAAACATAAAAAATAAAACAATAAATAATTTTAAATTAAGATTAAAATACATCAATTTATAATTTAAAATTTGTAATTACTGTTACCGAACACTGTGTTCGATATTTATACTTACTATACGTAAATATTTATTGTACTTACTAAATCGAAATACTGACTATAATTACTTTACTATACTTATTCCAAATATTTTAAACACTTTTAGAAACAAAACCAATCATAAAATAAATAATTTTAAATAAAAACTAAAATACATCAATTTATAATTACTCTGACCGAACACTGTATTCGCAGTTTATACTTACTATACTTAATCCAAATACTTACTAAATCCAATACTTAGTTTAGGCAGTATTGGATAATACTTAATCCAATACTTACTATACTTAATCCAAGTACTTTAAATTCTTGTAGCAACTTAACAGAATAAAACCATATAACAATCAATAATTTTAAATTAAAATTAAAATACACCAATTTATAATTACTGTAACGGAATAAAAACTTTCAAACCAAAAAAAATTTAAACTTTGTGTATTAAAACACACGAAGTGCATTTATCAATTGGAACTAGTTTCACTTGAAGTGACCGTTATGGATTGGCGAAGTGGATACTGATTTTCTCCTGTGTTCTATCCAGCGTAGGATCCATCCATTTCCCTGAATCAATAGATGGCCGCGGAATAATGGCCCTTTCTTAGTTTTACTGACCTCCCAAGAACATTTCTTTCGAAATCTTCCGTGGCGTATCACTTTTCTTCTTTCTTTCTTCCATCTTCTTCTGCAACTTGAATATTCTCAGTTGGATGTCTTCAGTTTGAAAGGAGAGAGAGAGGCCTGTTTTTAGAAGTACCATTTATTTCGATGTACTACAGAGTGAAGCATTTCGGGTTTCTTTAAGATGGGTTCTGTTTTGCTTTGGCCTCGTCTCAGTCAATACGGAACAGCCATTTTGTGCTTGTAGTTTTTTTTATTTGTTTTAAGATTGAGTTTTTTTTTGTCAGAGGTATTTTAGGAATAAGGTTACTTATTAAAATACGTTAAACATACTCCGTGGAAACTTGAGCGAATTTTAACTTTCTGTAGATGTTAGACTAATTATAAAAACAAAGAGATTAAAACCAAATTATTGATAGAAAACTGCAAAAACTATCTATTTTATTGACTGTTGTATTCTGAAAATGTATTCGATAGCATCAATACTAAGATCTAAAATAAAATTCAAATAATTTTAGAAATATAATAAAATAAAATATAAAACAATAAATAATTTTAAATTATTAAAATACATCAATTTATAATTATTTATAATTACTATGTCCAAAAACTGTATTCGAAGTTTATACTTACAATACTTAATCCAAATACGTACTATAGTTAATCCAAATACTTACTATACTTTGCTATACTTAATTCAAATAGTTGCTATAGTTAATCCAACTCCTCTGAATACTTTTAGAAACTTAACAAAATAAAACCATAAAATAATAAATAATGTTAAATTAAATCTAAAATACATCCATTTGTAATTACTGTGACCAAATAATTGACTTTGAAACTAAAAAAGAAAATAAAAATTTTGTGTGTGTTAAAACACACGAACTGCATTTATCAATTGGAACTAGTTTCACTTGAAGTGACCGTTATTGATTGGCGAAGTGGATACTGATTTTCTCCTGTGTTCTATCCAGCGTAGGATCCATCCGTTTCCCTGAATCAATAGATGGACGAGGAATAATGGCTCTTTCTTAGTTTTACTCACCTCCCAAGAACATTTCTTTCGAAATCTTCCGTGGCGTATCACTTTTCTTCTTTCTTTCTTCCATCTTCTTCTGCAACTTGAATATTCTCAGTTGGATGTCTTCAGTTTGAAAGGAGAGAGAGAGGCCTGTTTTTAGAAGTGCCATTTATTTCGATGTACTACAGAGTGAAGCATTTCGGGTTTCTTTAAGATGGGTTCTGTTTTGCTTTGGCCTCGTCTCAGTCTATACGGAACAGCCATTTTGTGCTTGTAGTTTTTTTTATTTGTTTTAAGATTGAGTTTTTTTTTTTGTCAGAGGTATTTTAGGAATAAGGTTACTTATTAAAATACGTTAAACATACTCCGTGGAAACTTGAGCGAATTTTAACTTTCTGTAGATGTTAGACTAATTATAAAAACAAAGAGATTAAAACCAAATTATTGATAGAAAACTGCAAAAACTATCTATTTTATTGATTGTTGTATTCTGAAAATGTATCCGATAGCATCAATACTAAGATCTAAAATAAAATTCAAATAATTTTAGAAATATAATAAAATAAAATATAAAACAATAAATATTTTTAAATTATTAAAATACATGAATTTATAATTAAAATTTATAATTGCTATAACCAAACACTGTATTCGAAGTTTATACTTACTATTCTTAATCCAAATACTTACTATACTTACTTTACTATACTTCATTCGATAGCATGAGCACTAAGATCTAAAATAAAATCCAAATACTTACTGTACTTTATACTTACTAAATCCAAATACCTACTTTACTATACTTAATCCAAGTACTTACTTTAATATACTTAATCCAAATACTTAAAATACTTTCAGTAACTTAACAAAATAAAACCATAAAATAATAAATAATGTTAAATTAAAACTAAAATACATCAATTTATAATTACTGTTTCTGAATAATTGACTTTGAAACTAAAAAAGAAAATGAAAACTTTGTGTGTGTTAAAACACACGAACTGCATTTATCAATTGGAACTAGTTTCACTTGAAGTGACCGTTATTGATTGGCGAAGTGGATACTGATTTTCTCCTGTGTTCTATCCAGCGTAGGATCCATCCATTTCCCTCAATCAATAGATGGCCGAGGAATAATGGTCCTTTCTTAGTTTTACTTACCTCCCAAGAATATCTCCTTGGAAATCTTCCGTGGCGTATCACTTTTCTTCTTTTTTTTTTTTTCTTCCTTCTGCAGCTTGAATATTCTCAGTTCGATGTCTTCAGTTTGAAAGAAGAAGAGAGAGAGAGGCCTGTTTTTAGAAGTACTATTTATTTCTATGTACTACAGAGTGAAGCATTTCGGGTTTCTTTTAAGATGGTTTCTGTTTTGATTTGGCCTCGTCTCACTCAATATGGAAAGGCCATTTTGAGCTATGTAGTTTTTTTATTTGTTTTAAGATTGAGTTTTTTTTTTTTTTTTTTTTTTTTGGAGGTACATTAGAATAAAGTTACTTATTAAAATGCTTTAACATTTCGTCGTAGAAACTTGAGTGAATTTTTTCTTTCTTTGGTTTGATGGTTGGCTTTGGTTTTTATAAAATATAAAATATATATAAAATATAATAAATTTTTGGTTTTTTATAAAATATATAATACAAACAAATATATATTTGTAAAATATATTTTATAAAAGAAACTGCCGTTGCCGAAGCATATATAAATTTAAGGTTATTTGCGTTATTTTTTCCGTATGGGGCATCATTTAATAAAGAGGAAAATATTTATAAGGTATGCGAATACCTTTAAAACGCTATTTTGGACCAAATTTCGTTTTTACAAATATCTTTACAGTTTATTTCTTACTTTTTATACGCAAAGTCTGTTAGTTTAAACTTTTTTTTTTTTTTTTTTTTTTTTTGAAGATGATCTTGGCTTTACTGCACCGACCGATTCACTGGACCGATTTAACTTTAAACCAATATTATAATAAATTAACGCTAAATGCGAAAAAAAAAGTTATGTTTATTTTTTTTAAAATAAATAAATTATAAAATACTTAAGTTATGATTTTTTTTTCCGAGGAAATATTATTATATTTTCATTGTTTTTGTTATATTTTCATTTTACTGTCATATTTAGAAATAATTTTCTGTATTTTAATTAATTAATTATTATTATTTTTTTTTTTTAGGTAAGTGGAATTTTCTTTGTCCTTTTGAAGACAAAATGATGAATTTGTAAGTAACCTGTGATAGATTCTGTGTTTCATTTTATTGTATAAAAGAAAATAGGTAAAGAATATATATATATAATTTTAATAATTTAATGTTTAACATTTATAAGGGTATAATCTATTTAAAAACATCGATAAAATTTAAAAAAAAAATTCTTTTTTTAATAAACTGTATTGACATAATAAAAGCAACAATTTCTTTCTCGTGCGATTCAAAGTGAATTTAAAGCAAAACGTCACTGATTCGAATTTATCTTGAGACTCATTCACGTGTGTGATTCTCGCATGGATGGTCTTGTATGGAGGAGGAAAAATACTCCCATTGAAACAGGGTTGCAATGTTCGTTTACCCTTGCTAGGCGGCCTATCTATCAACTTTAATAGAACTGTCACTGGGTGAAGTGGACAATTCAATGGATCATTGGTAGACTTTTATTTTTTATTATGTATTGTGCCTAACTCTTGTAATTTGTTGAATTAGAGTTAGGTTAGGGCTAAGTTTGAAGGCTAACTAAAAATCATATGGATTTAATACTAGTAGCGCCATCTATGTGTCAGCCTACGAACTTTTCAGCCCACCTGTTATAAACTAGATGTCTCTCAGCGCAAGCGCAGGTTGCGCAGTATTTCCTCTCGGATGAGAATCTCGAGGCCTAAGCCGGAGACAAGAAACTCGGCTACGCACAGGGTGCGCGAAATATACTTCCTCACCGGATGACAGAAAGTAGGCTAACTAGTATGCTGGGATGATCAAAATATATTTTCTCTTGGGATAAAAACTATAAACTAAATGTTTCTCAGCGGATCGCAGGTTTCGCAGTATTTGCTCTCGGACGAGAATCTCGAGGCCTACTGACCATTTCTCCTGAACGCCAGTGCGTAGGAAGAAGCACGGTTACACATTGTGTAATATTTCATACAGCATTTTCAAACGAAAATACAAAAACAAATATTAAGTGAAGTTAATTATTTGTCATCGAATATATTAGTAGTTAAATAATTATTTTAATTATTATAATTTTTTCTTTATGCATATTATATGATTTATATTAAAAAAACCCACATTATTTGAAAATTTTAATCATTTTCTGAAAAAATTTATTTAAAAACTTATGATAAATCAAATATGCTACAAGATTTGTAATCTTATTGCATTGTTTTTAGAAATGTAATTAATTAATGTTTAACTTAGAAAAATATTTGTTTAGTGAATATAATTTCATCCAATAATGTATATATATATATATATATAAAATCTGTACAAAGATAAAGTATTTAAATAACTTCAAAAATATTCTACCGAAGGTGTTGGTTGGTATACTTTAAATTTTAAATCTACTTTTTGTATAAATATTACGTTTTCCTTAATGATTTATGAATAGTGAAAAGTTAGAGATGTGAAGTTTATAGATTTAAGTAGTTTCTAAAGGTAAAAAAAAAAAATTTAACTTAAACAAGACAATTAAATTTTCCAAAACAAGACAAATTAATTGATTGATTGAATTGAATAGTTAAATTGAATTAATTAATTAATTTAAAACAATTCAATTATATTTCTCTCAGCTGTTTATTTTTGCTTCGTATTGTTTATTTATATCATCGTTTTTAAGGTCTCTTTTGTAATGTGGAAAATAAGAATTTATTTATATGTACGTTAATCAATACTTTATCTATCTCGACTGTTACAAAACAGTTTAAATTAACGAGGAGAAAAGTACTTTATAAGAGCTTTTTTGGTATTAAAAGACACGAGAAATCACTTTAAAATTATTTTACAAAGCTTTTATAATTGTAAGTACTAGTAACGTTATATTTGTTGTTCCGAAAATTCACTGTTCTTATGAACATACTTTAGATTCAGTTTTAAGGAGATGTAATTATTTAAATTAAGTTATCCCCGTTCTTTTTATTTTAATTATTTCAAAATTTAATAATTGTTTATGCCTTAGTTATAAATTAAAAAAAATAAAAAATTATTTAGCAAATAATACTTTTCTAATGACATAAAAAAAACCCCATATATAATACAAATAAAAATATAATTTTTAAGAAAGCAGTGAAATTGCCTTTTTTTTTTTTTTGGTATAAAAGGAGTTATAAAGCAGGAAAATACATAGTTAATTTATATTTTTTCATCGCTAATTAAAAGTGCTGTAATTCGTAGAAAATCGAAGTAGATAGTTATAGATTGAATATTGAAGTTATAGATTGAATATTGAAGTTATAGATCGAATATTGAATACATCGAATATTGAAGTTATAGATCGAATATTTTGAAGTTATAGATCGAATATTGAAGTTATAGATCAAATATTGAAGTTATAGATCGAATATTGAAGTTATAGATCGAATATTGAATTTTGAAGTTATAGATCGAATATTGAAGTTATAGATCGAATTTTGAAGTTATAGATCGAATTTTGAAGTTATAGATTGAATTTTGAAATGATAAATATGTTCTTTATGTAAACACCGGCTTTTCTATCACTTCGTGTATTAAAAGCTATATGAAATTATTCAGCATTTTTCAATAAAAATGAGCATGTATGGTCTAACTTTTTTTAATTACATTCTTTAACTAAAGTTCTCGAAAACTATCGTATTAATAAACATATCTCTCTTGAGACTTTCTCTGAATGGCACAAAACCAAATTTATAAGCCTCTGGTGAATAATCACTTTGCTACCAATTCAGTACCAAAACAACACACAATTAAAATCCCCTCGTATTTACCCTCACTATTACTCTTCCATTATTTGCGCTTCCGACACTGCAATTTCCGTTCTTTAATACCCACTTCCGCAAAACTTCGGTGGTTCCACTCCTCTGCACCGCTCCATTAAATCGGAAAAGATGTCAGTTCCTTACCTCCTCCGTTTCTATCTGAATAATGATGGGAGTCCTTGTAATTCATCTGCATCCTCTTTTGGCCAAGGCATAAATCTCTCGGTTCCTCTAATACATTATAAATCCCTTCTAATGCCCCGAAGACACATCCATAGCTCAAAAAGAAAGGGATTCTTCTGTGTTTAATTTTAAATGCCGTCGTAAGGGAAGGAGGAGTATTCGTCCAATTGGAATTGTTGCTTGATTGAAAAATCGCTGCCTCATATAACTGTAAGTAAAGTGAGGGGGATTTGAATGATATTGCCATTGGTTTCAATAAATCCAGTAGTGTATTTTTGAGTTTGCGTTTCATATATGTGGATTGCAGCTTTAGTAAAGACAAATGCCAATCTGTTTTGACTTTCCTTTAACTTGCCATCTTTGCTATAGAAGATAGAAGAAAATTAAAACTATGGCATACAACTGAGAGTGATATTTAAATCTAATTGTTTCAATAAATCCAACTGACCATTTTTCAGTTTGCGTCTCATGTAGGAGGATTGCAACTTCAGTGTGTACCAATTATGTATGTAAAGACAGATGCCAATCTGTTTTTTACTTTCCTATTACTTGCCATCTTTGATATAGAAGTACAACTGTGAGTGGGATTTAAATCCAATTGTTTCAATAAATACAGCCGTGCATTTTTCAGTTTGCGTCTCATAAATGAGGATCGAAACTTGAGTTGGCCAATTTACTGATGTAAAGTAGATGCCTATACGATTTATTTTCCTATAACTTGCCACCATTGTTGTAGAAAACTAAAAGACAAATTTCTAACGAAATAAAAAAAATCATATAAAATACAAATGAAATAATACAAATGTTTTAGGTTTTGAGAAAGTATTGAAATTCCCCCCCTCCCCACCCTTTTTCAATTTAAAAGGAGTTGTAAACCAAGAATTTATAGTTATTATTTATATAATTATTTTCAATTTATATTTCTTAATCGCTAATTGAAAGTATTGTAATTCGAAGAATTAAAATTACAGATTAAAGATTAAATTTACAGATTAAATTTTGAAGTTTTAAACATTTCTCTGTATAAACACCGGCTTTTTTTCTTTTTGTGTATTAAACAACATGTTAAATTATTCAACATTTTTCTATAAAAAAAAAGCATGGATTTTCTAATTTTTCTTCATTACATTCTTTAACTAAAGTTCTCGAAAACTAACCTATTAATTCACAGATCTCTCTTGAGAAACTTTCTCTGAATAGCACAAAACCCAAATTTCTAAGCCTCTGGTGAATAATTATTTCGCTACCAATCCAGCACCAAAACAACAAACAATTAAAATCCCCTCGTATTTACCTTCACTATTACTCTTCCATTATTTGTGCTTCCGACACTGCAATTTCCGTTCTTTAATACCCACTTCCGCACAACTTCGGCGGTTCCACTCCTCTGCACCGCTCCATTAAATCTGAAAAGATGTCAGTTCCTTGCCTCCTCCACTTCTATCTGAATAATGATGGGAGTCCTTGTAATTCATCTGCGTCCTCTTTCGGCCATGGCATATATCTTTTCGGTTCCTCTAATGCATTATAAATCCCTTCTAATGCCCCGAAGACACATCCATAGCTCAAAAAGAAAGAGCTTCTCTTCCCTGTTTAATTTTAAATACCCTCGTAAGGGAAGGAGAAGTATTCGTCCAATTGGAATTGTTGCTTGATTGAAAAATCGCCGGCTCATACAACTGTAAGTAAAGTGAGTGGGATTTGAATGATATTGCCATTGGTTTCAATAAATCCATCCGGGCAGTTTTCAGTTTGTGTCTCATATATGAGGGTTGCAACTTCAGTGTGTTCCATTTATGGATGTAAAGACAGATGCCAATCTATTTTGAATTTCCTATAACTTGCCATCTTTGCTATAGAAGTTAGAAGGAAATTAAAACTGTGGCATACAACTATGTGTGGGATTTCAATAATATAGCCGTGCATTTTTCAGTTTGCGTCTCATATACGAGGATTGCAACTTCAGTTTTGCTTTTGTCTGCACATCCATAATTGGTACAATCTCTTTTTACTTTCCTATAACTTGTTATCTTTGCTATAGAAGTTAGAAAAAATTAAAACTATGGCATACAACTGTGAGTGGGATTTAAATTCCAATTGTTTCAATAAATCCAGACTTGCATTTTTCAGTTTGCGTCTCATATACGAGGACAATCACTTGAGTTGACTAATTTACTGATGTAAAGTAGATACCTATCTCGATTTCATGCAACTTGCCACTATTGTTGTAGAAGTTAATAAAAAATTAAAAGACGAATTTCTAACGAAATAAAAAAACATAAAACACTAATGAAATAATACAAATCTTTTAGTTTTTAAGCATTGAAATTACCCATTCCCTTTTTTTCAATTTAAAATGAGTTGTAAGCCAAGAATTTATATTTATTATTTATAGACTTATTTTCAATTTATATTTCTTAATCGCTAATTGAAAGTGTTGTAATTCGAAGAATGTAGTTACAGTTCAAATTTTAAAGTGTTAAATATTTCTCTGTATAAACACCGGCTTTTTTTTCTTTTTGTGTATTAAACGACATATTAAATTATTCAACATTTTTCTATAAAAAAAAAGCATGGAAGTTCTAACTTTTCTTCATTACATTCTTTAACTAAAGTTCTCGAAAACTAACCTATTAATTCACAGATCTCTCTTGAGAAACTTTCTCTGAATAGCACAAAACCCAAATTTATAAGCCTCTGGTGAATAATTATTTCACCACCAATCCAGTACCAAAACAACAAACAATTAAAATCCCCTCGTATTTACCTTCACTATTACTCTTCCATTATTTGCTCTTCCGACACTGCAATTTCCGTTCTTTAATACCCACTTCCGCAAAACTTCGGCGGTTCCACTCCTACGCACCGTTCCATTAAATCGGAAAAGATGTCAGTTCCTTGCCTCCTCCACTTCTATCTGAATAATGATGGGAGTCCTTGTAATTCATCTACGTCCTCTTTTGGCCGAGGCATAAATCTCTTCGGTCCCTCTAATGCATTATAAATCCCTTCTAATGCCCTGAAGACACATCCATAGCTCAAAAAGAAAGGGCTTCTCTTCCCTGTTTAATTTTAAATACCCTCGTAAGGGAAGGAGAAGTATTCGTCCGATTGGAATTGTTGCTTGATTGAAAAATCGCCGGCTGGTACAACTGTAAGTAAAGTGAGTGGGATTTGAGTAATATTGCTATTGGTTTCAATAAATCCAGCCGTGTATTTTTGAGTTTGCGTCTCATATAAGAGGATTGCAACTTCAGTGTACCAATTATGGATGTAAAGACAGATGCGAATCTTTTGTTACTTTCCTGTAACTTGCCATCGTTACTATAGAAGTTAGAATAAATTAAAACTTTGGCATACAATTGCAAGTGGATTTGCATCCAATTATTTCAATAAATTCAGCCTTGGATTTTTCAGTTTGTGACTCATATAGGAGGATTGAAACTTCAGTTTGACATCGTCCTTTACATTCATAATTGGTGCAAACTCTTTTTACTTTCCTATAACTTGCAAAATTTGCTGTAGAAGTTAGAAGAAAATTAAAACTGTGACATAAGTAACTGTGAGTGAAATTTAAATCCCATTGTTTCAATAAATACAGACGTTCATTTTTCAGTTTGCGTCTCACACATGAGGAGTGAAACTTGAGTTGACCAATTTACTGATGTAAAGTAGATGCCTATCTCGATTTATTTTCCTGCAACTAGCCACCATTGTTGTAGAAAATTAAAACCGAATTTTTAACGAAATAAAAAAAAACATATAAAATACAAATGAAATAACAGAAATCTTTTAGTTTTTAAGAAAGCATTGAAATTCCCCCCCTCCTCCCTTTTCAATTTAAAAGGAGTTGTAAACCAAGGATTTATAGTTATTATTTATAGAATTATTTCCAATTTATATTTCTTAATCGCTAATTGAAAATGTTGTAATTCGAAGAAAGTAGTTACAGTTCACATTTTGAAGTATTAAATATGTTCTCTATATAAACACCGGCTTTTGTTTCACTTTGTGTATTCAGCGACATATTGAATTGTTGAACATTTTTCTGTAAAAAAAAACAAACTTGTACAAACTTTTCTTCATTACATTCTTTAACTAAAGTTCTCGAAAACTAACCTATTAATTCATAGATCTCTCTCGAGACTTTCTCTGAATAAGCACAAAACCCAAATTTATAAGCCTCTGGTGAATAATTATTTCGCTACCAATCCAGCTCCAAAACAACAAACAATTAAAATCCCCTCGTATTTACCTTCACTATTACTCTTCCATTATTTGCTCTTCCGACACTGCAATTTCCGTTCTTTAATACCCACTTCCGCAAAACTTCGGCGGTTCCACTCCTCTGCACCGTTCCATTAAATCGGAAAAGATGTCAGTTCCTTGCCTCCTCCACTTCAATCTGAATAATGATGGGAGTCCTTGTAATTCATCTGCGTCCTCTTTCGGCCGAGGCATAAATCTCTTCGGTTCCTCTAATGCATTATAAATCCCTTCTAATGCCCCGAAGACACATCCATAGCTCAAAAAGAAAGGGCTTCTTCCTCTGTTTAATTTTAAACACCCTCGTAAAGGAAGGAGAAGTATTCGTCCAATTGGAATTGTTGCTTGATTGAAAAACTGCTGGCTGATACGACTGTAAGTAAAGTGAGTGGAGATTTTAATAATATTGCTATTTGTTTCAATAAATCCAGCCGTGCATTTTTGATTTTGCGTCTCATATAGGAGGATAGTAACTTCAGTTTGTACCAATTATGGATGTGATGTAGATGCGTATTTCTTTTTTTTTGTCCTATAACCTATCACTATTGCTTTGAAATTAGTAGAGAATTAGAATGCAATATAAATCATTTCTATTTCTCCGAAGGCATATCCATATCTGAAAAGAAAAGGCTTCTTCTCTCTTTAATTTTAATTACCCTCGTAAGGGAAGGAGAAGGATTCGTCCAATTGGAATTGTTGCTTGATTGAAAAATTTCTGGCTGATACAACTGTAAGTAAAGTGAGTGGAATTTGAACAATATTGCCATTTGTTTTAATAAATCCCACAATTGTCCATTTTTCAGTTTTCGTCTCATATACGAGGATTGCAACTAATCCTCATATATGAGACGCAAACTGAACTGTATTGTATAAAACTGAATTATACTAATTGTACCAATTATTAATGTGAAGTAGATGCATATCTCATTTTACCTTCCTATAACTTGTACTATTATTGTAAAAGAAGAAAATTAAAAGTGGATTAGAATGCATTATATATCCTCTGTAATATTCCAAAGACACACTCATAAGTTCACAAGAAAGGCCATCTATTTTAATTTTAAGCACCCCTATAAAGCAGAGAGAAATATTCGTTCGAGTGGAATCGTTGCTTGATTCAAAAATTCAAATTCGCTTGGCTGATACAACTGCTTGTAGAAGGAGTAAATAGTAATTAGTTTCAATAAATCCAGTCTTGCGTTGTTTAGTTTGGATTTCAGATATGACAGCTCCAACTTCAGTATTGGTAATTATGATGTAAATTAGATGCATATCTCCTTTTACTTACTCATAACATATCGCAATTGTTGCGGAAATTGGAAAACAGTTTTAACATGGCCTGCTTTATTAATAGTACATTAAATATTACTGCCTTAAAAGGTCTTGGGCACCTTTTTGAATTTTATAATTTACTGAATAATTTTAAAAATTCCCCAGATAAATAGTAAATATTTTTCCAACAGAATTTGTTATACGATTGACAAATCGCCAGATGATACAACTATAAATTTGAATTGTGTAGTCTTGTTTTGATAAATTTTATCTTGCGTTGTTCAGTTTGGATATCAAATGCACATCTAAACATATAATATCCTATCTAAACATATATAAACATATAATAAATGCATATCTATTTGGATATCTAAACAGTTATAGTTACAGTTATGACGTGAAGGTGATTCATATCTCACAGTTAAGCTTTTTTATAACCTTTTACCATTGCTGTACAAGTTAAAAATAATTTTTTAATTCCTCAAATTGTATTGTTTGTTCTTGTGTATCGCCTGCGAGACTTTGGCATCAATCTGAATTTTCAAGTTTACAGCCCAAATTTCTGAAAAAGGATAAGTATTTTTTAAATTGTATATATTGTTTCATTGAAAACTTCGAAACTACATATACAATTTTAAGTAAAAGAAGAAATAGTGCGATTTGAATTGCGTAGCTCTTTGAATCAACAAATTTACCCTTGCACTATTCATATATAATGAAGGTTGCAATTTAGTTGTAAAAGTAGTCGTGATTACGGATATTAAATAGATACATATTACTTGATTGTTCTTATAATTTATTATAAATGTTATAGAAATTAGAAGATATCTGTAATATCGTCTATTGTGTTTGTTGTTGTTGTTTCTTATCCCACTTGGCTGGCCAAGCCCACGAGCCCATATGGACTCATGATTGAAGGGGAAGGAAGCAGCTTCTGTTGTGATGGAGCACCCGTAGGTAGAAGCCTGACTTTTGCTCCGTGACGCTCTTACAGTCATAGAAGACCGGGACCTACGGCTTAAAGTGGATTCCGAACCACTACAAACATCCATGGCACCGCCGGGATTCGAACCCGAAACCTGTGACACCGAGCGCCAGAGCGCTAGACACTCGGCCATTCAGGTCCCAAATTTGCCAACGGCACGCAGTGTTCCCAGGTGGTCACCCACCCAAGTACTGACCGCGCCCAATGATGCTTAACTTCGGTGATCTAACGAGAACCGGTATATTCAGCATGGTACGGCCGTTGGCCATATCGTCTATTGTATTGATAACTATAGTTCCATTGTAGTTGTACACAATTTTTATTTTGGAGTATTTAAGAGAAAGCCTTTTACATCAGAAAATCAAACCGTTCTGCTAATTAACACTTGCTAATATGGTTTTATTTAAAACAATCAATACAATTTTGAGAAAATAATATTGATAAGGATATATAAAAATAGTTATGGATATAAGCGTTTTTAGACATTTTAATAAACAAAGAGTTTGATTCACACTAAATATAGCCATGCTAATTAAAAATTCCAAGTGTATAGGAGGCAACCAATTTGTTTCGGCTTGCATAACAAGCTCTGGTGTCGGTAATTTAGAATTTGTACAATGGACAAATACCTTGACATCCTTAAAGGAAATTAAAGATAACTGAAAGCAATTTTGGAATTCTAAAGCGTTTTAAACTGTATCAGGTTAGCAATCTGAATCCTACAACTGGTATTCGCAAGTTGTGAGACATCTATTACCGTCTTGGTTTAATTAATATTCTTACCCAGATAGCAGATCTTTATTGAAGCATTTTTGGAATTACTTGCAGCAAAATATCGATGAGCACCAGATTTCCTTTAAACACAACTTAGAAAAGCCGAAGCTGACGCGTTATTTTGTTACAAACTGATAAAATATATGTCATGTAAGATGAAAGAGGTCATAAAATGCAAATAAATGGTTTCCAAACACGATATTATCTTTTTTAGGATTATTCACAACTTGCAGAAGTGTCCCAATACAATTTTGGCGTTCAGTAGTAAAGCTTTTCTTTTACTTCAACATTTAATCATAATTTTATTGTAAAATGTATTTATTATATTTGAATTATCTAGAATTTCATTTATCAAAGTGTAATAGATTTTATTTTATTTTGTTGGCTTCATATTTATATATCACTTTCATCTCACCAAACAATTCACTAAATTAGAAAATTTCTTATACAATTTTCTTACCTTTCTAGTCCAACGAATCGTTAAGCAGGTATCCGAAAGATCAGGATGTTAGTCAATCAATTAGCATATTCCAATGCTTTTCCTAATTTTTTATTTGAACACAATACAAATGACGACATATAGATACACAAATATAACATTAAAAATGCAGACACATAACCTGCGTCTACCATGGATTACTACCAACAATTAAGCGAAGGAAAAAAGTTTTCAGAAGAAATACAATTACAGTTTAAATGGTAAAAGTTCAAAAGTAACAAAAATGGTAAAAATTTCAAAAGAGCTCAAGATATGTAACATTTTCGTCACTCTCCCACCTTTAAGTCTTAGAAGATTAATGAAACTCAAAATCTTAAGTTCAATCGCTTAGGAGATACCAGGATTCTTCCATAATCGGAACGCAGATTAGCACATTTATAACACCCATCATATGGTTTGCAGGCAATAGATTGAGGACAGATAGATTCGCTGGTATTTACTGGATATATTAACAAAAAATAGTTCTTAGACGAAGTACGATTACAGTTCATTTAGTAAAAGTTCAAAGAATCACAAAAATTGGTAAAAGTTTCAAGAAGGTTCTAGATATGCAACATTTCGACAGTCATATTAAAATGAAATATTGTAAAATTGCATTGTCCTAATACAGTATACAGTATACTGCCATTTTTTTTTTATTATTATTAAGATTCACCGTACTCCTAAAATTCTGTAGTTAAAAGTTCTTTCTTTCAATTAAAATTGTTTATATTATTTTTCCACCCACAAGTTTTTTTTTTTTTTTTTTTTTTTTTTAACTATTAAGGGGTTTAATAGCCATGTTTACGGGTGATGTTTGAAGTAAACTAAAGTAAAGATATCAACAATCCATCCATTTTCTATATATTTCTTTCGCATTAAATTCAGAAATTCATGAAAAGGTAAAAAATAGACGAAACACATTTATTGAATAGTTTATTCATTCCTTATTTCTTTGGCACCTTTAGGAAAAACTTTGAATGAGAAAATGGTATAATCAAATTTACCAAGTTCCAAAGCAAACTATAAAATAGAAATTCTGATTGCATTAGGGCTGCATAAATATTTAAAGATTTGATTTCGAATGCCGGCGTTTGCATTTTAAATGTTTTTATCATATTATAATGGTCTCTTCGAGAATAAAGTAAAGGAATATTTGTTTATATAAACGTATTATTCGCTTTTTTGAAAAATAATTTGCCAATATTTTTATTCAGGTTGTATGTTTAATTATTTTTTTATTTAAAAGAAGAAATAAATAAAAATATGCAACATTTTATTTCTGCTTAGGGAATTTAGAATTTGTTATAAACAATGGTAGAAATCAAGACATGATATTTAATCTTTAGATAAATATGAATTTTATTCCCTGTTCATATTTGATTTATCTTCCCAGAAGACCTAATTTTAACATTTAAAATTAAATTGATTTGTTTGAAGACTTTTATATTTTGTCTTTGTGGGGTATTTTTAAATATTATCAGTTCTATTAATAGTTCTATTATTTTCTTTTTTCATATTTTTAAATAATTTCAGTTTATTTCTAATATAAAATAAAACTAAATAGGTTTTTCAATAAGCTCGTGTTTTATGACTGTTAGTTATTTATGACTAATTCAAACCTGTGCTGTATTAAAGCTGTGATTATTTATCACTATTTACCTCAATATTCTATTTTCCTTGGTTCGTTTTGGAAGTTAATGAAATTATACAGTTGTAATCTTTTCTAAATCAATAATTTTGACTTCTAGATCATTTCTTTTCCTTTTTACTTCAATTTTCGTCATATGAAAATGCAAGTTGATTAATTTGTAAATGAACGAGGATTGGGTTCTTGCTGGTGATATGCGTTGCAATCGCAACTTTTAAGAATGAGTAGATTCGGTGGGGAAAATTTGAATATGTTTCGTCACAGTCGGATTGCTTCATTTACGGAAATTGTTTTCCCCTTATGCAGATGGTAAACACTTAGATAGTTGTCTTGCCAATTTGGCTTATAGGCAAGCGCTGCACCGACCTTACTCACTTAGCACTACCCAGGAGGTGCGTGTAGCTTGAAGATAAGTTACAGACGCGATGTAACACTACTCCCCGCAACGCTCTACGATCCTGTTAGACCAGGACCTACGGCTTAAAGTGGATTCCGAACCACTACAAGCATCCATAGCACCGCCGGGACTCGAACCCAAATCTGTGGTACCAAGCAGCAGAGGGCTGGCCATTCGGCCATTCAGGCCCTCATTTACGGCAATGTAAGTCGGTAGATTAATTTGTAAATCGACGAGGATTGCATTTTCGCTGGTGATGTGCTTTGCATTCTTAAGAATGAGTAGATTCGGTGAGGAATTTGAGCATGTTTCGCCACAGTAAGGTTACTTCATTTACCGAATTGTTTTCCAATATAGCAAGAGATTCCAAAACTTGATGTTTTTCTTTTTACGGGGTAGGGGTGTCAGCCCTACACTCATATTAGACCCGGACCTACGGTTTAAACTGATTCCGAACATCTACAATCATCCTGATGGCCATTTGGCTAGCGCTCTAGCCTTTAGTACCACACGCTTCATGTTCGAATCCTAGCGGTGGCACGGATGTTCTTTAGCGGTTCAGAATTCATGTTAAACTGTAGGTCACGGTCTAATTAGGTCAAAGGGCGCCCAAAACGACCGTACAGTGACAAATCAAACAATCTACAATCATCCATGGTACCTCCGGGACTCGAACCCAAAACGTGTGGTACCAAGCGCCGGAGCGTTTGTCAATTGGCCATCAGGCCCCAATATAAAACTTTTAGCAATGTTTTTTTAGTTATCCTAAGAGGAACTCATCATATTACAATTGAGCTGTTTAAGCTTAGAGCTTTACTTCTTAAAAATAAGAATACTTGTAAAATTTTGAAACTTGGTATTAAAAAAATATATCTTTAATAAGAAATTAAAAAAATGTATTTATTATACTTTTTAAAAATTTCACAGAAGAAAAATTATGATTAAGTAGTTTTATAATAGCTTCAGATTGCAAATATTTTAGATTTTTCATCTAAAAAATTTTCATTCATAATGAGAAGACACCTTGAAAAAAAGTTTTAATAGTTTTAAAATTAAAATTTAGAAGCAAGAGATTAAAATTTAGAATGCTCTTTCTGTAGAATTCTGAGTAACACTTTTTTGAGATGCTTTGAAAAAAAATCCTTACTTTCGAAAAAAAATTTCTTTATTCGCAAATGTTTTTTTGATGTAACGTTTAGGATAATAAAATAACCATTATACTCAATTTATTTTTTTCAGTATTATCATTCTTAAATTTCTTGCTTAAAAAATGGTGTCATCCCAAGATGAGAGTTTTTTTTTTGGTAGTTTTCAAACTATCTTTTTATATTTTATTCAAAGTTTGTGAGGGTGAAGTATTATATATAGTTTATATCCTTTCAGTTTACTTTCAACCTGCTAAATAAAACGGATATTAATATAGCACGTATTTTATTTTGAATAATGTAAAAGATTGTCCTGGTGCTGTTGCGGCAATTTTAATGATGAGTAACTGTAGTGTGCAGGTTGGGCAACTGGGTGTGGTTAGGTTGAGTTACTTGATGCACTTGTTTGAGAACTTACAGCTTTATTGACACACGCACAAACACCACGCGCATACAATTAGAAATGTACAATATGTAACACAAAGACAGATAATTATAGATTCGTGGAAGGACTCCACTTCTAAACCGAAAACTCGATACTCAGCTACACACAGATGCGTGAAATATACTTCAGCTCCAGATAAGAGTCTGTAGGCCAACTAATACGCAGGGTTGCGTTAAATATATTTCCTCTCAGTATTGGAGATTACAAACTAAACATTTTTCAGCGGGAGCGTAGTTACTTCCTCTCGGGTGAGAGTCTTAAGGCCTACTGACCATTTCTCCGAACGGCACAGGGGGCCAGCGCGCAGGGGAAGCACGGTTACACAACATAATTTAAAAATCTTAAACACTAATCCTTTTTCGCCTTGTGTCGAAATGTCATCGGTACTGTAGCAAAAATTTTGATATTCAATAAAAATGAAGCATTTGTTTCTAAAGAGAATATCATGGTTTTTTTAAATGAGAATTTATGTTTTGGCTTGAAAATTATATCTAGATACTAAAGAGAATATTATTGTCTGATATAGTACTTGACTTTTACATTAGCATTAATACCCAAAAATCATAAGATAAAATTTTGTATTTAATTTATTAATCTATTTATTTATCACTTAAAATCAATTATAATTATGCATCCTGTGTAAAATAATCATGTTTAAATACAAATTTTATCAGTCATTTATAAATAATAAGATTATAAATGAGAAAATTATGCCAACTGCTTTCGGCCGTGGACAATACTATTCATACATTTGATCGAAAACAATCTTATCATTTAAAAAAAAATGAATTGAAATATTCTATTTAACATCTTGTTTGTCCTTTTTTTTTTTTTCTACATAATTTATCTGTCACATCGAATTATCACATGACATTTTTCCATCTTTACTATTCCTTTAATTGAGATTACTAGTGATATATTTTCTCACACTATCTAATTCGGCATATGGAGATTAACTAGGTTAGGGCTTTTAATGACCGAGGAGTATTATACAAAATCCAAAGACAAACGTTTTTTGCTGTATGCTTCGTAAGACAAAATCACTTGTAAGACTATGATTTTGACACTTTTTAAAATGTTTCTTACGAATATTTAAAAGCTGCATTTACCCTATGTCATTCAATAAAAATCAATTCTCTAACTACTAAACTACGAATGCATCACTATACCATGGCTTCTCCATGCTCTACTGTAATTTGAATTTATTATTTGTGTTACATAGCTCTTTTTTTCCTTTTTTTTTTCAGATTTTTTTCGCCGTACTTTTTATTTTCTCCCCTTCCTGCCTTCTTTTTTGCAACTTTATTGGGGTTTTTTTTCTCTTCCTTTCTTCATTACTTCCTTTTCTCCACCTTTTATTTTACAGTTTTATTATTATTATTTATTTATTTCTTTATTTATTTTTTTGAGTCACACTGTTCTCCATTTTTATTTCAAAATATTTTTCTTAGAAATACATTGTAAAATCATCATACATGCTATAGCCCTCTTATTGGCATTTGCACATCCTCTATTTGTATTCAGGTATTACATGTAGTGAAACTTAAAATGAAATAAACTCTTCTATTTTAACTAAATAGGAATAATAGGAATACTTTCTAAATAGGAATAATAGAAATAATTATTCTAAACTAACAGACTAAAAATTAAAAAAAAAAAATTGCAATGGTTTGTGATCAAAATCGTTTTTCTTTTTAATAATATCCAGTACGTTAAAATATTAAAAACACAATTCATTATAAAAATCATTATTATACACATTCTCTTATTTGATATTTCTATTTTTGTGTTTAAATATTTGCCATATTTAAGAAAATTTATTATAAATACTGCCATTTTAACTTCAGGAATAATGGAAATAATCATTCTATAAAAACTTGAATCTAAAACTAAAAATAATTTTGTAATTACAACACTTTCTAACTGAAGCTGTTTTCCCTTTTTAAAATGTCAAAATATTTTAAATAGAATTCAGTGTAAAATCATTATACATACTTTATTATAGACATTTATATTTATATTTAATCTGTTATATTAACAACGTCTGTTATATATAATGAAATTTAAAAGGAAATAAATTCCACTATGAATAGTTATGAAATAGTTATTCTAAAGTAACAGAACTCAAATTAAAAAAAAAAAAAAATTCCAACGTTTTCTGATAAAAATATTTTTTTTTCTTAAAATATTTATAGCAATACATTGTAAAACCATTATACAGTTTATATCCCTCTTATTAGCATTTTTATATCCCCTCTTTTTATTTAGATGTAGAATTTATTTAATTTATTTAATTATATGTATAATAGAAATAATTATTTTAAACTAAAACAAAAAAATTAAAATGGTTCAAAATTCAAATGGTTTCTGATCAAAGGCAATTTTTTTTTAAATATATATCACATGTTCAAAATATTTAAAAAATAATTCATAATAAAAATCGCCTTCATACACATTCTCTTGTTTTGTATTTAAATATTTAATATATTTAATAAAACTTAATATAAATATGGCCATTTTAACTTGACGAATAATAGAAATAATCATTCTAAAATAACTTAAAACTAAAATCTAAAAATAATTTTAAACTTACTGCAGATGATCGTGATCGCGATCCTTTTGAAAATTTTCCATTCTGTCAAAATATTTAAAACGGAATTTATTATAAGACTCATCATCATACACATTCTCGTATTTTGTATTTATTAATTTTTGTTATATTTAATAAAAAAACCTTATTATAAATACTACCATTTTAACTTCAGAAGTAATAGAAATAATCATTCCAAAATAAACTTTAAACTAAAAACTATACTACGCCATCCTTTTGAAAATTTTCCACCTTGTTAAAATATATAAAATGCAATTCATTATAAAAATTTCCGTCATGGACATTCTCTTATTTTGTATTTAAATATTTACTTTGTTTAATAAAACTTAATATAAATTTTACTATTTTAACTTGATGAATAACAGAAATAATCATTCCAAAATAAACTTCAAACCAAAAACTAAAAAACAATTTAAAAAATACAGCAGTTTCTAATCGAGTTCGCCATCCTTTTGAAAATTTTCCATCCTTTCAAAATATTTAAAATGGAATTCATTATAAAAATTTCCGTCATATACGTTCTCATATTTTGTATTTAAACATTTGCTATATTTAATAAAACTTAATATAAATATTGCCGTTTGAGGAATAATAAAAATAATCATTTTAAAATAAACTGTAAACTAAAAAATAATTTTAAAATTACAGCAGCTTCTGATCGACTTCGCCATCCTTTTGAAAATTTTCCATCTTGTCAAAATATTTAAAACGGGATTCATTATAAAAATTTCCGTCATACGCTTCTCCTATCTCCTGTTTGTGTTTTTCCGCATCCCTTTAGCCCTAAAAATTAATTACTCCTGCGATGAAGCCGTCGTAAACAAAGTTTCCGTTCGACCGACACACGCTTATTAAAATATTGCTCGTGCATCGGTGCTTTCTCATTTTCAGGGGATGAATATTTTTACAGGAATTCCTTAAGAAATGATTTTGTGAAATTTGTTCTTCTTCAATTTATTATCCTGGTAGACACCTAAGCAGTTTAATATATTCTTTATTAACCTCCAACTAATGTACTTCCAGTTCGGTGACACACCGGGTTAATTTATTTGCGTGTGAATTTTTATAGAAGGTGGATGAAAAAAATAAAATCCTTTTGAAGTTGTGTTGTTAGTTTTATTTTGATGGACTTCTTTGTGGTTTGTTGGCGAGTTAGGAGGTAATGTATTGGAAGGTTGCTTCTTTGTCATTTTTGAAATTAAGTTGCTTCTTTTGGCTTTATTTTAGTATGTGAGATAAGTTTTGAGTATTAAAACGTTATTCTTCAAGGCGAAGTTTGAATTAATTATTTCACTTAGATTGCGTCAACTATTGTTTATGGTAACAAATATGTCACAGTTTTGCAAGGAATCGACAGATAATATATTATAATTTCGTTTCAAAATATTTAAAATGGAATTCATTACAAAACTCATCGTGATACACATTCTCATATGTTGTATTTCTAGTTTTGTATTTAGATATTTGCTATATTTAATAAAACTGAATATAAATACTTCCATTTTAACTTGAGGAATAATAGAAATATTTATTCTAAAATAAAGTTTAAAAATTAAAAAATTATTTTAAAATTACAGTAGTTTCTGATCGTGTTCGCCATCCTCCTGTCAAATTATTTAAAATGGAATTCATTATAAAAATTTCTGTCGTATACTTTCTCTTATTTACTATTTCTATTTTTGTATTTAAATATTTAATAAAACTTAATATAAATATTACCATTTTAAATTGAGGAATAATAAAAATAATCGTTCTAAAATAAATTTAAACTAAAAACAATTTTAAAATTTGAACAGTTTAGTTTCCGATTGCGTTCGTCATCCTTTTGAAAATTTCCACCCTATCAAAAAATTTGAAATGGAATTATTATAAAAATCATCGTCATACACATTCTGTTATTTTTACTTACATATTTACTATATTTAATAAAACGTAATATAAATGTTGTCATATTTGACGAATAATAGAAATAATCATTCCAAAATAGAACTTTAAACTAAAAACAATTTTAAAAATACAGCAGTTTCTGATCGTATTCGCCATCCTTTTGAAAATTTTCCATCCTGTCAAAATATTTAAAACGGGATTCATTATAAAAATTTCCGTCATACGCTTCTCCTTATCTCGTGTTAGTATTTTTCCGCATCCCTTTAGCCCTAAAAATTAATTACTCCTTCGATGAAGCCGTCGTAAATAAAGTTTCCGTTCGACCGACACACGGTTATTTAAATATTGCTAGTGGCATCGGTGCTTTTCCATTTTCAGGGGATGAATATTTTTACAGGAATTCCTTAATAAATGATTTTGGGAAATTTGTTTTCTTCTTCAATTTATTATCCTGGTAGACACCTAAGCAGTTTAATATATTCTTTATTAACCACCAACTAATGTACTTCAAGTTCGGTGACACACCGGGGTAATTTATTTGCGTGTGAATTTTTATAGAAGGTGGATAAAAAAATAAAATCCTTTTGAAGTTGTGTTTTAGTTGTTTATATTTTGATGGACTTCCTTGTGGTTGGATTGGCGAGATAGAAGGTAATGTATTGGAAGATTGCGTCTTTGTCATTTTGAAATTAAGTTGCTTCTTTTGGATATTTTAGTATGTGAGATAAGTTTTGAGTAATAAAACTTTATTCTTCAAGGCGAAGTTTGAATTAATTATTTCACTTAGATAGTGTCAACTATTGTTTATGCTAACAAATAGGTCCCGGCTTTTGCAAGGAATCGACTGATAATATATTATAATTTCGTTTCAAAATATTTAAAATGGAATTCATTACAAAAATCATCGTCATACGCATTCTCTTTTTTTAGTTTTGTATTTAAATATTTGCTATATTTAATAAATCTTAATATAAATACTACCATTTTAACTTGAGGAATAATAGAAATATTTATTCTAAAATAAAGTTTAAAAACTAAAAAATAATTTTAAAATTACAATAGTTTCTGATCGTGTTCGCCATCCTTTTGAAAATTTTCCATCCTGTCAAAATATTTTCAATGGAATTCATTATAAAAATTTCCGTCGTATACTTTCTTATTTTGTATTTCCATTTTTGTTTTTAAATATTTAATAAAACTTAATATAAATATTGCTATTTTAACTTGAGGAATAATAAAAATAATCATTCTAAAATAATTCTAAACTGAAAACAATTGTAAAAAAAATTACAGCAGTTTCTGATCGTGTTCGCCATCCTTTTGAAAATTTCTCATCCTCTCAAAATATTTAAAATGATATTCATAATAAAATTCATTCTCTTATTTTCTATTTAAAGATTTGCTATATTTAATAAAACTACTACATCCAACTAAAAACTAATAATATTGTCATTTTTTGAAGAATAATAGAAATAATCATTCAAAAAGAAACTTTTAAGAAAGAAATAAAAACAATTTTAAAATTACAGCAGTTTCTGATCGCGTTCGCCATCCTTTTGAAAATTTTCCATCCTGTCAAAATATTTAAAACGGGATTCATTATAAAAATTTCCGTCATACGCTTCTCCTTATCTCGTGTTAGTATTTTTCCGCATCCCTTTAGCCCTAAAATTAATTACTCCTCCGATGAAGCCGTCGTAAACAAAGTTTCCGTTCGACCGACACACGGTTATTAAAATATTGCTCGTGCATCGGTGCTTTCCCATTTTCGGGGATGAATATTTTTACAGGAATTCCTTAATAAATTATTTTGTGAAATTTGTTTTTCTTCAATTTATTATCCTGGTAGACACCTAAGCAGTTTAATATATTCTTTATTAACATCCAACTAATGTACTTCAAGTTCGGTGACACACCGGGTTAATTTATTTGCGTGTGAATTTTTATAGAAGGTGGATAAAAAAAAAATCGCTTTTCGCTCCTTTTGAAGTGTTTTAGTTGTTTATATTTTGATGGACTTCTTTGTGGTTGGTTGGCGAGATAGGAGGTAATGTATTGGAAGGTTGCGTCTTCGTTATTTTTGAAATGAAGTTGTTCTTTTGGATATTTTAGTATGTGAGATAAGTTTTAAATAATAAAATTTTATTCTTCAAGGCGAAGTTTGAATTAATTATTTCACTTAGATTGCGTCAGCTATTGTTTATACTAGCAAATATGTCCTGGTTTTGCGAGAAATTGGCTGACAATATAATTTCTTCTTCTTTTTCATTGGCACAACAGCGCCATGATGGGTCAAGGTCGTCTGTCTACTGGCAGATTTTGAAACAAGCGATGTTTTCTTTTTATAGAGTAGGATTGTCAACCCTAGGACCAACAATATTATATTAGATCGGGATCTACGGTTTAAAGTAGAATTCGAACTGAATTATTTCTTTAAGTAATATAAAAGACATTTAGCTGTCATATATATTATATACAGTTCTGCCCAACTGCAACACATAACACACGAAACAAAATTATGTAACAAGTATTTACAAAATCGTCTTAAAAGCCAGTTCGTTTAATTGTCTTTGTACTCTTCTCTCGACTCTGCACACTCCCTTTTTTCTTTCTCCCTCTGCCATTATCAGTCCCAAAGTCTTACGGGCGAAAAATAACTTGCAAAGTCTAATGTAAGGGTCAACCTGTCTTTGAAAGGCGAATCTATCAATCTTGAACTCTTCCCCGTTGGTTATATTTTGTTTTGGGAAGACATGGTGGATGTTTGCTCTATATATGTGGCTTTCATGAGTTTTTATTTTTGTTGACAACTTCAACATCATTTCAATCAATCAACTTTCTTTCCTATTACTATTGGGTTGGGTTTGTCGCTCTACGGTCATCTTGTGCACACTTAGGCTAAACAGACAGGGACCTACAGTTTAACTTGGATTCCGAACCACTAACAAACATCTATGCCACCTCTAGGATTCGAATCTGAAACCTGGGATACAAAAGGCCAGAGCGCTAGCCACGCGTGGGACTATTGAAGAAGCAAAAGATGTCGTTATTAGTCATTATTTAATAGAACAAAGTTTTTCTTTTTCCTTTCTGATGCGGCTGGACCGTGATCTTTTTATGTCATAAGGGCTGCACCGATATTACTCACTTTGCATTACACAGGGGGCGCGTGTAACTTGAAGATAAGCCACCGACGCGGAGTAACAGTGCCCCCGCAACGCTTTACGATCCTATTAGACCGGGACCTACGGCTTAAAATGGATTCCGAACCACTAACAAACACCCATGGGCAACGCCGGGATATGAATCCGATACTTGTAGTACCGAGCGCTAGCCACTCGGCCGTCAGACCCCTGATAGAACGAAGTAGAAACATTGATATCTAGGATGTTAAAATTTACATTCTCGCGTAATTAAATCGAAAAATGTCATGGATTTTTAATTACTAAACTTATATTCTGCAATAAATATAATTTTCTTTTTGTATAAATTTAAGTTTAAAAATTCTAAATTTTATTAGTTGTTTTCATATAACTTTATATTATGACTTATATAAAGTTTCCATTTTAAATAGTATAAATTTCATACTCAAATAAAATTTCAGTAAATAAATGTTAGTTTATTTTAATAAAGTTGTAAATAATTTTACTATAAAACCTTATTTATTTACTGCCTAATAAATTTTATAGTAATTCAAATTTGAATGACAAGTAGATGTTTTTAATTATTTTTATTATAGTTTGAATTATAATTTTTTAAGTTAAAAATTTGTAAATTTATCCTAAAAATCAGTATAAGTCGTAAATTTTTTCCTAGTCAAATAAAAAAAAAAATATGTCTCTGAACTTTTTAAGAATTATTACGAGTAAAAGAACAAGAGGCTGAACAAAATATTTATGTTCATGCATCAAAATGTATTATTATGTAGCAAAATATTTATGTTCATGTCTTTCTATTTTTATTACTTGTCCTTTTAGCGTTTCATAAGGTTACGTGTCTGTACACAATGTAGGGAACAAATGACTTGCTCTTTTTTTCGGAGCTTTCATCTGTAAATCTTTAATACGCTTGGTGGTATAAAATAACTCTTGCTAATAGGATTTTTATTTTTTCACTTGTCTTTCTTTTGTGTTGTCTACTTAGCTCGTGAAATATATGTATTTCTTTAACCTTTCTAAATGTTTGCTATTTCTTTTCTTTTTTAAAAATATTTCTGTAAAAAATATCAACGCATTCCTTTAAATTTCATTATCTTTATTATAAGAAGGGAAAAAAATTTCTGATAAGATTTTTCCAGTCTGTTTTATCTTTCTGTATTAACAGAACACAATTGGTTGTAACGTACGCCTTCTGGCAGTGAAAAGTACCTGAATGGATCACAGGAAAATCTTCTGCCATCCCATGATCCCCTGTTGGAAAATCTGCTTGCCATTCTGCTATGCTTTCTAAGTTTTGTAATTTTGTGTTCTTGTTTTTTTTAAAGAAAAATATTTCTATAAAAAATATCAGCGCATTCCTTTAAGTTTCATTATCTATATTTCTTTATTATAAGAAGGTAAAAAACTACTTTCTGGTAAGACTTTTTCAGTCTCTGTTTACCTCTTTTCACATTCACTATAAAGGTTTTAGTTACCATAGCAAATTTTCTCACATGAACGTTATATATGCTGTAAAAGGTCAGCTCTTTCTGAATTAACAACATGCAACTACTTGTGACGTACGCCTTCTGGCAGTAAAAAGTGCCTGAATGGATAACAGGGAATGTTTTCTGCCATCCCATGATCCCCTGCTGGAAAATCTGCTTGCCATCCTGCCATGCTTTCTAAGTTTTGTAATTTTTTGTTCTTGTTCTTTTAAAGAAAAGTATTTCTATAAAAAACATCAACGCATTCCATTAAGTTTCATATTATTAAATCTAATAAATTAATAGGAATTTATACGACACCTCTTAAAAATGGTTAAATTAACTTAAAATAAGTTCGTTGCTTATTTTTCAAAAGAACAACTATAATATACGGCACTAGCGTGAATCAAATTTATAAATATATGGGTGTGAGTATGTTCCTGCATAATTTAAAAAATTGTAATATCTGACTATTGAATTTTTTTTTCTCCGATTTTATTGTTCTTTCTTATTTGGTTCAGAATATAAATTATGAAAAAAAAATTTTTTTTTTAATTAACCAAAAAATTTTTATGACTTTCAGTTTATTTTGTCACCACATGTCGCCATAGGTTAAGTTATTGTAAAAAAAAAATTACACCACTAGTTTTTAATTTACTTTCAAAATTAACATTACAATATTCTATAAAAAAAAATTTACTAACAGATTAAAGATGAGAAAAATCAATAGATATATTTGAATAAAAATGATTACTTTATTTATGTATTTTTATATTGTTATTTTAAATCTCGAACCTTTAATTCTGTTCAAATATATATTTTCTTCATAAAATCTAACCAAACCAAAAAGGATTTATTTTCTGTCAATGGGCAACACTGAGTCATTTATGTTAGTTTTAAATACAATATATTTCTCACCAGCTTGAATTTTATTTTTTTAACTCTCAAATAAAATGAAACATAATTTGTGTTTTCCAGCGAAATTGAAAAACAAATTTCTGTCATAAGATACAATAAAAGACAATCATATCGTTTCAAAATGAACCATTTCTGTCATTTTAGAATATTTATTAATAATGATTGTGTAAGAGAATCTCCTAAATGTAACACTTCTCAAGACACATTGATGACTGTAAATGAATCTGCTATGTGGGATCCTTAGATTCTTTTAAGTAAGGAAGAAAGAAAAAAAAAAAAAAAACAGCATAGAATGAGACATTTATTGTGTTACGCTGAGTCATATCGAAGAAAGTATTTTTTATTTGATAAGGTCTTAAACTATTTTTTTTTTCTCTCTCCCCCCAGAGTAATACAAATCCTCTTTGTGTAAAAATTCTTTTGATTCTTTAGTTTTTACCCTGTTGCCGGCGAAGAAATCTCTTGTTTCGGTGTCAAACATTCTTTGTTGGACTTTGCTGATATTTCCAACAATACTTTTACTGTCTTTCTATTTTATGAAGAATTTTTGTTTATCTGCGAGTTGAAAATGGTCTTTGTTGTGGATCTTGTAATTGTGACTGTCGAATATTTCGTACCAGGATAAATTGATTTGGTTCTTAACCACTAAAACTGCTGTAGTGATATTTGATTGATGGACTTATGTTTGCCATCATTATTTAGACTTAAGAACTGAACATGATAATTTAATAAAATTAATAATAATTATATAATAATCAATCATCTTAAATTTAATAAATCAAATATAAGATAATTGATTTAATAAAGAAATCTCTTGTTTCGATGTCAGACATTCTTTGTTGGACTTTGCTGATATTTCCAACAATACTTTTACTGTCTTTCTATTTTATGAAGAATTTTTGTTTATCTGCGAGTTGAAAATGGTCTTTGTTGTGGATCTTGTAATTGTGACAAATGTCGAATATTTCGTACCAGGATAAATTGATTTATTGCTAAATCTCTGAAAATACTATTATGATAATTAATTGGTGGACTTATGTTTGTCGTCATTATTTATATTTGAGAACTTAGCATGATGATCCATTTAATATGATTGTGATTTATTTAGACTAATATGTAATTTATTTAGGCAAAAAAATAAAATAAACTTTCATTTCAGTTTTAAACATTCTTTGTTCTTCGAAATGCCTTGCTGTTCAATTTTTGAATACTTATAAGTTATGTGTGAAAAAGTTTCTTTATGAAACAATGACATTGAGCAGGCTGATTTGGCCCAGAATGTTTTGAAATGTATTTATTTATATTTTTAATGTTTAAAATAAAAAGAGAATTAACATTTAACGTTGCAAATTTTCTTACATGAGCGCTATGTACTCTATAAACAGTCAACTCTGCATTACTATTGCTATTGTGATGTATTCTTTCTGTCTTGTCCGTATTCTTTCTATTCTATTCTTCAATGAAAAGTACCGGAATGGATTACAGGAAAGTCTTCTGCCATCCCATGATCCCTTGCTGAAAGATCAGAGTGCCCTGCCATGTTAAATATTTCAGAGAATAATCATTAGTGTTGGCACGATGCCAAGTTAGCAGTTTGTTATGTCTTCATAACAAAATGTCAAATACATCACAACAGGATATATAAACTACTGTTAAATCTCCATTAACGTCATTTGGAATTTGTGTGCTTAGTATTTTATCGATTTTATATGATCGTGATATAATCACAAACCTAATAAAATACAGTTAATTGTACTAAATGGTCATGTAACATACAGATGAAATACTTCTAAACTGCTAAAAATACTATAAAATAACTGCTATATAATGTTATCATTTATTTAAGTTCAAGAACTGAACATGATGATCGATTTAATATGATTGTGATTTACTTTGACTAATGTCATTTATTCAGGTGAAAAATAAAAGAAACTTTCATTTCAATTTTAAATGTTCTTTGTTGGAATTCTTCATTAAATATCCAAGCAATACCTTGCTGTTCTTCCAATTTTTGAATAATTATAATTTATTTGCGAAAAAATTCCAATATCATTAAGCAGGCTGATTTCTTCCAGAATATTTTTAAATATATATTTTTGTACATTTTTTGATGGTTAAAATAAAATAAAAAAAAGAATTCACATTTAACATTCCAAATTGGCTCACATGAGCGCTATGTATACTATAAACAGGCAACTCTTTCTACATGAACAGCACACAATTGGTTGGGACGTACGTCTTCTGGCAGTAAAAAGTACCTGAATGAATCACAGGAAGGTCTTCTGCATATCCTATGATTTCCTGTTGATGGGCAGAGCGTCCTGCCATCTTAAGAGTTTCAAAGAATAATCATTAGTGTTGGCACAATGCCAAGTTAGCAGTTTGTTATGTCTCTATATAAATTCCTTGCAATTATGAAAAATTTTAAATACTTCAGAACAGGACAACAGCACACAATTGTTTGGGACGTATTCTTTCTGTCAGTAACAGATACTTGAATGGACCATATTATCTCTTCTGCCATCCCATGATCCTTTGTTGAAAGGTCAGAGCGCCCTGCCATGTTAAGAGTTTCAGAGCAGAATCATTAGTGTTGGCAGGTTGCCAAGTTAGCAGTTTGTTATGTCTATATAACTCTCTTGCAATTATGAAAAATGTCAAGTATTTCACATTGGGATATATAGACTACTGTTAAATATGGGTAAATGTCCATTAGCGTTGCTAGAATTTGAGAGCTGAGTATTTTATCGATATGATCGTGATGTAATCACAACCCTAATAAAGGACGCACAATTGTTCTAAATGGTCATGTAATATACAGATTAAATAGTTTTATTTAGACTATGTAAAATTATACACATTTATGAAAATTGTGCATATTTACGATTAACTTTATCCAAGTGAGATATATAATATGCCTTTGAGTGCATATTAAATAAATTGATGTTTACTATAAATTAAGGAAGGTTAGTTCATAATATTGAGGACGAATTTTTTACTATAATATTGAGGAAGATTTATTTTACTATAAATTAAGGAAGGATTTTTTCGAAGGAAGATTTATTTTACTTAAATTACTTTATTTTACTAAAATTAAGGAAGGATTTTTTTCGAAGGAAGATTTATTTTACTATAAATTAAGGAAGGATTTTTTCGAAGGAAGATTTATTTTACTATAAATTAAGGAAGGATTTTTTCGAAGGAAGATTTATTTTACTATAAATTAAGGAAGGATTTTTTTTCGAAGGAAGATTTATTTTACTATAAATTAAGGAAGGATTTTTTTCGAAGGAAGATTTATTTTACTATAAATTAAGGAAGGATTTTTTCGAAGGAAGATTTATTTTACTATAAATTAAGGAAGGAAAGATTTATTTTACTATAAATTAAGGAAGGATTTTTTCGAAGGAAGATTTATTTTACTATAAATTAAGGAAGGATTTTTTCGAAGGAAGATTTATTTTACTATAAATTAAGGAAGGATTTTTTCGAAGGAAGATTTATTTTACTATAAATTAAGGAAGGATTTTTTCGAAGGAAGATTTATTTTACTATAAATTAAGGAAGGATTTTTTCGAAGGAAGATTTATTTTACTATAAATTAAGGAAGGAGTTTTTCGAAGGAAGATTTTTTCCTTATAAATAAATGAAATGCTTCAGCATACCGCAATATTTTGTGTTTAAAGCAACTAAAACATTTTAGGCAAAAAAAATCTAGTTTCTTTTTTTATATATAAGAATATTGTATATTATTGATTGCCTTATTTTAAATTTGTAAAATAAGGATCGATATTTAAGTGAAAACATCATTAATTCATTTTCTGTAAAATTGGATTATAAAGAATTTTAAAATAAAAAAATTATTTAATAAAGATAATCTTTAAAATTCCTATAACCAATTTTATTCTTAAATTCTAAAATAACTCCCATTATTAACCCTCATTTAATAAATTTAATTAATTACTGAAATTTCTATAGTAAATTTTTGAAAATTCTGTATGTAAGCGTAGACAGCAAGTATTTTTAAATCATTATTCTTAAGATTTAAAATATACTACTTTTTATATCTAAAACAAAACAATCTTAATTATATTTTTAAATGAGAGTTAAATATGTCCTATAAAGCATATTATTTAATGCATGCATATTTCCTATGAAGCATATTATTTATTTCCTATAAAGCATATTATTATTATATTATTATTTTACATTTAAAGCATATTATTTAATTTTCTGATGATATAGGAAATATTTAATTTTTTCTATTTCTCTGTATTCATAAGAAACCTTTAATTTTTTTATACTAAAAATAATATTGATATTACCGCTATTTAAAATACTTTATTCTATAATGATATAACTAGTATATTTAAAAAATCGTTATTCTTTATTTAAAAAGTAAATTTCAGATTAATATTTTTATAAAATATAATTTAAAATGATTTTGGACAATAAATAATCTTGTTAAATTTGTCCACAATAAAACATGAGAGAGAATTTCCATTCATATTTCACTTTAAAACATGTTTTGAGATTGGCCACAATAAATTAATAAATTAACAACTGTGTCCAATTAATTGAATTTTCACCGTATAAATTATTGAATTGTCAGAAAATTGTGAATTATCGTACATTGTTATGTTACTCCAGTAAAAAAAAGGCACGTAGGACCCATTGAGCTGTAGGATTTCATCTATCAGTAAATGGATGTTTCAAATATTAAGGCTACAGTGCAAGTTAGGCGAGATGTTTGATCAATACAGCACGTACTCTTGAGAACCAATTCTCGTTAACATGACTTACTGGTCATTTGAACATGGCCAACTCTGTTTATCTTATAGATTAACTTAGGTGGTCAGTACATAGAATACAGTAATTGAAGAGTTTATTTTGAAGTGAAGTCCTTTTTTATAGGATTGACCATAAGAATAAAAGTGCTTTTGCATTGGATATGTTTTTATAAAAATAATAGTTATTAATAGTTTTGACATTCAGAAATTTGTATTATAATTGTTAGAACCTTCAGCGATAAATATTAGCCTTATTATCAAAGATTTCACAAATGCAATCTAGACATGATTACATATTGATAATATTTGTAGTTATATCTATAACTTTCTACATCTTTAATATGTACCATTTATAAAAGTTTACAGTTATTAAACAATATTCACATAATTTGTTGTTGAATTGTTTGTAATTGTTAAAAATATTACTTATACTATTAATTAATATTTTTAGCTATTACATTTTGTGGAATGAGGATTAATTATAACAAAATGTTAATTATTAATATTTTGGGTTTTTCAACACCTTATAATACTACATGTTTTCATACCATTACCTAAAATTGCCACATCCACATTTTGCTTTTTAATAGCTCGGTATTAGATACAGTCATACATACTTCATTCGGCTTCTTATTATTCCATAATTTCCTATTTTGTTATGTTTTATTTTTTCATTAAAATTTTATTTAAAATATTTATTCTGCATATTACATTCAATTCAACTTAACTGTAATGGGTCATATATCGTCCCACTGATAGCTCAATGAAAAAGCCCACCTGCAGCCTTCAACTCGTGCATGTGGGCTGGCATGTGTTCAAACCATCTAGATAGAATTTTCTGAGTTGACTCCTGTATCACACTTAAATAAACAGGGCGTGAATGGTCGAGTGTCTAGCGCTTTGGCGCTCGGTGCCACAGGTTTCGGGTTCTAGTCCCGACTGTGCCTTGGATGTATGTAGTGTTTCGGAATCCACTTTAAGCTGTAGGTCCCGTTTCATATGACTGTAGAGCGTCACGGCGCCAAGTCAGACTTCTACTTACGAATGCTCCATCACAACAGAAGCTGCCCCCTTTTCCCTTCAACTATGAGTCCATACGGGTTCGTGAACTTAGTCTAGATGTCTTATATCAAGTGGCATAAGAAATAACAACAACATGAACAATATAGTGTGCAGGTTGCGCAACCAGCAGATTGTAACTGAGTGTAGTTGGATTGAGATACTTAAGGCACAGCTTGGAGAACTCGCAGCTTTATTTAGAGAAGCACAAACACCATACGCATACAATTAGAGACATACAATATTTAACACTTTTAAAGGCTTATAGTTATAGATTCGTGGAAGGATTCCACTTCGAGACGAGAACCCGATACTCAACTGTATGCAAGATGCGTGAAATATACTTTCTCTCCGGATGAGTGTCTATAAGCGAACTAATACGCAGGGTTGCGTTAAATATATTTTTCTCTAGGTGTGATATTATAAACTAAACGCAAATTTAGCTGTACTTCCCCTCGAGTAAGATAGTCCCTTACTGATCATTTTCTAATGAGAGACGGGGGGGGCGTTGCTACCAGTGTGTGGAAACTCAACTTTGTGGAGAATAACGCTGATATATCAAAAAGGTGTTTTCATAATAAAATAGTCCATAAATTAATGATTTTTTCATTGTAAAGGAAATATGAAATGACACTTTCAAAACGATTTCAACCGCTCTGTATTCATGCATAAATTAAAATTTAAATAAAAAAAACTATATAAAAATCACCGATTAATACTCTATATGCTTTTGTGTGAAACTGCAAAAGAAGATAAAAATCTGGGCAACGTAATAAGATATTTAAAATTATTATCTCTCTAAGTGATTCAGTCTTTTGAAAAGCCTTTAATGGCGACATTATCTTCACATTTTCAAACACTTTTAAATAATAAGTGAATCCTTTTCAAAATGAAAAGAAATAAAAAATGCTTTTATCTTAAAGAAGAAATTCTATAAATTGATACTATGCAAAAGGAATTACTTTCACGGCCTTTTAAAACTTCTTTATCGCAGATACAGCGAAACTGCAGTGCTGTACAGCCCCCATCACCACCCCCGCTAATTTCATTTAAACCCATCGTTTCGCTGTTAAGCAGTTTGGACCGCATATCTTCACATTGTTTCCTGCCATGGCTGTGCATCATTTTAATGAGACATTATTCAGCGAATCCGACGAATCTAAGGACTCGTTAAAAATCATTAAAGGAAGGCGAAGTTCTTTTGTAGTGGAAGTTTTAACTCTTAAGCAGATCTGCACTGTAACTGTATTCTTGAAATAATCTTTTTTAAATTGAAATGAAGTTAACTGTTAAGTCAGCATATCCACTGGTGCTTAAATCTGAATCTATTGTTTAAGGGAGGTGAGAATGAATATTTTCCGTTTTAAATAAATGCGGTTTGAATGGTTTAGCCTTATAGTGTGAATGAAACACTAATTAAAATGAAGGTTTTTTTTTTTCTGTATGAATGGTTCTTTTATTTAACTTTTCTTTAAATAATAGATTTTGCATAGATTAATAACCATAAACTAATGAATGCTGTTTAAATTATGTCTTTATTCATAAGCTGAAAATAACAATAATAATTTAATGCACATTTTTATGACGTCTTTTGAGAAATATATTTTTTAAATTAGTTAATCTACTGTTAGAAGGTTGAACCAATGTCAAATTAGCATAGTTATTTTACATTTTTCAAATAATTTTATGAAAATTATTAGTCAAATCGTTTAATATATACGCACATTTATAACATAACATTAATTATTTGCTTTTGATGAAATTGCTTTTTTTATTCCATCTTTTGAGATAAGTTTACAGAGATTAATTAGAAATTCCTTGAGAATTAGCGTTGATGAGCATTAGTGTCGTTTATAAGTTCGTGTAATAAGTGCTTCTTCCTAGGGGAAAATTTGTAGGCCAACTAAAACATAGGGTTGCGTTAAATATATTTCCTTTCTGGAAGGAGTATAAACTAGATGATTCTCAACGGGAGAGCAGGTTGAGCAGTACTTTTTGAGTGAGAGTCTCAACGAGGACACTACTGAACAATTTTCTCTGAACTTTGAACGCCATAATAAAATTGGGGATCCAGTACTTGTAATGTATTTTGCAATATTTTTTGTTATTCAATGTAAGGAAATATGAAATAAGGCTTTCAAAAAGATTTATGCCGCACTGTATTCATTATTAAAATGAAAATTTTAAAGGAAAATTTATAAAAATCATCAATTAATGTTCTATACATTTTTGTGTGAAATTGCAAAAGAAGATAAAAATATGAACAATAAAATAAGATATTTAAAAATTATTATCTCTCTAAGTGATTCAATCTTTTGAAACGCATTTAATAGCGACATTATCTTCACATTTTCAAACACTTTTAAATAATAAGTGAATCGTTTCAAAATGAAAATGAAAAAAAAAAAAAAGGTTTTCTCTTAAAAGAAATTCTATAAATTGATACTATGCAAAAGGAATTACTTTCACAGCCTTTTAAAACTTCTTTATCGCAGACACAACGAAACTGCAGTGGTGTACTCCACCCCCACCCACCCACGCGCCCCCCACCACCCTCGCTAATTTCATTCAAACCCATCGTTTCGCTGTTAAGCAGTTTGGGTCGCATATCTTCACATCGTTTCCCTGCCATGGCTGTGCATCATTTTAATGAGACATTGTTCAGCGAATCCGACGAATCCGGACTCGTTAAAAATCATTAAAGGAAGGCGAAGTTCTTTTGTAGTGGAAATTTAACTCTTGAGCAGATCTTCGCTGTAACTGTATTCTTGAATTCAATTTTTTTTTCCTACAGTAATCTTTTTTTAAATTAGAAGGAAGTTAACTGTTAAGTCAGCATATCCACTGGTGCTTAAATCTGAATCTATTGTTTAAGGGAGGTGGAATTGAATATTTTCCATTTTAAAATAAATGCGGTTGGAATGGTTAAGTGATATTGTATGAATGAAACATTAATTAAAATGAAGTTTTTTTTTCTTTCTGTATGAATGGTTCTTTTATTTAACTTTGCTATTAATATTAACTCTTGTATAGAATTATAACCCTAAGCTTATAAATACTATTTAAATTATGTCTTTATTCATAAGCTGAAAATGAAGAAAATAATTTAATGAAAAATTTTTATGACGTCTTTTGATAAAGAGATTTTTAAAATATTCTACTGACTGAAGGCCTAACTAAAGTCAGATTAGCATAATTATTTTTTCATTTTTAAATAATATTATGAAAATTTGGTGTCAAATCGTCTAATAACCGTAAACATTTATAAAATAACATTAATTATTTGCTTTTAATGAAAAACAATTATTTTTTATTGCATCTTTTGAGATAAGTTCACAGAGATTATTAGAAATTTCTTAAGAATTATAGATTTGTTGAAGGATTCCACTTCTTAGCTGAGAAAAACCCGATTCTTTTTGTTTGGAAATTTAATCTTAAATATCTACATCCTGTATTCTTGAATTAAATTTTTTTTCCTCAGTGATCTTTTTTAAATTCAATGACGTTAACTGTTAAGTCACCATATCCACGGGTGCTTAAATCTGGATCTATTGTTTAAGGGAGGGGGGAAATGAATATTTTCCATTTTAAGTTTTTTATTTTCCATTTTCTTTAGCCATATTGTGTGAATGAAACATAAATTAAAATGAAGTTTTTTCTTTCTGTATGAATGGTTCTTTTATGTAACTTTGTCTTAAATATTACATGTTGTATAGAAATATAACCATAAATTAATGAAAGCTATTTAAGTTATGTCTTTATTCATGAGTTGAAAATGAAGATAATATTTTAATGCAAATTTTAGGTTTAGCCATATTGTGTAAATGAAACATTAATTAAAATGAAGTTGTTGTTTTTTCTGTATGAATGTTTCTTTTTTTTTTAAATTTTCTTTAAATAATACATCTTGCATGGATTAATAACCATAAATTAATGAATACTATTTAAATTATATCTTTATTCCAATCATCAATTATTGTTTCGCTGTTAAGCAGTTTAGGTCGCATATCTTCACATTCTTTCCCTGCCATGGCTGTGCATCATTTTAATGAGACATTATTCAGCGAATCCGACGAATCTAAGGACTCGTTAAAAATCATTAAAGGAAGGCGAAGTTCTTTTGTAGTGGAAATTTTAACTCTTAAGCAGATCTTCACTGTAACGGTATTCTTGAAATAATCTTTTTTAAATTCAAATGAAGTTAACTGTTAAGTCAGCATATCCACTGGTGCTTAAATCTGAATCTATTGTTTAAGGGAGGTGGGAATGAATATTTTCCGTTTTAAATAAATGCGATTTGAATGCTTTAGCCTTATAGTGTGTATGAAACACTAATTAAAATGAAGGTTTTTTTTTCTTTCTGTATGAATGGTTCTTTTATTTAACTTTTCTTTAAATAATAGATTTTGCATAGATTGATAACCATAAACTAATGAATGCTGTTTAAATTATGTCTTTATTCATAAGCTGAAAATAACAATAATAATTTAATGCACATTTTTATGACGTCTTTTGAGAAAGAGATTTTTAAATTAGTTAATCTACTGTTAGAAGGTTGAACCAATGTCAAATTAGCATAGTTATTTTACATTTTTCAAATAATTTTATGAAAATTATTAGTCAAATCGTTTAATATATACGCACATTTATAACATAACATCAATTATTTGCTTTTGATGAAATTGCCTTTTTTATTCCATCTTTTGAGATAAATTCACAGAGATTAATTAGAAATTCCATGGGAATTAGCGTTGATGAGCATTAGCGTTGTTTATAAGTTCGTGTAATAAGTGGTTCTTCCCTAGGGGAAAATTTGTAGGCCAACTAAAACGCAGGGTTGCGTTAAATATATTTCCTTTCTGGATAGGAGTATAAACTAGATGATTCTCAACGGGAGAGCAGGTTGCGCAGTACTTTTTTTTGAGTGAGAGTCTCGAGGACTACTGAACAATTCTCCTGAACGCCATGGGGGTCCTCTTGTAAGTATTTTGCAATATTTCTTGTTATTCAATGTAAAGGAAATATGAAGTGACACTTTCAGAAAGATTTATGCCGCACTGTATTCATTATTAAAATGAAATTTAAAGGAAAAATTTATTAGATAATCAATTAATCCTGTGCACACTTTTGTGTGAAACTGCAAAAGAAGATAAAAATATGGACAACGTAATAAGATATTTAAAAACTATTATCTCTCTAAGTGATTCAATCTTTTGAAAGGCTTCTAATGGTTTAGTTTTAACGACGTCATTATCTTCACATTTTCAAAACACTTTTAAATAACAAGTGAATCCTTTCAAAATGAAAAGAAGAAAAAAAATGCTTTTATCTTAAAAGAAATTCTATAAATTGATACTATGCAAAAGGAATTAACTTCCACAGCCTTTTAAAACTTCTTTATCGCAGATGCAGCGAAACTGCAGTGCTGTACTCCACCCCCATCACCACCCCCGCTAATTTCATTTAAACCCATCGTTTCGCTGTTAAGCAGTTTGTGTCGCATATCTTCACATTGTTTCCTGCCATGGCTGTGCGTCATTTTAATGAGACATTGTTCAGCGAATCCGACGAATCTAAGGACTCGTTAAAAATCATTAAAGGAAGGCGGAATTCTTTTGTAGTGGAAATTTTAACTCTTAAGCAAATCTTCACTGTAACTGTATTCTTGAATTCAGTTTATTTATTTTTTTTTTCAGTAATCTTTTTTTAAATTCAAATGAAGTTAACTGTTAAGTCAGCATATACACTGGTACTTAAATCGGAATCTATTGTTTAAGGGATGTGGAAATGAATATTTTCCGTTTTTAATAAATGTGGTTTGAGTGGTTTGGCCGTATCATATGAATAGAATAATAATTAAAATGAGGGTTTTTTATTTCTGTATGAATGGTTCTTTTATTTAACTTTGCTGTAATTAATACATCTTGTATAGATTAATAACCATAAACTAATGAATGCTATTTAAATTATGTCTTTATTCATAGGTTGAAAATGATGATAATATTTTAATGGAAATTTTTATGACGTCTATTGATAAATATATTTTTTAAATTTTTAATCTACTGCCAGAAAGTTTAACTAATGTCAAGTTAGCATAATTGTTATTCATTTTTAAAATAATTTTATGAAAATTATTAGTCAAATCGTTTAATATTCATGCACATTTATAAAATAGCATTAATTATTTGCTTTTGAGGAAAAACGGCAATTATTTTTTTATTGCATCTTTTGAGATAAGTTCACAGAGATTAATTAGAAATTTCTTCAGAATTATAGATTTGTTGAAGTATTCCACTTCTTAGCTGAAAAAATCCGATATTTAGTTACGCGCAGAATGCACGAAATATACATCCTGTTTGGATGAGAGTCTGTAGGCCATCTAATACATAGGGTTGCGTGAAATATATTACCTCTCATTTCTCAGAAGGAGCGCAGGTTGAGCAGTACTTCCTCTTGGGTGAGAGTCTCAACGCCTACTTGATGTTCAGTCATTTTTCCTGAACATCAAAGGGGGAGGGGCACTCTTGCCAGTGTGTAGAACGAAGCACTGTTAAAACAACAAATTTTCTCTCTGAACTTTGTTTAGAATAACACTGACATATTAAAGAAGTGTTCTCATAATAAAATTGTTCATAAATTAGCAGGATCCAGTACCCAAAATCTAATAATGCCAGTATATTTGCAATATTTTTTTTATTCAAAGTGAAGCAAATAAGAAATAAGGCTTTCAAAACGATTTCTGCCGCACTATATTCATGAATAAAATGGAAATTTTAAGATAAAATTTATAAAAATCATCAATTAATGTTCTATACATTTTTGTGTGAAATTGCAAAAGAAGATAAAAATATGAACAATGAATAAGATATTTAAAAATTATTATCTCTCTAAGTGATTCAATCTTTTGAAAATGAAACATTATCTTCAAAAAACAGTTTTAAATTTCTAAGTGAATCGTTTCAAAATTTTTTTTAAAAAAAATTTTTCTCTTAAATAAATTCTATAGATCTTATGCATGGATTTCAATAACCTTTTTAAATTAATGAATACTATTTAAATTATATCCCCCCCCTTCCAATCATTTAAACCCATTGTTTCGTCGTTAATAGTTTGGGTCGCATATCTTCACATTCTTTCCCTGCCATGGCTGTGCATCATTTTAATGAGACATTGTTCAGCGAATCCGACGAATCCGGTCTCGTTAAAAATCATTAAAGGGAGGCGAAGTTCTTTTGTAGTTGGAAATTTAACTCTTAATCAGATCTTCGTGTTCACTGTAACTGTATTCTTAAATTCAATTCTTTTTAAGTAATCTTTTTTAAATTCAAATGAAGTTAACTGTTAAGTCAGCATATCCACTGGTACTTAAATCTGAATCTGTTGTTCAAGGGAGGTGGAAATGAATATTTTCCATTTTAAATAAATGCAGTTTGATTGGTTTGATTTTAATGGAACATTAAATTCAAATGAAGTTTTTTTCTTTCTATATGAATCATTCATATCCACTGGTCTTAAATCTGAATCTTTGTTCATGGAAATGAATATTTTCCGTTTTAAATAAATGCGGTTTGATTGGATTTGATTTTAATAATCTTTTTAAATTCAAAAATGAAGTTAAAAGTCAGCATATCCACTGGTGCTTAAATCTGAATCTGTTGTTCAAGGGAGGTGGAAATGAATATTTTCCGTTTTAAATAAATGCGGTTTGATTGGATTTGATTTTAAGTAATCTTTTTTAAATTCAAATGAAGTTAACTGTTAAGTCAGCATATCCACTGGTGCTTAAATCTGAATCTGTTGTTCAAGGGAGGTGGAAATGAATATTTTCCATTTTAAATAAATGCATTTGATTGGATTTGATTTTACCATAAACTTTTATTTAAATTAAATACAAATCATCAATTATCGTTTCGCTGTTAAGTTTGGTTTCAGCATATCCACTGGTGCATCATTTTAAATCTGAATCTGTTGTTCAAGGGAGGTGGAAATGAATATTTTCCATTTTAAATAAATGCGGTTTGATTGGTATTTTTGATTTTTTTTTTTTTCTTCAGTAATCTTTTTTAAATTCAAATGAAGTTAACTGTTAAGTCAGCATATCCACTGGTGCTTAAATCTGAATCTGTTGTTCAAGGGAGGTGGAAATGAATATTTTCCATTTTAAATAAATGCGGTTTGATTGGATTTTAACCATCTTTTTTGAAATTCAAATGAAGTTAACTGTTAAATGGTCAGCATATCCACTTTTATGTAAGTTTGCTGGTAAATCATCATATAGTATAGAATCAAACCAGGTGGAAATGAATATTTTCCATTTTAAATAAATGTCTTTGATTGGTGCAGTTTCAGGACCACACCTTTATAAGTTGAAAATGACAATATTTTAGTGCAAATTTTAATGACGTCTTTTGAGAAAGAGATTTTTAAATTAGTTAATCTACTGCTAGAAGGTTTAACCAATGTGGAATAGTTATTTTACATTTTTAAATAATTTTTTATGAAAATTATTAGTCAAATCGTTTAAATATACGCACATTTATAACATAACATTAATTATTTGCTTTTGATGAAATATACTTCTCTCCAGATGAGAGCCTGTAGGCCAGCTAATACGATATTTGTGTTAAATATATTTCCTCGCGGGAGACATAGAAACTAAATGTTACTCAGCAGGAGGACAGATTGCGTAGTACTTCATCTCTGGTGAGAGTCTCGAGATCTACTGAACGCCACAGGGGGCGCTTTTACCAGTGTGTGGGAAGAAACACGGTTACAACAACAAATTTCTTCTCTCAACTTTGTGAAGAATAACAGTGACATATCAAAGAAATGTTCTCCTAATAAAATTGTCCATACATTAGCGTGTTCGTAAACCAAATGACCATGCTAATGGATTTTGAATATTTTTTTGTTATTAAATGTAAACGAAATATGAAATGACACTTTCAGAAAGATTTCTGCCTCACTATGTTCAGGAATAAATTGAAATTTAAAAAAAAATTCTTAAATATCATCAATTAATGTTCTATAACACTTTTGTGTGAATCTGCAAAAGAAGATGCAGTTTCACACAAAGATGGACAACGTAATAAGATATTTAAAAATTATTATCCTTCTAAGTGATTCAATCTTTTGAAAAGCCTTCTAATGGTTCAGTTTTAGCGACGACATTATCTTCACATTTTCAAAACACTTTTAAATAATAAGTGAATCGTTTCAAACTGAAAAGAAGAAAAAAAAACGCTTTTCTCTTAATAGAAATTCTATAAATTGATACTATGCAAAAGGAATTCCTTTCACAGCCTTTTAAAACTTCTTTATTGCAGAGGCAGCGAAACTGCAGTGCTGTACTACCCCCACCCCCAATACCACCCTCGCTAATTTCATTCAAACCCATCGTTTCGCTGTTAAGCAGTTTGGGCCGCATATCTCCACATTGTTTCCCTACCATGGCTGTGCATCATTTTAATGAGACATTATTCAGCGAATCCGACGAATCCGGACTCCTTAAAAATCATTAAAGGAAGGGCGAAGTTCTTTTGTTGTGGAAATTTTAACTCTTATGCAGATCTTCACTGTAACTGTCTTCTTGAATTCAATTTTTTTTTTCACAGTAATCTTTTTTAAATTCGAATGAAGTTAACTGTTAAGTCAGCATATTCACTGTTGCTTAAATCTGAATCTATTGTTTAAGGGAGGTGGAAATGGATATTTTCCATTTTAAATAAATGCGGTTTGGGTGGTTTAGCCGTATTGTATGAATGAAACATTAATTATAATTGAGATTTTTTCCTTCTGTATGAATGGTTCTTTTATCTAACTTTGCTGTAAACATTACATATTGTATGGAAATATAACCATAAACTAATGAATACTATTTGAATTATGTTTTTATTCATAAGTTGAAAATGAAGATAATATTTTAATGAAATTTTTATGGCTTCTTTTGAGAAAGAGATTTTTAAAGTAGTTAATCTACTGCCAGAAAGCTTAAGTTATGCCAATTAGCATAATTATTTTTCATTTTTAAAATAATATTATGGAAATAATTAGTCAAATCATTTAATAACCATGCACATTTATAAAATAACATCAATTATTTGCTTTTGATGAAATACGGCTAAGAATTTTTTATAGCATCTTTTGAGATTAGTTAATAGAGATTAATTGAAATTCCCTGTTGGTAAATGTGCATTAGCGTTGTTTGTCAGGAAATGAAATGAAATGAAAAGAAAAAAAAAAATGCCTATAAAAAGTACCAGAATGCATCACAGGAAGATCTTCTGCCATCCCATGATTCCCTGTTGAAAGGTCAAAGTATTTTAGCATTCAGAGGGATATAGCCATGAATAATGAATTTAATTTATAAAGCTTGAATAAAACAACATGTTATTAATCATATTTTTTTAGACACTAGTTCATACTGTTAGTAAAATTACAGAGAATATTTACACAACGTTTATTTTATTGATTTATTTTTTTTAAATCTTTACAAAAACTGAGGATGATTATTTTTGCACCCTTCATAAGTAATCTAGTAATTGCAGAATGTATCATTAGAATTTGAAAAAAAATAATTTCTTTTATTTTCTTATATTATATTTTTTTTTCAATCGTTTAAATCAGAAGATTCTTTCGCGCTTGATATTCTGGTAGCCATACAGTTAAGAATGTTGTACAAGGAAACGAAAAATAATCTACATTAAGACTAACGAGTTACAGCACAATTGCCGACATACATAATAAAATTAAGCATTTCAATTGCAATTGTTGATATGAGATTTGTCTTAAAAACTTACAATAAATGATATAGATAGACATATCGCATATTAAAATAAAACATTATAATTATGATTAAGGAGATTCGTGAAGCTGTAACATACCACTGGCAATTGTTTGCAGTTGTACTGCTACAGCAGTGTTACAGTTATTCTCTAGCTCTGCTACTCGCTACAAAATGGCATTGTATACTCTGACTGACCAAACTTAATTAGCGTTTTTGCGTAATTCCTTAGCTCTCTAGAAGATGGTGTTGTGTTATTTCAGCGCATGATGGCATCTCTGCAGCAATCGCATGTCTTTGACACTGGCTCCTGAGTATTAACCAAAATTGCGAACGTAGATACCTCACTCGCCGGCTAATTCTGAAATGAAAATTTGTACATAATTCAAAACTATAGTATGTTGATATGATGAAGTCTTATCCTAGGCCTAACTAAGTGTTGGCCCTTGGTGGGGGAGCCAGTGTAGGCCTTAGGCTAAAGCATTTGGGGATCTCCAGGTTAAGAGATTAATATTACAACTGTGTTGAATACAAGTGGGGGAATCCATGCTATGAGACATTTTTTGGGAAGATTACCAAGTATAGTGGAAGTTCTACGAGTATACATACTACGTTCATACTAAGTTCTATTGATAAAAGTAAGGACATAAAATTTGTTTTGAATGTTTGATTAACATAAAATATTATTTTCGTTATTTTATTGTTAATAAAGAAATATCTCTAAAAGTGAGGTCAAATTAATTATGTTAATGTGCAAACGTTGAAAAAGCTAGAGCGTGTTTGAAAGATTAATTTGGATTGAGGTTAAGTGAGTTTTTATGCCATATATTTTGTATAAAAAGTGTTTAAGAATGCTCGTCTTTTCATGAGGTTGCTAGGCATTTCAAATAAACATTAGCTATATAAAAAAATCATAAGTTACACGTTTATAACATGTCTATATCGCTATTATTGATATATCTGTATAAAGTTTTTCTTCCTTTGAAATTCTTTCTGACCTATATTTGATAGAAATATTACATCTATTTGCCATGACAACTTTGTTGGTGGTTCAGTTATGCATTACATTCTTACATAATAAGTATATGTTGTTTGTATGGAAATACATATATTATTTTTAATTTATTTTAGTAACTAAAATGATTTTATTACTGTCTTTAGTTTTTTTTAATTGTCATAAAATCATATTAATTACCTGAGCATTTTAAAAATTGTTTAACTTTGAAATTAATTTTTATTATTTTTAATTTAAAAGAATGTTGTTTTTCAAATTAATTTTAAATGTTGAACATTTAAACTGTTCTTATTTGCTACTTTTTCAGTGAATTTATAGTAGGTTAAGGCTATTATTATTCAAAATTAAAGTACTGTTATTATGGTGGTTAAATCATGACCTCTTATTAGTAGTGATTCTTTTAATGTACTTTTTTTTTAGGATTTTTCAAATGTCAATCTCTTTTTTTCACACAGCTTTTTCAAAATTAAAAATTTAACTAATTAATAATTATTTTCAAATTTTTTAAATTAACTACAATTAACATAGACTACTGTTAATAAAAAAAAATTATTGACTGATATATTTTAACTGAAATATATTTTAAGTAGCAAATTACCATCTTAATATTTTTTTTTTTATTGCAAAAGCACTTGATTTTACATCATTGGCTCCCTTGCATCACAGATGCAGATGCATGAGATTGGAGCATAAAGATGGAATACAAAGCAGCTAAACAGATCAAAACAATAATTCATAATAATAACAATAATTACATCAAAACTGTGACTACATAAAGATAAAATAAAAATACTCGCTGAATGCCAATTGCGTCAACTCTCTAGTCCATCAATATCTGCTATATAAGTTGTTCTTCATTCAATGTAGAACAACTTTGCAAATGATTTTTGTCCATTTCTTCGTGTTCTGATTGCATAAAGTGCGCAAATGATTGTTACGTAAACCATTTCTGTGTACCTGTTTAGCAAGACAATCATGTCCAGTCTTAATATCATTTTAAATATTTAACTGGCAAGATTACATGAATTAAATTAACTAAATTAATTTATGTAATGTTGCCAGTTAAATAGGATAATTAAGATAAGAGAACATCCAAAATTTGAACAAGTTTTTCTTTTTCCGGTGTGTTCAACAACTAAAAAGTGATGTACATTTTATAGTCTGGCAAATCTATGTAGATAGTTAAAGAGGGTTTTTTCATTGGCAATTTGTTTTCTTTTTGACTATTTTATTTAACAATTTTCAATTCATTGAACTATATGACCACTTAAAAACTATAGTCTTTATGAAACTATTTTAAACAGTAATTTGTATTTTGCATTTGTATGGTTAGATATTAAAGTATGCCTACCATTTTTTTAAAAACAATTTCCCACCTTACTTTAAAGAAGCACCGTTAAATACCATTTCCCGTAAAGACTAAGCATCCAAAACGGAATAAAATATTTTCACTGCAATTTATTTTTGTCGCCATTTTTTAAAAGTACTTAAGAAAAGTAATTTAATGGAACATTTGTTATTTTAAACATTTTCCATAAAAGAAATAATTCCTTCCTTCTTTTTTACTACGCGTTTTAACTTGATGAATAATTTGGTGAAATACCGTTTTTGTTTTCTGTTATGAGAAGATTTACTGGGCTATTTACTTGTTTGCAAACTCCAACGACTTTTAGAAAGAAAAAAAAAATGGCATAAAGTGAATGCACTGCTGATTAAAAGTTTCTTTGAATAAATGATTGGTTTTAATGAGGCCGTGTTATTCTACGGCATGTTTTCCTTTTTGATTTGTTGTTTTCGTTTTCGTTTGCTCCAATAGGAATTAAACTTACAAGTCACCTGGGTGTTGATAATTTATTGTTTTGGCTCAACGTGTTTTGTTTATTTTTTTTTACAGCAATAAGTCTTTCTGTTTGTTTTGTTTTTTTCTACAATGACAGTTAATGAAATGTTGGAACTATTTTATTTATTTTTTATTTATATTATGTAAAAAGTATCTTATTGTTTTATTTATTTATTTATTTATTTATTTTAGTATGGCTAATTTTCTTTCTCTGTTTATGATTTGGAAACAATTATTTATTTATCTGCCAACTGGTAAGTGGCGTACAGATAATGGGTACCAATGGGGATAAACCCTTTAACCTCCTCATCTTAAAATTTACGATTTTTAATTGGCTGCTGAAAGTTAGTATATGGTAAAAAATCAAGTTTCTAAAAATTTAAAAATGGTACTCTAAAAATTAAAAAAATACTAAAAATAAATAAAAGTCAAACAAAAAAAATAAAAAGTTTAAATTAAAAATTAAAAGATTTTAAATTAAAAATTCGATACATTTAGGGATCAGTTGTCGATGCCATAAAAATATTGTATAAGATTAAAATTGTGATTGCTGAACGTGCAGGGTTATTTATTTATACAACATGCAATATCGGACAAAAGTTATTCTATGGAATATTTATTATTATTTATAATATGGAAATGCTGAACCGTAAATAACGATTTTCCAATACTTTGACATGAAAATTTTATATGTGGTTTTAAAAAAGGAACGTTGTTTTATCCCAAATGTGTATTAAGCTTTAATTGTGTTTTTAAAGTTAAAAAGGGGCATTTTTAGGGGTTTTATTTCTTATTATTAATCTGAATTTTATTTATTATTTCTCGAAACGTCTTCATGTTTACAGAGCTTGACTTCTGAATAAAAAAAAAATTTGATTCGAAAATCTGCAATTGAACAGAACTATAGGGGCTTGTCTCTACATACGCAAGTCTGTAGATTGGATTGGCATGAAAATTTTATATATGGTGTCAAAGTGGAATTTAGTTTTATCCCAAATGTATATTAAGTTTTATGTAGGTTTTTAAAGTTAAAAAGGGCATTTTTAGGGTTTTTAATTTTTTATTTTTATTATTAATAGGAATTTTATGTATTATTTCCTGAAACGGCCTGATAAATATAGCGCTTGACTGCTGAATTAAAAAAGTTTAACTCGAAAATCTGCCAGCAAACAAAACTGAAAGTGCTTGTCTCTACATGAGGTCATAAATGTGTAGGTTGGATTTCATCGGGTTTGAGGAGCCACACAATATCGCCCACGGCAAAATAATAAAGGCAAATGAATTTCAAATAAAAACTCTATTTACAGTCACATGTTTTTTTGTTTAAAGCATTAATTAAAATGTCATTTAAATTTTAATTGAATATCGCTATTTATAAAATGTAAATCCTTATGTCCTGAATCCAAAAAGTATATCGCATCAAAATTTACTCTTCGTTAAACGTTTCAAATGGGATTTCTCAGAAATTAAAAAAAGAAAATAATAACCTTTTCAAATTATTATTTTTTTCTTAATATATCTTGATTTTACCTTCAGTAATATCGCCCACTATTAAATAATAAGGGCAAAAACATTTCAACGAGTAAACTTTTCGTATATTAGCTCTACCCACGCTTCAAGTTGCATGTTTTTTTCATTAAAATTTTTAATTATGTGCTGTTTTCTCGTGACATATGTGTGGTTTTAAAACGTGATTGCAAAATGTTTTTACACGTGAGTTACTTTTGTGGTACATATATATATTTTTTTATCACGGAGATCAAATTTCTATTTTAAGTGAATAATAATTATTTTTCAAATCAATGTTTCTGTACACCCACGTATACTCCCACCACCAAGTATTTATTTTAAAATTAAAAGATAAGTTTACCAATATATTTATTTTAATAAATAATATCAGTAATATTATAAAATAGTTTTACCAATTATATTTATCTTAACAATGCATTATAATTTATTTAATCAGTGATCATAAAAATTATTCATATTTTTGTAATTAACTAAAAAGATAGGAAATTGTTTTTGAACTTAACAAAATAAATTCAGCTTTTATGCATTAGTAAAACTTGTAATTGTACCATAAATGTATGCAGTCAAACTGATTATAATAAATCAAATCAATTAATTCATTTTTTGTTGCTTTTAGAAGAACAACTATTAGATACAAAAATACAATTTGCTTTTAGTTAGTTAAATAATATTTCTATTCCATCTAATTGCATAACTTTTTTACTTAAATAATTTTTGATTTTATTTTAACAAACATTTTCATGCGTCATTAACGTCTTTAATGACGCATGAAAATGTTTGTCTTTATTCATTATTCATTATTTTTAATTGTTTTAAACTTCGACATTTGACTTTACTTGTTATTCTTTTTTTCATTTAAAAAAATCTATTTTGTTCCATTTTTCGCGTATGTGTGTCGTTTTTATATGAATATGCTGCTATTAGTATTATGATTTTTACAATACTAACTGAAACTTTGTATTGAAACATTGATTTTTCGTTTTCAATAATAATATATTTTGCAACAAGTATTAGTTCTTATAGTTGTAGAAAATTCTTTTATTTTATATTATTAAAAGTTCTCTAAAAGATTTGGAATTTCGTTTTTGTTAGGATTGTTTATTTCACTTAAAAGACTGATTAATTTTTAATAAACTATATTGTGTAATCAATTGAAGAATTTTTTTTTTAACTTTAATCAATTCCACTTTGCAAAAAAATTATTTATAAGAAATTAATTTCAAACTATTGCCTGGTTTCGTTTAAAATTTATCACAAATCTACATATTATTTTATGCATTAAGATTATTTTATGCTTTTAAAAAAATTCTCCAATTCATGACACAATTTAGTTTATTAGAAATTAATCAGTCTTTTTAAGAGAAATAAACAATTCTAACAAAAACGAAATTCAAAATCTTTTAGACAACTTTTAACATTATAAAATAAAAGAATTTTACAAAACTACAAGAAGTCGTGCTCGTTTCAAAATATATTATTAGTGAAAGAGAAAGATCGAATCATTAATATAAAAAGTACCAGTTCATTTTGTAAAAACCACAATATTAACAGCAGCATATTCATTTTTTCAATTCCTTCTATTAGCTCACACTCTCCCTATATATATCTTGTTCAAATTTTCAATCGTTCATAAAATACTTTTTATTCCTCCACTCAATTTCAAATACATTTTTTTTAACTTGTAGTGGATGACACTTGATGTTAATGCAGTTTTTTCAAATATTAATTCAGTAATTAAATTTAATTAATTAATTATATATTTTTTTAGATTTAAGTTGCATATATTTACCAATAGATGGCGCCAGATAAGCTTAAAAAAATGAATGAAAATTATTTTTAAAGGACTTTCTGCAATAGAGTGAAAAAAAAGTAGGAATTGACTTTAACATTTTTTTATATTACTTGTTATAAATTTAATTTGAAACTATTTTATAAAAGAATAGTTTTATTTTAATTTTCAAACAAACAATTCGATATTCTAACTCTAGATATATATTTTAAATTACGACTAAAACATTACACCATTTACTTATCAGTCCTTTTAATTTAATCATTTCTGGAGAAAAAAACCGAAATAAAATTCTTATCATTTGATGTAATCAGCGAATAAATTTATCATCTTCAACAGCAATAATTCTGCCTCTGTCTCTATCTCACCGTTAAAAGCAGGTGCATAAAAAGAAAACAAATTACCATATCGAATGATTTTTGTGCCACCATTATTCTAATTACACAAACGGTGAGATGTCATGGAAGAAAATAAAACTTTGCATTAAAAAAAAAAAAAGAAAAGATAAAATTCCCTCGTGTTGGCCAGCTGCACCAAAGTGATATTCAACACGACATTTGACTAATGGGTGCGTATCGTTCTAGAACGTAAATGTATGGTGATGGCGTCGTTCGAAATGGCGCCATTTTGCTGACTTGGAGAATGAGCTTGCCATGAAAAGTGGATGAAGTCATTTTAGCAATTTTGAAGAGATGTGTTTGTTAAGATTTTATTTATATTTGCTGTTAAAGTGGCTTTGATGTCTTGTCAAAGCTATTAATGAATACTGATTTATTTGCTTCTGAAAAGGCATTAGTTTTGTCAATTAGCTAAACATTACATAAAATTTGAACAGAATATTTCTCTGCTTTATACAATCTCAATTGTGTTCTTTATTTATGACCAATATAATTTATTTCATTATTATTCATGTTATATATCCGTATTTGATTATTATGCATACTCTCCTTGTTTTTAAAATACTTATTATATTATTACTTAAAAAAATCTAATGCAAATTTGTCGTGATTTAATTTTGAAATGTTTATAATGTAAAAGGGGTTTTTTTTAGGGGAAGAAATGCGTTTATTGTGTAAATTTTTAAGTTATAAAAAATAAAATTATGTGCATAATATTTGATATATGACAACTATTTTTTCTTTTTATTTCAATATTTATTCTTCTTTTTATTTTTCTTCTAATATTTCAACTTTTTCACAATAATTTTAAAAGAAACATATTGAGAAAAGGAATAATAAACATATGACGAATGGCAGCAGTGACCTTAAGTAACTAAAATTTTATCATTTGATGTAAAAAAGAAATATTATTTTCAACAACAAAAAAGAGTATTTGATTATTATTTTTATTTTGATTGGAAATGTTTGCCAATTTTATCATGATAAAATTTATAAAATGTTACATCTGTTCTATGCTCTTATCTATTTATTGAACGTCAGGAATATGTATGGATTGGAATTTCTTGACTTAAAAAAATAGTTGATTTCCTGCAGAATAAGTATAAGTTGTAAAATTGAGATAAAACGTCTATTATATTATTAAAAATGTATTCAGTATTTGTGTTACTATTTTTTTCTCCAATCATAAGTTGATTCTTTCTTACCTATTATGTATTCTTTTATTTTTCTTCCAATTATGTATTCCTTTCCCCCCATTTATATGCATTCCTTTTTTTTCCAATTATGTATTCATTTCTTTTTTATTTTTCATTCTCTTTTTTATTTTTCCAATTATGTATCCCTTTTTTTTTTTTTTTCAATTATGTATTCCTTTCTTTTATTTTTATTTTTCCCAATTTTGTATTACTTTGTTTGTTTGTTTTTTCTTTTTTTCAATTATGTATCCTTTTTTTTATTTTTCCAATTATGTATTCTTTTTTTTTCTTTTTCCATTTATGCATTCCTTTTTTTTTCCAATTATGCATTTCTTTTTTTTTCCAGTTATACATCCCTTTTTTTTCCAATTATGTATTCATTTCCTTTTTTTCTTTCTCGTTTCCAATTATGTATCCCTTTCTTTTTTCCAATTATGTATTTCTTTTTTTCTTCCAGTTATGTATTATTTTTTTCTACAATTAGAAAAAGAATGAAATGAATACATCATCCTTTTCAATGCTCTTATTGAAACCTGTAGCACCAAGTGCCAGAGCGCTAGTCACTCAGCCATCATACCCTCATCTAAATGTTTTATTTGATTCAAACACAAATGATAATCTTAAATCCTTAAATATCCAATGTATAAAAAGATAAAGTTAAAATTTTTCGAAATAAATTTGTACATTTAATTAGCATTTTAAGAGAATTTAATTGCATCTTGCCTTTTTTGCAGACATCCCTAAAGATCTAAAATGGTACTACAACCCTTTTGAAACCTTAATACGTTAAATTACAAATTTTAATAAAACACGTGTGTTATTCTTTCAAAAGTCTATGGATCTCCTTTGTATTTAATCTCATAATGCTTTAGAATCTGCTTTCATGAAGTGGATGGTTAGGAGGAAATCCGTCGACACTTTCGTGAAAACTTTCCTGAATTCTGACACACATGTGATAAATGTTTTAAATTCTTAAATCTCTTTTGAAAAGAATTTCTCGAAGAAAGAGAGAGAGATTGTGACAATTTTTCCGTCTGTCATCGTAAACTTCGACTTCCTCATTAGTATTCCAACAACTGTTTTGAAACTTTTCACCACATTTCGGTTCAAGTCTTGATCCAGTACCCAATCTGCCTTCTGGAGTGATGTACGTTTCTTCAAAAGTTAGAGAGCTGAGTTTCATGAATATTTCATCACTAGTCTCTAATTAGTTACTTATGGCACCGCGTGAATTAAGTGCCGAGTTATGCTGGAATGACAGCGAATCATTTTAACGAAGTGATCATTCTTTAACATATTTTGAATAACTTCTGTGCATTTGTGCATAACTTTTGGAATTTGTTTAATTCGTTAACCCCTATGCAATTTTGCGTTTATTAGTATGTGCTATTCATTGAATTCCTGCAGAAGATGTAATTTCTTCGTACAAATGAGTATGATGTTTTTTATCTTTATTTCTTTAAACCTTAGCAGGTTAATGTATTTTTTTTATATGCTAGTTGGAGATTTATTTAATATACGTCATAAAAGTGTGAATTATATTTTTCATTTATTGTCACAAAATGAAAAAAAAACAGGATTTTTTATATTTAAACATCCAATGAATTAGTGATACTTGACTCGTGTCACAGTGATAACATGCGAAGCTAATCTGTGGAAGAGAGTTTAGGTTCGAATTCTCTGGCGGCGTACGTTTCAGTCATTTTCAGAAAGGAGATTGGCAATGGCTATTGCATCAATGTATGTACAGTGTCTGTATCGATAGTCAAGATACTTAATAAGAATTTTCCGGGTTCCGATACTCAAATGGGGGTATTAAAGTCTTAAGACTTAACCTTAACCTTAAATATTCTTAATACCGTAAAATCTTCCTGAAAGCCATTTTTTCTTCTTTCAACGTTGCCAGTGAGAGTGTTCGTTGGGAGATTACAAATATTAGTAAATCATTTAAATGCATGATGCATTCGTCTGCTGAAGGGTTATAAGACTCAAACTCATGATATACAATAACAGTATGAAACTATTTGCTGCTTAACAATAAATTTTATGGTCTTCAATGAGTTGGAGATTTATGGTAATCCAGGTGGTTTATGGCGATTTATGGTAATCCACCTGGCACCAGTGGCGTAACAATAGGGTGGCAAGATGGGCAAATTGCCCGCAAGCCCCGCCCGAGCAAAGAGGCTATGAGTATGGGGAAGAACTGACATTTATTATTATATGGGACATTGATAAAAACCTATTTAAGAAATTTTATGAGACAGACAAATTACGCAATTTGGCTATTCTACCCCTCGATCATTCTATGGCCCGAAATTCAACTTGACACTTTTGCTGATTAGAAAGCCCGAAAAAAGAAATTTTAATAGATAAACTTTTTACTTCAAAAATACTATTAATTTTAATTAAATATCCCTTTTAAATTAAAATTTCATATTTTCAACCAAAAATACGTATTTTAGGTAGTGCTTTATTAAAAAGAAAGTACAATGATGATATTTTGCATTGAGGGGCCCCCATTCGAAAAATTTACCACGGGCCTGAGATGGTGTAGTTACGTTACAGCCTACTCCGGGCTTGAATGGTCGAGTGTCTGGCGCTTGGTACCACAAGCTTCGGTTTCGAGTCATGGATTCGTTCGGTTTCGGTTTGGTGCCATGGATGTTTGTAGTGGTTCGGAATCCACTTTAAGCCGTAGGTCCCGATCTCATATGACTGTAAGAGCGTCACAGAGCAAAAGTCAGACTTCTACCTACGGGTGCTTCATCACAACAGAAGCTGCCCCCTTTCCCTCCATCCATGAGTAGATCACTCATGGGATGTCCGTCCCTCACTACAGGACATTGAGGATTAGTCACTATGCAACAACAGCCTACTCCAATGGAAAACTTGGGAATTCGACAAGGGAAAACCAAACCAAAAGATTCCATGTCTATGTCGAAAATAGGCACGATAAATCTGTATGACCAAAATTTGTACAATTAGGTTCAAGGAGAATGGAAGTTGTCAATCCTTCACTAGTGCGTGTTTGTTCCAAAATGTGGGTGCACTGTAGCGGACTTCCTATGTGCATTCTGGGTATTACTGATTCTTCTACATATCCGACATATTTGATCTAATATCTAAATTTGGCTTCAACAATAGCTGATATTTAAAAAAAAATAATCTTCTTTTATTCATATATTATGTTCTGCCAAATCTATCTCAATGACATCAATCTATATAGACCAAAAAAGTGATCCAATCTACATTTGTATTATATGTCAGTCAGCCATTATGTCATCTTAAGTAAGCATATGGAGATCGCGTTAGTATAATTTTTGCAGTTAATATTAGGGGAAAATGGTGGTTGAATCCATAACATTGCAATACTTTACTACCGACAATTCGGCTAACTACCATTAGAAACAACCGTATTCAATATTTTAAAAGCGTCCCATATTTGAATCAGTTGTATAATAATTTTTTTAAATTTCTTATCATCTGAAAGAAATGGAAAATTAATATCACTTTACTTCACAACAAAAGCAGCAAATTTTTTAACAATATTCTCTTAATGTAAAATCATTATAAATTTATATTTTAAGAAAAAAATCGCTTTTCAAATTATCATATCCATAATATCTATCCAAAAGCTGTTCGATTTTATCAAAAAAATGCAGCAAAATTATATTAAAAGCATGTTCTTTACAAGAAAAAACTGGTTTTTTTTTTCTTTTTGTAAAGAACATGTTTCCAAAATTTTGTTCGTTCCTTTTTAATAGCAAGGGGTTTTGCTTAGAAGAGAGTTAATTTCTTTTTGGATAATTTTTTTTGTATGTAATTCGTAAATATGATGAAGATCAAGGGAAAAAAATTATCAGAATTTTCAATTTTTTTTATGAAACAACAATACGTGCACATTCTAATTTTAATCTGGTAAAGCATACTGTAATATTGACATTTAATCTTATTTAAATACCATCCACACGCCATTTTTTTTTATCTCAAAAAATATAATGAACAATACTTTATTTATTCAAATTTCAAACAATAGGTCTTATTTTGCTTTTCATTCAAAATATAATAACGGGAAAAAATTGAAATTTGATGTTATAAATTAAATAAAAAATTAATAATCTTTTTTAAACTAAGAAATGATTTTAGTACTAAAATAACTCGAACATTGTAATGATACAAAATTATATATTTTTCAATAGAGAAACAATTGTTATATGCTTTTTCTTACCAGGTTTTTAATCTATGAATATTTACTTTAGTTTAATTCACATAGCGCACAATATTTATTTTTGTAACATTAATTTATAATGTGATTTAAAACAAAGAATTTTGTTGAATGAAAATAATATCGTCTGCCAGTGAATTGTTTTTTTATTTACGCTTTATTTATTATTTTTTATTTTGTGCCAGTTTTATTAAAATGTTAACAGAAAAAAAAAAATCGTTTGAATGACCAGCAGTATCCTAAATTTAATCGAGAATTTAAAACATTTTTTATATTTCCAATCATTGTTCTTGGATTATTTATTATATTTTATTTTTTTCCATTTATCTTTAAAATATTTTTTTACCAGATTTTTAATCTATGAATATTTACTTTTTAATTCATAGCAGATTATATTTATTTTTTAACATTAATTTATAATATGATTTAAAACAAAGAATTTTGTCGAAAGAAAATAATATCGTTTGCCAGTGAAATGTTTTTTTATTTTGATGCTTTATTTTTTTATGCCAGTTTTATTAAAAGGTTAACAGAAAAAAAAATCGTTTCAATGTTCCCGAGTATCCTAAATTTAATCGAGAATTTAAAACATTATTTATATTTACAATACTTTTTCTTGTGTTACTTATTAAATTTAATTTTTTCCATTTATCTTTAAAATACTTAAAAGCACGTAAATAAATCGTTTTAGAATTAAAATAATTCGAAATTATAATGATGCAAAATTATATGTCATTTATTAGTGAAACAATTGTTATTATTATTTTTTTTTTTTTTACCAGATTGTTAATCTATGAATGTTTACTTTAATTTAATGCACGTAACAGACGATATTTTATTTTCAACATTTATTTATAATAGGATTTAAAAAGAAAAATTTTGTTGAAAGAAAATAATATCGTCTGCCAGTGAATTGTTTTATATTTTTATGCTTTATTTTTATTTTATGCCAGTTTTATTAAAATGTTAACAGAAAAAAAAAATCGTTTGTGTGTCCGCAGTATCCTAAATTTAATCGAGAATTTAGAACATTTTTTTTTTTATATTTCGAATAGTTTTTCTTGGATTATTTATTATATTTTATTTTTTTCCATTTATCTTTAAAATATTTTTTTACCAAATTGTTATGTACTTTTTCTACCAGATTTTTAATCTATGAATATTTACTTCAGTTTAATTCCCATAGCAGACGTTATTTTATTTTTAACATTAATTTATAATGTGATTTAAAACAAAGAATTTTGTTGAAGGAAAAGGATATCGTCTGCCAGTGAATTGCTTTTTATTTTTATGCTTTATTTATTATTTTATGCCAGTTTTATTAAAATGTCAACAGAAAAAAAAATCGTTTGAATGTTCCGCAGTATCCTAAATTTAATCGCGAATTTAGAACATTTATTTTTATGCTTTATTTTTATTTTTTTATTTTATGCCAGATTTATTATTTTTATTAAAATGTTAACAGAAAAAAAAATCATTTTAATCTCCCGCAGTATACTAAATTTAATCGAGAATTTAAACCAATTTTTTTTATATTTCCAATACTTGTTCTTGGATTATTTATTATATTTTATTTTTCCCATTTATCTTTAAAGCATTTTAAAAGCACGTACATTTTTAAAACATTCTAATTTTTCTAGCACATCCCAATTACAGATTTATCCAAGACCAAACGATAATTCTTTTTTTTTTTAAATAATAAGCAATTCAATTCTGTATTCTATAAGTTGCATGTTGAGACCGCACCATCCCCAGAGTAATCATTAGGAAGTGGATTACGAATTGTTTCGTTTGATTACTCCAGGGACATGAATTATGCAGCTCTGTGCGCAATTATCGACTCCATTTCCTGCATCCATCCCCCCTAGGCACGGACCGATCCCTCCCTTCGAGCAAGATGTTCAAATTAAATGGCGATCTGTACGTACAGCAAAATTAATTCGAGTTGATCAAACTTCTGCTGCAGAGCTACCGGAATTTCCGCCGTGAGACAAGTAATAGTTTGGGATTTAAAGTCAGTTTGCGTCGTCAGCTGATATTAGTTTTAAATTCAAAAATATTTGCTTTAGATTTAATGTCATGGTTTAAAAGGCTAATTATGCTGGTTCATGTGTTTACTGTTACCGTTTCTGATAAAATGCAGTTCGAATATTAAAAAATTCATGATGAAGATGAAATTTTCTTTTTATATGTTAGATGTAATGTAATGCATTTTATAACTGATTTAATGATTTTAGCCACCAACCTTCTTCGTTGGCGCGCGGCCTGATGGCCAATTGGCTAGCGCTCGAGCCGTTGGTACCATAGGCTTCAGGTTCGACTTCTGGCGGTGGCATGGATGTTTGTGAGGGGTTCGGAATCAGGTTAGACTGTAGGTCCCGGTCTAATTAGCCTAAAGTGTGCACAAAAGGACCGTAGAGCGACAAACCAAACTATCTCACTTGGTAGACATCTAGACCAAGCCCACGAACCCATATTGGCTCATAGTTGAAGGGGAAGAGGGCAGCTTTTGTTGTGATTGTTGGCTGACAACCATACCCCGTAAAAATCCAGCGTCACGGAGCCAAGTGAAACATCTACATACTGGTGCTCCATCATAACAGTAGCCCCCCCCCCCGCCCTTTTTCCCTCTTTCCATGAAACCACACAGGTTCTAGAATTTGGTCTAAATGTTGCCATCAGCCAAGTGGGATAAGAAACAATTATTAATATTCTGTATTAATATTAATACAATGTACTTCAATATAAAGTACAAAATTAATATTCTGTACTTTATATTGAAGTATTATTAAGCAGCAGCCATTTCAACTTTATGTACTAATTCTCAGAGTATTAGTTTCATAAATCAATTTTCATAATTCTCGTTTCACATACCAATTATAATAATACAGTCTTCAATATCGTTCCCTGCCAAACTCCTAAATTAGTGTTAAAGAGTGCCACTAGCGTGCAGATGGTCTCATGTGCAATTACTGATTTTAGAATAGATACATTTACTGATTTTAGAATAATTGCAGTTACCGCTTTCAGAATAGTTGTACTTACTGCTTGACTCGATAGTGATATTAAAATGAAAATTATCTCTCATCAACAGTCAGATTGTTTTACTCTTGAATGAAATTCAAATTCAAGGCAGTTAATTATATTTTACCAGTTTATATTATATTATAATATATATATATATATATATATGGAAATTCAAAAGAATTCTTGCGTTGAATTAAGTAATTCTTACAAATAAATCATTCATTGTACACGTTCCAATAATGCCGGAAGTATAACCATAATTTTCAATATTTTATGTTATTTCGTTGGGCAATCTAAAAGGAGGCCAAAATGCGTATGTTAAAAACATATAACGCATTTGAAAATTATTTTTTGGGTATCCAACAAAAATAGCAAATGGTATTTGTTGAATTATGCATCCTAAATCTTGTGTCCTTCGAAAATCCTATTACATACAGTAATAAATAGAAATTCTTATAAAGAAATGTCTTCTTCTATTCTTTTAGAATACAAAGTTAAAAAAAAGAAAACTTTTTAACCGTATTAATCGATAATTATTTACCTTTTTAATCATTTTATTTTAGAAAAATCGATTATTTTTCTTATATATATATATATGTATATTCCTATACTATATTATTCCTTCCGATACTTCACAAGTATTTCATGGCGACATAAAAAAACAACTCGGGTTCCTTAGTTGTAAACTGAGTCCTCTGGTTAATAAAATTCCTTAGGAGAGTTTATTAAGTTATAAAAGAGAAGCAGGATTTGCAACTGTGCGAGAAATTAAAGTCCTTTGTCTTACTCCTAAGATTCTTACATTGACAGCAATTGGTTTTGGCTGGAAGAGCGTATATTATACGACATCGTAAATGACAGGACATTGTACTAAAAATAGGATCTTTGGAAAAACTAAAAAAATGGTTATTTTTTTCTATACCAAGATTTGTGTGACATTAGAAGGTAAAAAACTACGATAGTATAAAAGTTGGACATTGGATTTCATGGTGAATGATAAATAACTCAAAATTGAAGCACTCAAATTTCAAGTAAATTATGTCCATGAAAATCATTTTAGAAATCAAATGATAATAAGCGTTTTTGAAGATTCTTATTTTATAAGATGGATCGCAAATATTTATGCTATGTCAGATGATAAAAACATCCATTGCAAATTTAGTACGTGTTTTTTTTTATGTTGTCCTTAAAATAGTACATTGGAGAATGGTTTTGGAACTTTTTGCAAGTGGAATTATATTTTAAAAATTTTGATGTTGCTTAATTGCTGAAATCAGAGCTTTTGAAGATTCTTATTTTATACAGATGGACTGCAAATAATTATGCTTTGTCTGATGATAAAAACAGCCATTTAAAATCCCTTATGTGTGTTTTTTTTATTATTATTATTATTATTTAGTCCTTAAGATAATACATTGCAGAATGGTTTTGGAACCTTCTACCTTGATGTCTTGCCTTAAAAAATTGTGTTTAAAACTAACTGTAAAAATTTTATTAAATTGAAATTTGTTTCTGTTTATATTTTATCCAATGCCAATTTTTTTAACAAAATTATTACTGAATTTAATATTTTTTATCCAAGATTGCTATTAAACGTTGACGGTTTGTTTTGTTGCTTTACTATCGTTTTATGCACACTTTGGGCTAATTGGACCGGGACCTATTGTTTACCATGGATTCCGAACCATTAACAAATGGTCATGCCACCGCCAGGATTCATATCTGAAGCCTGTGGTACCAAAGGCCAGAGCGCCAGCCAGTTTGGTAGTGCCAGTTCGGTAGTTAATAAAAATGATGGTAAATAATTGATACATTCAGGCATAACTAGATTTGGCATTCAACTAATAAAAGAAAGTAGAATACAGTTTAGATTGCAAAGTATGAACTTTGGTGCATACTATACAAAAATGAATAAAAATCTATATTCAACACTTAAACAAATAAATTGCAATTAACATTTCCTTTATGCCATCCCATTACATATTTTTTCAATTTCCTTCTTACGAACTGTCTGTTAATTAACCCATTGAATAAAATTGACATTCATAGCACAAAGTAATAACTGGTAAAAAAAAAAAAATGCATTCACTCCACCATGTTTCTTTTCTAATTTTTAACCTGCAACTAACTGTAACTGCAACTGCTGGTCGTTTAGTATTCCAGAACGGGTGCGAGTTGGGAAACGACTTCTGAATCCTTGCAATTATCCACGGGAAAAACGTGTTCGCTGTATCTTCTCCCATTAACTGTGCAAACTCGATTAATAGAGAATTAAATTCACCATTTATTTAGCTTACTAAACATGGTTACGTGAGCAGAAAACGTTTTTGTTCTTCTATCTTAATGAGATTAACTCCTCCTGGATTGCAACGGTTGAGTTCCATTCTACAGGACCATGTCTGTTCTGAGTGCTAAGTGTGAAATACTATGTGAATTTTTCTGTTTTAGTTTGAAGATTAAGATAGTTGGGAGATAGTATTAAAACTTTTCTTTTTCTCTAGATTCGATAGCGATTGCATCAATTAATTGATGTGGATTAAGTGCGATGGACGATAAGTTTTATGGTAACCATTAAGATTTATTGATGATCGATTTGTGCTTCGAATTGAAAAATGTCGATCAAGGATTTCATGTAGTTTTTTAGCCGGTGTGGAGTTTAAATGGTGTTGAATTTTTCTATTAAGTGTATTCATCCGTTACATAAATAAGATAAGAGGTTAAGTAGTGATTACGCAAATTGATAAGGATTAGCAAACATCTATAATGGAATTTGTGTATGTGTTTTATTGCTTATGATGTTTTTCAATGTAAGACGGTTTTATCTGAATTAATTTGTCTGGACAACTGCTGATATGTAGCGGTTTTATAGTTATGTATGGGGTAAATTTGTATTAAAATATTTCTCTTTCTCTCCTCCTCGCTATGCATTCACAATTTGCATTAAGATTCTGACCATATAGATTTGGTTTGGTTTGTCGCTCTACGGGTCATCTTGTGCACACGTTGGGCTAATTAGACCGGAACCTACAGTTTAACGCGGATTCCGAACCACTGACAAACACCCATGCCACCGCCTGGATTCTAACCTGAAGCCTGTGGTACCAAATTCCTGAGCGCTAGCCAGTTGGGTAGTGCCAGGGAATTAGTTAATAGAAACGATGGTAAATAATTCTGATACATTCAGGCATAAGCAGATATGACATTCAACTGATTAAAGAAACTAGAATACGGTCTAGATTGCAAAGTATGAACACAACAAGTATGAATAAAATAAAGTATGAATAAAAATCAATTTTCAACACTTAAACAAATTGTTGTTGTTGTTGTTGCTTATCCCCTTGATTTAGAATCCTAAACCAAGTCCAGTAGATCATGCTGCATCAATAGATCGCTAAGGGCAAGAAGCAGCTTCAATTTGGAGAGGAACCACGAGGGCTGAAGTCTGACTTTTTCCTCCAGGTGCCTGCTATGCTTTAGCTGGATGTAATAGGGTGGCCTTCACGCCTTGGGTGGCCCTACCAGGAGTAAAAACTCCCGACGTACATCGCCCACCCTATCCAGGGGCACCCTCCCGCCACGATGAGGCAGCATAGCAGGACTTGGGAGGGACTTAAACAAATAAATTGCTATTAACATTTCCTTTAGGCCACCCCTTTACATATTTTTTTCAATTTCTTTCATACGAAATATCTGTTAATTAACCAATTGAATGAAATTGGCATTCATAGCACAAAGCAATAACGGGTAAAAAAAATGCATTCACCCCACCATGTTTCTTTTCTAATTTTTAACCTGCAACTAACTGTAACTGCAACTGCTGGTCGTTTAGTATTCCAGAACTGGTGCGAGTTGGGAAATTCACTCAAACGACTTCTGAATCCTTGCAATTATCCATGGGAAAAACGTGTTCGTTGTATCTTCTCCCATTAACTGTGCAAACTCGATTAATAGAGAATTAAATTCACCATTTATTTAGCTTACTAAACATGGTTACGTGAGCAGAAAACGTTTTTGTTCTTCTATCTTAATGAGATTAACTCTTCCTGGATTGCAACGGTTGAGTTCCATTCTACAGGACCATGTCTGTTCTGAGTGCTAAGTGTGAAATACTATGTGAATTTTTCTGTTTTAGTTTGAAGATTAAGATAGTTGGGAGAGAGTATTAAAGTTGTTCTTTTTCTCTAGATTCGATAACGATTGCATCAATTAATTGATCTAGATTGGATTAAGTGCGATGGACGATAAGTTTTATGGTAACTATTAAGATTTATTGATGATCGATTTGTGCTTCGAATTGAAAAATGTCGATCAAGGATTTCATGTAGTTTTTTAACCGGTGTGGAGTTTAAATGGTGTTGAATTTTTCTATTAAGTGTATTCATCCGTTACATAAATTCAATAAGAGGTTAAATAGCGATTACGCAAATTGATGAGGATTAGCAAACATCTATAATGGAATTTGTGTATGTGTTTTATTGCTTATGATGTTTTTCAATGTGAGGCAGTTTTATCTGAAGTCATTTGTAGTCATTGAAACTGCAGATATGTAGCGATTTCATAGTTATGTGTGGGGTAAAGCTGCATTAAAATTTTTCTGTTTATTCCCCTTGGAATGCATTCACGATTTGTATTCAGATTATGGCTATATAGAAGATGCGAATTGATGAGGATTAGGAAACATCTATAATGGAATGACTGTACCAGCGATACTGCTATGAGTCATTACAGAAATGGAAAAAGGGTCACAAACTATTGCTTTGGCTTTAGGAATCATTTTTCTCTTGGCTTATTCAAAGTAGGAAATGCACTGCTGGACATTTAAAATGCAACATCAAGAAGGACAAGAGACAAATTTATTTCTGGGATTATGTACTCGATTCTATTTGATTTGAAATGCAGCTTTCATTAAGGTGAGGAAGGCCAGAATATCAGCAATAAATTGTTCCTTCCACAGCTGCCAATAACCGCTGCTACACTCCGCAGCATTGAGTAAAAGAGTCTTTGGACATGTTGTTGGGGAATGGAAATCCATGCTGCCTCTACAATTAGCCAAAGTTCATCTTCCGCGTAGAAGAAATAGGCCGTGGTATCAATGCAATATGGTGAACTAAGAAGAAAACTTCATTAATGCGTGCAACGTGTGATTCATATTGTTCTTTCGAGATTTAGCCGCTAGAAAGATGTGAAGGTAAAGAAGGACAACGGACTGTAATACCTCAGAGATATACCATTAGTTAGTAAGTGTACCAGTAATGCGTATTAGGGGTCTGCCAGAACATAATGGAATATAATACCACCCACATCATGACACCGATTGCATTACGAGTATGACGATGCATAACACAATAGTTGAGTAGCTTCGCTCCAAGGTGTCTCCAAACTCTAATCCGATCATCGTGGTATTGCTGGCAGAAGCGAAATTCGACGAAATCGCAATGTCTTGCCATTCGGATGTTCATCTTCGCTGTTTACTGCACCATTACAAACGCAAACGCCTGCGGTTTAAAGATAACGTAAATGTAAGCAAGACAACGAATCTAACGGCCAGTTCACTTTTAAATGGCGACGTCGAATTGTTGATGCGAACATAGTTGTGTTACAGACTGTATTCGTTTGATATGGTTGCGGATGTGGCAGTTGCGAGTACGAGTTGCTGCTTCTTATTTAGCATTTCCTTTCGTAAACATCAATTGCTGAGATTTTATCTCGCGTTTCAAAGATTCATATTATTCATTCATGGATAGTTCCGAAACAAATATTGGTGCTTAATTCAAAACTACAGTTTGTTAGCATGATTACCTAGATAGATCTTCACCCTCGAGACTTCGTGAAGGATTCAATTTAGCCCTTAGACTAAAAAGTGTGGAGATACTTGCTTTTAATCGAAGAGATTTAAGAGAGATCTTGCATTAAGATGGGCGAATTTATAATTATTTATTATTAATCGTTATTGAAAAAAAAAATTCAGGATTCCGTAAATTATTTTATTTTACTTTTAGTATAATGAGAGTGGCGCAGAAATAATCTTTTTTGATAAGTTCGCTATTTTCTTAATTCGTTAAGTGCTAATTGAGTTCATTACTAGATTAAAAATTTTATTCTTAACTTAATTTGTTTTTGTTTTGTGGGGTAAATACACAAACTAACGACGAAAAGACGTTGATTGACATATTAAGATATCACATTTTTTGTTTTGTTTAAAGACGGTATTAAGACTCTTTTTTTTTTCGGATGAATTCGAGATTACTTCATTTCTTAAGATGCTTAGTAATAATTGGGCTAATTAATGGAATAAGAAGTTCTATAAATTACTTTTATCTGTGTTACTGATAAAAAAAAGGTGCACATATTTAAGGATAATGATGTATTTGCTATTTAGCTAAGGAGGGTGAGATTTTGTTTTTATTTATATTTTCATTCGAGTTCTGTTTATTTCTTCAGATGAGGATTTTGTAAAAGCCGTATATAATTTTAAATTGCTTGTGCTGTGTTTTTTAATAGTAAAAACACTTATTCACAATATAAATTGTTGTCAACTTGTGGACACGAGCCCTGGAAGGTTACAATTCGAATTTGTGTCGAATTTTTGAAGTCATCGCTTTCAGAAATGTAAAATCTGGATGGCAATGATTTGTTGTTTGTAAACCATACGCAAATGCGAGGCAGTTTCCCTTAAAAGTCATCCCAGAAGGTAATGCCCACCAATCAATATCGGTTTGTCGGCTGTTCGTAGCATACGTAAGTGGAACATGAGACTCGCCTATATTCAACAATAATTCTATTGACTACGCACGAAATGGAAGACTATTTTACGTGTGAGTTTTTATATCTGGACAGTTTTTACCTTATTAAAATAAATTAAAGTTTTATTCAATTACTATTTTTTTTTATTTTAGCCAGTGATTAAAAAAAAGGGATCATATATAAAGTGGTAGCATATGGTAACATACATAAGTGGAACACGTGATTTACCTTATTAAAATTAATTAAGGGATTTTTTTCAATTATTATTATTATTTTAACTAGTTGTTAAAAAAGGAAGCATATATAAAGTATAAGTAGGCAAACTAGTTGGTCTACTACTAGGTCGTTGTTCAACAATATGACTATGCGAGAAATGATTTACTTGATTTTTTAATTCTGGACAGTTTTTACCTTATTAAAATTAACTAAGGTTTTTTTTAATTATTATTATTCTAATTTTTTATTTTAACTAGTGATGAAAAAAAGGAAGTATATACCACTGTGTCAAAAAAGTAAGATAAATTTTAGATTTAAAATTCCCGGGGCTTATGGAATTTCAATTTTTTTAGGTTGTTGGCACTGTCCTTGACATCTGTGTGAAATTTGACGTCCAAATATTCATTAGTGTTTGAGTTACGCTTGGATTTGTGAGACGCTAAAACTGATTCCGGTGATTTTTGAAATGTCTGAATTAATTGAGCAAAAAAATTAAATTTTGAATTTGCTATAAAAATAATAAAATTTGTTATTAATATTATTATTGTTTATTTAATTTATTATTATTATTATTATTTATTATTAATTATTATTTTAATAAATATCGGTTAAAAAAAAGGAAGCATATATTAAGTGATAGTATATGGTAGCATGACTTGCCTATGTTCAACAATAATTTTATTGACTGTGCGAGAAATGGAAGACTGTTTTATTTTGTGAGTTTTTAATTCTGGACAGTTTTTACCTTATTAAATTTAATTAAGGTTTTTTTTTTCAATTATTATTATTATTGTTATTTTTATTTTAGCTAGTGGCTAAAAAAAAAGGAAAAAAATTATAATCAAATGTTCAAAAATAATCAACATCATTAAGAATCGGTTTCCATTATCTTTTCAAAAAAATAAAAAAATATTCTTTTCAATTTCATCCTCTCGTAAGTTCTTTTGTTGATTACATTTTGAAAAACATTTCCACTTCACAAAGAAATATCTTTTATGCATTTTTTTATAAAAGTCTTTTTATCATTTATGTATTACTGCGATCTTATAATTTTTTTCCTTTCGGGAAGAACTATTCCTCCATTAAGGCTTGACAAAAAAAATAATATATTTTTAAAAAAAATATTCCTTGCGTTAATTTAATTAAATATTTCGTCGCGAACGAACGCACCTTTGCTTCAAATTAATTTAGGTTTCTAATAACCCTTAATTAAGAAACTCCATCTTTCGGAAACTGATTAGCATGGTAAACTTTTGAAAAGAGAATTCTCTTTGTTTTTGTACCTTGACTAATTTATTGCTTTTGTACTTTTAATTATGTCGATGCATTGTTTAGGTGGTTTCAATTTTGTCACAAATGGAAGTAAATATATCAGAATTAATGTACATTATTTGAATCGGTTGGTTGATTTTGTATGAAAAGAAAACATAAAACTTGAGGTTTGTTTATTTGTGAACAACAATAAATATTTTGAGATCTATTATTCTGTATTTTTAATATTTTTGATTATTACTTGGATATTTTCTTGTATATATCCATTCATAGTTATTTTTTGTATGCTACAGTATAGAAATAATTTAACCTAAAAATAACATACAAATATGGAGTTTATTTTTACTTTTATTATGATTGTCGATAATAAACTTAATTTTTTTATTCTTCTCCGTTAAAGTAAATAGAGAAGAAAAATGTAACTTGTTAGTATTTGCAGCCACTATTATCTTTATCTTTTTGCCTTGAATTGTAAACAATGTCTTTTACAATGTATTCTGTTTCTGTTTTATCATTCATTATCTTGGAGATCTTTTCTGTTATATTAATTTATTATTTTGTATTTGTTTATTAAAGTGTTTTGTTTTTTGTTGTTACCTTATTAAAGTTAAGGTGTTTTTTTCAATTATTATTATTATTTTATTTAAACTAGTGGTTTAAAAAAAGGAACCATATATAAAGTCGTAGCATACATAAGTGGAACACTAGACCTGCCGATGTTCAACAATAATTCTATTGACTATGCGAGAACTGAAATACTATTTTACTTGTGAGTTTTTAATTCTGGACAGTTTTTACCTTATTAAAATAATTAAGTTTCTTTTTATTATTATTTTAACTAGTGGCTAAAAAAAAAGGAAAAAAATGATAATCAAATGTTGGAAAATAATCAACATCTTTAAGAATTGGTTTCCATTTGCAAAAAAAATAAATATTCTTTTCAATTTCATCCTCTCGTAAATTCTTTTGATGATTACATTTTGAAAAACATTTCCACTTCATAAAGAAATATCTTTTATGCATTTTTTTAAAATAAGTCTTTTCATTATTTATGTATTACTGCGATCTTATTTTTTTTTTTTCCTTCCTGAAAGAACTATTCCTCCATTAAGGCTTGACAAAAAAAATTCGCTTTAAAAAAATATTGCTTTGCGTTAATTTAATTAAATATTTCATCGCAAACGAACGCACCTTTGCTTCAAATTAATTTAGGTTTCTAATAACCCTTAATTAAGAAACTCTATCTTACGGGAAACTGATTAGCATGGTAAACTCTTGAAAAGAGAATTTCTCTTTGTTTTTGTACCTTGACTAATTTATTGCTTTTGTATTTTTAGTTATGCCGATGCATTGTTTAGGTGGTTTCAATTTTGTCACAAATAGAAGTAAATATATCAGAATTAATCTCCATTATTTGAATTGGTTGCTTGATTTTCTATGAAAAGAAAACATAAGACTTGAAGTTTGTTTATTTTTTGACAACAATAAATGTTTTGCGGTCTATTATTCTGTATTTTTATATTTTTGATTATTATTTTCAAACAATATTCTTGTATATACATCCATTCATAGTTATTTTTTTAATGGTAAAGTATAGAAATAATTTAACCTAAAAATAACACATAATAATTGAGTTTATTTAAATTTTTTTTCATGATCATCGATAATAAACTTAATTTTTTTATTCTTCTTCATTAAAGTAAATAGAGAAGAAAAATTTTACTTGTTAGTGTTTACAGCCACTATTGTCTTTATCTTTTTGCCTTGAATTGTAAACAATGTTTTTTACAATGTGATCTGTTTTTGTTTTATTGTTCATTATATTGGGAAGTCTTTTCTGTTATTTTTATATTAATTTATGATTTTGTATTTGTTTTTACAATGCTTTATTTAGGAGTAATTTTATCTTCGTGTTAGAATGCTTTTTTTTTTTGCAATATTTATTTATTTATTTCTTTGTTTATTTATGCAGTTTGGTTATATAAAGGCAGACTATTTACTTGTACTATAAGATTATTTTACTTGTGAGTTTTTAATTTTGGACAGTTTTTAATTTATTAAAATTAATTAAGGTTTTTTTCAATTATTATTATTATTGTTATTTTATTTTAACTAATGGTTTAAAAAAAAGGAAGCATATATAAAATGGTAGCATATATAAGTGGAAAACGAGATCCGCCTATGTTTTACAATAATTCTATTGATTATACGAGAAATGGAAGACTATTTTACTTGTAAGTTTTTAATTCTGGGCAATTTTTACCTTATTAAATTGATTAAGGCTTTTTCAATTATTTTTTATTTATTTTAACGTTCTTAAAAAAATGGAAGCATTTTAAAGTGGTAGTATATGGAAATAAAGGACAAAAATGATAATCAAATGTTGGAAAATAATCAACATCTTTAAGAATCGGTTTCCAATATCTTTTCAACAAAAAAAAAAAAGAATATTCTTTTCAATTTCATCATCTCGTAAGTTCTTTTGTTGATTACATTTTGAACAACATTTCCACTTCTTGAAGAAATATCTTTTTTTCTATTTTTTTTTTTTTTTTTAAATCTTTTCATCATTTATGTATTACTGCGATCTTATTTTTTTTTTTTTTTTCGGAAAGAACTATTCCTCCATTAGGGCTTGACAAAAAAAAAGAATTATTTTTATAATATATTATTCCTTGCGTTAATTTAATTAAATATTTCGTCGCAAACGAACGCACCTTTGCTTCAAATTAATTTAGGTTTCTAATAACACTTAATTAAGAAACTCTATCTTACGGAAACTGATTAGCATGGTAAACTCTTGAAAAGAGAATTTCTCTTTTTTTTGTACCTTCACTAATTTATTGCTTTTGTAGTTTTAATTATGTCGATGTATTGTTTAGGTGGTTTCAATTTTGTCACAAATAGAAGTAAATATATCAGAATTAATCTCCATTATTTAAATTGGTTGGTTGATATTCTATGAAAGGAAATAAATGTTTCAGCATCGACTATTCTGTATTTTTAATATTTTTTATTATTATTTTTAAAGAATATTCCTTGTATATATCCATTCATGGTTTTTTTTTTGTGTGTGTTCTACAGTATAGAGGTAATTTAACCTAAAAATTGCACACAAAAATAGAGTTTATTTTTACTTTTATCATGATCATCGATAATAAACTTAATTTTTTATTCTTCTTCGTTAAAGTAAATAGAGAAGAAAAATGTAACTTGTTAGTCTTTGCAGCCACTATTATCTTTATCTTTATCTTTTTGCCTTGAATTGTAAACAATGTTTTTTATAATTTATTCTGTTTTTGTTTTAGTGTTTTTTATCTTGGAGGTCTTATCTGCTATTTTAATATTAATTTATTATTTTGTATTTGTTTTTACAGTGTTTTATTTAGGAGTAATTTCCTCTTCGTGTTAGGATGTTTGTTTTTCTTTTGCAGTAATACTTATTTATGCAATTTGATTATATAAAGTCAGACTATTTACTTGTACTATAAGACTATTTTACTTGTGAGTTTTTAATTCTGGACAGTTTTTACTTTATTAAAATGAATTAAAGATTTTTTCAATTATTATTATTGTTGTTATTTTATTTTAACTAATGGTTAAAAAAAAAACGGAGGCATATATAAAATGGTAGCATATGGTAGCATACATGAGTGGAACACGAGACTTGCATATGTTCAATAACAATTCTATTGATTATACGAGAAATGGAAAACTATTTTACTTGTAAGTTTTTAATTCCGGACAATTTTTACCTTATTAAATTAATTAAGGCTTTTTTATTTTTTTTTTTTTTTAACGTTGTTAAAAAAAGGAAGCATTTTAAAGTGGTAGTATATGGAAATAAAAAAGGAAAAAAAATGATAATCAAATGTTGGAAAATAATCAACATCTTTAAGAATAGGTTTCCATTATCTTTTTTAAAAAAAAATAAATATTCTTTTCAATTTCATCCTCTCGTAAGTTCTTTTGTTAATTACATTTTTAAAAACATTTCCACTTCATAAAGAAATATCTTTTATGCATTTTTTTAAAAAAGTCTTTTCATTATTTATGTATTACTGCGATCTTACTATTTTTTTTTCCTTTCCGAAAGAACTGTTCCACCATTAGGGCTTGACAAAAAAAATATATTTTTAAAAAATATTCCTTGCGTTAATTTAATTAAATATTTCGTCGCAAACGAACGCACCTTTGCTTCAAATTAATTTAGGTTTCTAATAACCCTTAATTAAGAAACTCTATCTTACGGAAACTGATTAGCATGGTAAACTCTTGAAAAGAGAAATTCTCTTTGTTTTTGTGCATTCGCTAATTTATTGCTTTTGTAGTTTTAATTATGTCGTGTATTGTTTAGGCAGTTTCAATTTTGTCACAAATAGAAGTAAATATATGTGAATTAATCTCCATTATTTGAATTGGTTGCTTGATTTTCTCTTAAAATAAAACATAAGACTTGAAGTTTGTTTATTTTTTGACAACAATAAATGTTTTGCGGTCTATTATTCTGTATTTTTAATATTCTTGATTATTATTTTCAAAGAATATTCTTGTATATATCCATTCATAGATATTTTATTGTATGCTACAGTATAGAAATAATTTAACACAAAAAAATTGAGTTTATTTTTACTTTTATCATGATCGTCGATAATAAACTTAATATTTTTATTCTTTGTCGTTTAAGTAAATAGAGAATAAAAATGTAACTTGTTAGTGTTTTCAGCCACTATTATCTTTATATTTTTGCCTTGGATTCTAAACAATGTTTTTTACAATTTATTCTGTTTTTGTTATATCGCTCATTATCTTGAGATCTTTTCTGTTATATTAATTTATTATTTTGTATTTGTTTTTACAATGCTTTACTTAGGAGTAATTTTATCTTCGTGTTAGAATGTTTTTTTTTTTTTTTTTTTTGCAATATTTATTTATTTGTTTATTTATGCAGTTTGGTTATATAAAGGCAGACTATTTACTTGTACTATAAGATTATTTTACTTGTGAGTTTTTAATTTTGGATAGTTTTTACCGTATTAAAATTAATTAAGGTTTTTTTCAATTATTATTATTATTTTTATTTTATTTTAACTAATGGTTTAAAAAAACGGAAGCATATATAAAATGGTAGCATATATAAGTGGAACACGAGATCCGCCTATGTTTTACAATAATTCTATTGATTATACGAGAAATGGAAGACTATTTTACTTGTAAGTTTTTAATTCTGGACAAGTTTTACCTTATTAAATTAATTAAGGCTTTCTCAATTTTTTTTTATTTTAACGTTGTTAAAAAAGGAAGCATTTTAATGTGGTAGTATATGGAAATGGAAAAAAGGAAAAAAATGATAATCAAATGTTGGAAAATAATCAACATCTTTAAGAATTGGTTTCCATTATCTTTTCAAAAAAAAAAAATATTCTTTTCAATTTCATCCTCTCGTAAGTTCTTTTGTTGATTACATTTTGAAAAACATTTCCACTTCATAAAAAAATATCTTTTATGCATTTTTTTATAAAAGTCTTTTTATCTTTTATGTATTACTGCGATCTTTTTTTTTTTTTTTTTTCCTTTCCGAAAGAACTATTCCTCCATTAGGGCTTGACAAAAAAAAAAGAATTTATTTAAAAAAAATATTCCTTGCGTTAATTTAATTAAATATGTCGTCGCAAAACGAACGCACCTTTGCTTCAAATTAATTTAGGTTTTTAATAATCCTTAATTAAGAAACTCTATCTGACGGAAACTGATTAGCATGGTAAACTCTTGAAAAGAGAATTATCTTTGTTTTTGTACTTTGACTAATTTATTGCTTTTGTAGTTTTAATTATGTCGACGCATTGTTAAGGTGGTTTCAATTTTGTCACAAATAGAAGTAAATATATCAGAATTAATCTCCATTATTTGAATTGGTTGGTTGATTTTGTATGAAAAGAAAACATAAAACTTGGAAGTTTGTTTATTTTCGAACTACAATCAATGTTTCAGCATCGACTATTCTATATTTTTAATATTTTTGATTATTACTTTCAAAGAATATTTTTGTATATATCCATTCATATTTATTTTTTGAATGTGTAGTAATAATTTAACCTAAATAACACACAAAAATGGAGTTTAATTTTTATTTTTTTCATAATCGTCGATAATAAACGTAATTTTTTTTATTCTTCGTCGTTAAAGTAAATAGAGAAGAAAAATGTAACTTGTTAGTATTTGCAGCCATTATTATCTTTATCTTTTTGCCTTGAATTGTAAACAATGTTTTTTACAATGTATTCTGTTTTTGTTTTATTGTTCTTTATTTTGGAGGTCTTATCTGTTATGTTATATTAATTCATTATTTTGTATTTGTTTTTAAAGTGTTTTATTTAGGAGTAATTTCCTTTTCCTGTTAGAATGTTTTTCTTTTGCAGTAATATTTATTTATTTGTTTGCTTAGTTATGCAGTTTGGTTATATAAAGTTGACTATTTACTTGTACTATAAGACTATTTTAATTGTGAGTTTTTAATTCTGGACAGTTTTTACCGTATTAAAATTAATTAAGGTTTTTTCCAATTATTATTAGTATTGTTATTTTATTTTAACTGATGGTTAAAAAAAACCGGAAGCATATATAAAATGGTAGTATATGGTAGCATACATGAGTGGAACACGAGACTTGCATATGTTCAATAACAATTCTATTGATTATACGAGAAATGGAAGACTATTTTACTTGTAAGTTTTTAATTCTGGACAATTTTTACCTTATTAAATTAATTAAGGCTTTTTCAATTTTTTTTTTTATTTTAACGTTGTTAAAAAAAAAAAAAAAAAGGAAGCATTTTAAAGTGGTTGTATATAGAAATAAAAAAGGAAAAAAAATGATAATCAAATGTTGGAAAATAATCAACATCTTTAAGAATAGGTTTCCATTATCTTTTTTAAAAAAAAAAATATTCTTTTCAATTTCATCCTCTCGTAAGTTCTTTTGTTGATTACATTTTTAAAAACATTTCCACTTCATAAAGAAATATCTTTTATGTATTTTTTTTTAAATGTCTTTTCATCATTTATGTATTACTGCGATCTTATTATTATTTTTTTTCCTTTCGAAAGAACTATTCCTCCATTAAGGCTTGACAAAAAAAAAAAAAAAAAAAGAATTTATTTAAAAAAAATATTCCTTGCGTTAATTTAATTAAATATTTCGTCGCAAACGAACGCACCTTTGCTTCAAATTAATTTAGGTTTCTAATAACCCTTAATTAAGAAACTCTATCTTACGGAAACTGATTAGCATGGTAAACTCTTGAAAAGAGAATTCTCTTTGTTTTTGTACCTTGACTAATTTATTGCTTTTGTAGTTTTAATTATGTCGATGCATTGTTTAGGTGGTTTCAATTTTGTCACAAATAGAAGTAAATATATCAGAATTAATCTCCATTATTTGAATTATTTGATTGATTTTTTATGAAAAAGAGAACATAAAACTTGAAGTTTGTTTATTTTTTGAACAAACATAAATAAACATCTATTATTCTGTGTTTTTAATATTTTTGATTATTATTTTCAAATAATATTCTTGAGTATATATATTTATTCATAGTTATTGTTTTAATGCTACAGTATAGAAATAAAACCTTAACACACTAAAAATGGAGTTTTTTTTATTTTTTATTTTTTTTTTTTTATTTATTTATTTATTTATATTTTTTTGAAGTTATAATTTTTTTGTTATTCTTCTTCGTTAAAGTAAATAGAGAAGAAAATGTAACTTGTTAGTATTTGCAGCCATTATTATATCTATCTTTTTGCCTTGAATTGTAAACAATGTTTTTTTACAATCCGTTCTGTTTTTGATTTATTGTTCGTTATCTAGGAGATCATTTTATATTAATTTATGATTTTGTATTTGTTTTTAAAGTGTTTTATTTAGGAGGAATTTCCTCTTTTTGTTAGAATGTTTGTTTTTCTTTAGCAGTAATATTTATTTATTTGTTGGTTTATTTATGCAGTTTGGTTATATAAAGTCAGACTATTTACTTGTACTATAAGACTATTTTACTTGTGAGTTTTTAATTCTGGACAGTTTTTACCTTATTAAAATTAATTAAGGTTTTTTTCAATTATTATTATTATTATTTTATTTTAACACGGAAGCATATATAAAATGGTAGTATATGGTAGCATACATTAGTGGAACACGAGACTTGCATTTGTTAAATAACAATTCTATTGAATATACGAAAATGGAAGACTATTTTACTTGTAAGTTTTTAATTCTGGACAATTTTTACCTTATTAAATTAATTAAGGCTTTTTCAATTATTTTTTTTTAACGTTGTTAAAAAAAAGGAAGCATTTTAAAGTGGTAGTATATGGAAATAAAAAAGGAAAAAAATGATAATCAAATGTTGGAAAATAATCAACATCTTTAAGAATTGGTTTCCATTATCTTTTAAAAAAAAAAAAAAAGAATATTCTTTTCAATTTCATCCTCTCGTAAGTTCTTTTGTTGATTACATTTTGAAAAACATTTCCACTTCATAAAGAAATATCTTTTTTGCATTTTTTTGTAAAGTATTTTCATCATTTATGTATTACTGCGATCTTATTTTTTTTTTTCTTTCTAAAAGAACTATTCCTCCATTAAGGCTTGACAAAAAAAAATTCACTTTAAAAAAATATTCCTTGCGTTAATTTAATTAAATATTTCGTCGCAAACGAACGCACCTTTGCTTCAAATTAATTTAGGTTTCTAATAACCCTTAATTAAGAAACTCCATCTTTCGGAAACTGATTAGCATGGTAAACTCTTGAAAAGAGAATTCTCTTTGTTTTTGTACCTTGGCTAATTTATTGCTTTTGTATTTTTAATTATGTCGATGCATTGTTAAGGTGGTTTCAATTTTATCACAAATAGAAGTAAATATATCAGAATTAATCTCCATTATTTGAATTGGTTGGTTGATTTTGCATGAAAAGAAAACATAAAGCTTGAAGTTTGTTTATTTTTAACACCAATAAATGTTTTGCGGTCTATTATTCTGTGTTTTTAATATTTTTGATTATTATCTTCAAATAATATTCTTATATATATTTATTCATAGTTATTTTTGGTATGCTACAGTAAAGAAATAATTTAACCTAAATAACACACTAAAATGGAGTTTTTATTTATTTATTTATTATTATTATTTTTTTTTTTTTTTTGCATGATCGTCGATAATAAACTTAATTTTTGTTATTCTTCTTCGTTAAAGTAAATAGAGAAGAAAAATGTAACTTGTTAGTGTGGGCAGCCACTATTATCTTTATCTTTATCTTTTTGCCTTGAATTGTAAACAATGTTTTTTACAATGTATTCTGTTTTTGTTTTATCGTTCATTATCTTGGAAGTCTTTTCTGTTATTTTAAAAATTAATTGATTATTTTGTTTATGTTTTTACGGTGTTTTATTTAGGAGAAATTTTCTCTTTGTGTTATAATGTTTGATTTTCTTTCCGAGCGATATTAATTTGTTTATTTATTAATATCGTTTTGTAAAAAACATTTAAAACTTTTGTGTTGTTATTTTTTTTTAAATCTTTATTATTATCATTATCATCATTATTATGTTTTTTAATCTTTATCCTTTTGATTGTCTTAAGCCTGAATTATGAAATAACGAAAGCAATTCTGTTAATGTTAATGTTAGAATTCAATTCAATACAAATGGATTTATTTAATGTAATTGTGGCTTTTATTTCGAACAGATTTCTAAAATGTAGGCGCGATTTTCACCAAAAAATTATTTGTATTACTTCTTGACATTATATATATAAATGACAAAGATGCTGTCATTATTACAGCATATTTGTTATTTATATATACAGCATATAGATTTTCTTAGTATTTATTCTTTTATAATGCGGTTTATTTATAACAATTTAGAGACATAAATTATAATTTGTATTATTATATACATATTTAAAAATGTCATTCATAGATTCTCTGTATACTCATGATTTTTGCTCACTTTTCTTTTATACACTGCGTGAAAAAAGTAGAAGGACATTAGATTATTTTTGATAAATGAATAATGACGCATTTTTTAAACAATTAATTTATTCACAACGTTTTTACATGCAGATACCTGTATCTAGACAAAACAAAAAAGTACACAATTAAAAAAAAAGTATACTTAATAAAAAAAAAAAAAGTGGTTTTGACGATCTGATGATCAGTGAAAAGTTCAGAAGGACACTTTCTAAAAAAGAGGTGTATTATATAAATTAATATGGAATTCTTTTCCCGTTGGCTCGAATTACTTCGAAGATTCTATTTGGCATCGAACTGTATAAAGATTGAATTTTTGTTTGGCAAAAATTGTCCCATACAAAGTTTAATGTTTTCTGCAGCTCAGCTACAGATTCAAACTGCTTTCCACCCTCGTAAACACGACGTACAATCATTGCCCATATGTTCTCTACAATGTTGAGATCAGGACTTTTGGCAGGCCAATGTAAAAGTCGAACATTGTTTGCTGCAAACAAATCGTTAACACCATTTGCAGTGTGAATTGATGCTCCATCTTACTGAAAAATCCAGTCATCTCCTCCTAACTCAGTGCCATACGGGAGAAGATTTGAGTTTAGAATCTGGATGCAGTCTGTATGGTTCTGCCTACCATTTATTAAGACTAAACTTGTCCTGCCTCCATAGTAAACTGCTAACCATACCATTAAACCACCTCCTCCCATCTGTCGAGTAGAATAAGTTTCTTCTTCAATACCAAGACAGTGGCAATAGTATTGATAACCATCTGGACCGTCTAAATTGAATTTTTTCTCATCGGAAAATATAACTGAGGTCCATTCTGAGCTCCAAGACATGTGGTCTTTAGCCCACTGCAGTCGGTTCTTCATGTGTCCTTCATTCCGCTTCGGATGGTGCATCCGTTTTTTGAAGACGAACTTTTTTGAGCGTTTTATGTAGTTATAGACAGTTCTTTTGGTTACATGCGTAATTCCTGATTGAAATTGCGCCTTGCCGACACTTCCACCAGTCTTTTTGAGTTCACGAATGATTTTTCGTTGATCAGGTTGGGTGAGTTTTTTTTTGGTATTCCTGTCTTCTTTTTTCTTCTGTCACTTTCAGGGTTTCTTATGAAGTTCGAAACAGTATTAGGACTGATTTCGTAGCTGCCGTGCAATCTCTCTCACACGTTTGCCTTCATTTTTATAGGCAACTATTTGGCCCTTCTGAGACTTACTTAAGGGTATTCCTCTGGGCATCCTAAAACCAACAAAAACTATGAATTTCTAGCGAAATATTTTATTCTTGTTAAAAAGGAATTAAAAGAGAAAAAAAACACTTACCTATAAACTTTCCAACAGCTTCTAAATAGATTTTTTGGACGTGTCCTTCTACTTTTTTCACACACCCAAAGTTATTAAGTATTGCATTCCTAAGTTAAAATAGCGATAAGTAAAAAAATCTCATTTAACTTTCACTTAACGTAAATTAAAACTCTAACAAAACAACTCTCTATAAAAATCAGGTCAATAGCAGTAAAATAAAAGCATATTGTACTAAAAAAATGACTGTCCTTCTACTTTTTTCACACAGTGTATATATATAGGTCATTTTTTAAGCCCTGAGTAATCTTTTCAAGAATTTTTTATCTTAATTTCTTATGTAAAATGTATATCATATCTAATTTTAATTGTATTCGTTGACTGCTATTAAAGATGTTTATCTTTAATCAAATTCTGCTTTTAAAATCTCCTGTCAGTATAACCTGCTTCAATTGATAGCTCTTTTTCCATTCGAATAAACTTATTCTTACTTTCTGAAGAGTAAATTTTTGTTCATTAAATCCCAATCTCTATAAATCAGACGGGAAAAAAATGTGCTTATTGGCCAAAAAAAGTTAGCTTTAAAAGGGGAAGGTTAAAAAAAGAGAAAGGGAAGATCTTCTTTGAGAAACGTTTTAGCCTTTTGAATTTATCGCATCCTTTCAAGAATTCACTCTTTAGTCTTGCCCAACGACCTTAATAAACGTTTCGCGTCTTACAAATGGCGCCGTAAGCTAGAACTTATTCAATGGAAGTTGGAAGAAAATGGGAAAAGTTTTATTTCGTGAAAAGAACACGTGGTTGGGGATGCCAGGTATCTTCTTTATTAAATGGAACATTACCTGAAAAGTTGGCATTGAAAATCTCAGTTGTACTAAGAGGGGTGGGGAAAAAAAAAAGTGACTTCAGAATTCTTTTTTTAGGATTAACGGCTAAAGTAGAAGTAGTTTTTTCGTTTGTTTTTGTTTATTTGTTAAGTCTTTTATAGAAGATTTTTAATTGGAGTGCCGTGATGGGCAATTCAGAGAAGTCGTTTTTCTGTTCTTTAAAGTAAGATTTCTTTTGTTTGCTAAGTTTTTTTTAAAACGGGTGTAGATTTTTTTTTTTTTTGGGAAGGGAGGGGTTTAATTTCAGAACACTATAATTAGCTGAAAGAAGACATTAAAAAAAGTGCTTTTAGTGTCTGGGTCTGTTGTTGATTAAGATTCATTTTTTTTTATTATTATTTTGGCTTTGATTTAATTTAGTTGGTTTTCTTTCATTATTTTTTATTTATTTATTTATATTTTCTTTTTGAAAAATGATATTCTTTGACAAACTCTCAAATATATGTTTTCATTAATAATTAAATATCTTTATATAGATAATAATATATCTTTATATAGATTAAATATCTTTAAAAACACTTGAATTGTTTCTAAGTATAAATTCTGAAAAATTCTCAACTTTTTTTAGGTCATTATTATTGTATTTTCCAGGTTGTAGATTAAAATTCAGTTATATTTCGGCTTTAATTTAAGTTAGTTTAACATCCTTGCCACCACCGGGACTCGTAGTACCGAGCGTCAGAGCGCTAGTCACTCGGCCGTCAGGCCCAACATTATATTGTAGCAATGCTTTTTATTAAAATCGACAACATGATCTTACATAGTATGATTAATCTTTCGTGATAATATCTACGAACAATACTTTATTTTTTGCTATTATACTATTTGGTTTTTATATCCGTAGAAATATCAACGCCATAAAATTCAAATCGATCGCATATAGATTAATATATCGTGTTTTGAAATGCTAGTCTTTTCAATTTCGGATTAAATATCTCTTTTGCATTCATATTACCTTTCTCATCTTTTTTTCCTCCTTCCCTTATATATTACTATAAAAAAGGATATTTGCAGATAAAATATGAAAGACATTTTTTATTAAAAATCTACATGCTTGAAGTTTTTTTGTTGTCGAAAAACGACGGAAAACATGCAGCTTATTTCATAAAACGTGCGACATTTCCCATATAGCTAAATAAATTGATTTTCGCACGTCTTTATCCTGTATAGACAAGCAAATTTACGTCATGTTTTGCTGTTTAAATTGCAAAACCTTTTTCTCGCAGCTTCATGGTGAAACTCGTGGAGCGTCGCATCTGCCTGTCCCCTGTTCTTTATTCAAGCCATCTGGTGCAGAGACGGTGGCATTTGAGAAATGGTTTTCTTCATTACGCTATTCATGAGACGCGTCGTTTAAATATTCATGAAAGTTTCGGAATTTTTTGACACCAGAAGTTCCTCGGCGCATGCGATGTGGGTCTTCTCCCTGCTTGGCAAGTTTAATATGTGTGTGTCCAACTGCTTTGACCAAGATCTAGGGTGGAATAAAAGGTTTGGAGGATGGGTTAATTGTGTTTGACTCTGTCACAAAAGATGACTGTTTTTTATTGGTTGTAATTAGTTTTGGTTAAGATTAGCTTTATTGTACCATACTTTGCCAAAAACAATTTTTTTTATATACTATTGAAGTTTAGATCTTTTAAAAGACAAAAAAGAAAGAAAATTTTCTAATAAATAATAATTCTAGTACGAATTTTTTTAAGTGAAAAAAAAATCTGTTTAATTATTTTGTTTGATGAAAGATTTTGTAGTAAATAATTATTCGACAAATTTTAATCTTTTTACACTTTTAATAATTACTTAAAATGTTCCCGAAAAATTCCAATGTTAAAAAAACAGTTCAGGATTTTTTTTTTATTTATTCTACTACGGATCATTCTTAGCAGCTTGAGGAATTACTAACTTTTAGTTATAATTAACCTTATTAAAATTTTCCGAAAAATTCCAATGTTATATTTTAGTAAGGCTTTTTATTAAAATCGAGATTAAGGTCTTACGTATGATTAATCTTTTGTGATAATGACTATAAACTATTCTTTCTTTTCTTTTTTTTTTGTGATTTTAATATTTGGTTTTCAATATCCAAAGAAATACCAATGTCATAAAATTCGAAACGCTTGCATATAGATTAATATATCTTGTTCTGAAACGCTAGTCTTTTCAATTTCGGATTAAATATCTCCTTTGCATTCATATTACCTTTCCCATTTTTTTTTTTAACCTTCCTGCCTTATATAATACTAAAAAAAAAGATATTTTCAGATAAAATATTAAAAACAATTTTTATTGAAAATCTACATGCTTGAAGATTTTTTGTTGTCGAAAAACGATGGAAAACATGCAACTTATTTACATAAAACCTGCGACATTTCCCATATAGCTAAATAAATTGATTTTCGCACGTCTTTATCCTGTATAGACAAGCAAATTTACGTCATGTTTTGTTGTTTAAATTGCAAAACCCTTTTTGTCGCTGCTTCGTGATGAAACTCGTGGTGCGTCTCATCTGCGTGCACCCTGTTCTTTATTCAAACCATCTGGTGCAGAGACGGTGGCATTTGAAAAATGGTTTTCGTCATTACGCTATTCATGAGAAGCGTCGTTTAAATATTCATGACAGTTTCGGAATTTTTGACACCAGAAGTTCCTCTCCGCATGCGATATGAATCTTCTTGCTTGGCGAATTTAATATGTGTGTGTCCAACTGCTTTGACCAAGATCTTGGGTTTAATAAAAGGTTTGGAGGTTGGGTTAATTGTGTTTGATTCTGTCACAAAAGGTGGCTGTCTTTTATTGGTTGTAATTAGTTTTGGTTTAGGTTAGTTTCATTGTGCTATACTTTGGCAAAAAAAAAATTTTTTTTAATGATGTTCAGATTTTTTTAAAGGCAAAAAAAGAAAATAATCTTTCTGGTACGAATTTTTTTATAAGTAAAAAAAATGTATTTAATTATTTTATTTTATTTGTGTTGATGAGAGATTTGGTAGTAAATAATTATCAGACAAATTTTAATCTTTTTTACTTTGAATAAATCTAAGGTTAGGTTAGCTTTATTTTGCCGTGATTTGCCAAAAGAAGTAAAAAATATTTTTTGATTGAAGATCGGATTTAAAGGCAAAATCAATCGGCAAAAAAGAAATAAAATAAAAGAAAATAATCTAATAATTAATATTCCTGATACGAATATTTTTAAGTGAAAGAAATCTATTTAATTATTTTGTTATATTTATTTATTTTTGATGAAAGATTTTGTAGTAAATAATTATCCGAAAAATTTTAAACTTTTTTCACTTGGAATAATTAATTAAAATGTTCCCAAAAGATTCCATGTTCCAAAAAAAGTTGAGGTTTTTTTTTTTATTCCATTAATGATTTCATATTCTACACAGCATGCTACGGATCAATCTTAACAACTTGAGGAATTACTAACTTTTAGGGATAACTAACCTAATTAAAATGTTCCGAAAATTTCAATGTTATATTTTAGTAAAGCTTTTTATTAAAATCGAGATCAAGATCTTGCATTGTATGATTAATCTTTTGTGATAATATTTACAAATAATTTTTTGTTTACTTTTTTTTTTTTTATTAAAATATTTTATTTTTATAGTCATAGCAATAAACATCAATGGCATAAAATTCAAAACGCTTCAATATAGATTAATATATCTTGTTCTGAAACGGTAGTCTTTTCAATTTCGTATTAAATATCTCCTTTGCATTCATATTACCTTTCCCGGTTTTTTCCTCTTTCCCTTATACTATACTAAAAAAAAAGAAAATTTGCAGATAAAATATGAAAACAATTTTTATTTAAATCTACATGCTTGAAGGTTTTTTTGTTGTCGAAAACCGACGGAAAAACATGCAGCTCATTTGCATAAAACCTGTGACATTTCCCATATAGCTAAATAAATTCATTTTCGCACGTCTTTATCCTGTATTGACAAGCAAATTTACGTCCTGTTTTGCTGTTTAAATTGCAAAACCTTCTTTTTTTTTTTCGTCGTAGTGAAATTCGTGTTGTGTCGCATCTGCCTGTCCCCTGTTCTTTATTCAAGCCATCTGATGCAAAGACGGTGGCATTTGAAAAATGGCTTTCTTCATTACGCTATTCATGAGACGCGTCGTTTAAATATTCATGAAAGTTTCGGAATTTTTTGACACCAGAAGTTCCTCGGCGCATGCCATGTGGGTCTTCTCCCTGCTTGGCGAGTTTAATATATGTGTGTCCAACAGTTTTGACCAAGATCTTGAGTGGAATAAAAGGTTTGGAGGATGAGTTAATTGTGTTTGACTCTGTCACAAAAGAATGCTGCCTTTTATTGTTTGTAATTAGTTTTGGTTTAGGTTGGTTTCATCTTGACATGCTTTGCCAAAAAAAAAAAATATCGAAATTCAGATGTTTTTAAAGGCAGAAAGAAAATTATCTAATAAATAATCTTTCTATTACGAATTTTTTTAAGTGAAAAAAATATATTTAATTATTTTGTTTTATTTATTTATTTTTGATGAAAGATTTTGTAGTAAATAATTATTCGGCGAATTCTAATCTTTTTTCACTTGGAATAATTCTAATTAAAATGGCCCCAAAAGATTTCAATGTTCCAAAAAGAGTTAAGGATTTTTTTTCCATTAATGTTTTAGTATTCTACACAGCATACTACGGATCAATCTTAACAACTTGAGGTATTACTAACTTTTAGACATAACTAACCTAATTAAAATGTTCCGAAAAATTCCGATGTTATATTTTAGTAAAGCTTCTTATTAAAATCGAGATCAAGATCTTACAACGTATGTTTAATCTTTCATAATAATAACTAAACACTATTCTTTTTTTTTTTTTTTTTTTTGCTTTTAATATTTGATGTTTTATAGCCACAGAAATACCAATGTCATAAAATTCAAACCGCTCGCATGTAGATTAATAAATCGTGTTCTGAAATGCTAGTCTTTTCAATTTCGGATTAAATATCTCCTTTGCATGCATATTACCTTACCCAGTTTTTTCCCTCCTCCTATAAAAGGATATTTGCAGGTAAAATATGAAGACAATTTTTATCGAAATCTGCATGCTTGAAGATTTTTTTGTTGTCGAGAAACGACGGAAAACATGCAACTCATTTGCATAAAACCTGCGACATTTCCCATATAGCTAAATAAATTGATTTTCGCAGGTCTTTATCCTGTATGGACAAGCAAATTTACGTCATGTTTTGTTGTTTAAATTGCAAAACCCTTTTTGTCACTGCTTCGTGGTGGAACTCGTGGTGCGTCGCATCTGCGTGTCCCCTGTTCTTTATTCAAGCCATCTGGTGCAGACACGGTGGCATTTGAAAAATGGTTTTCTTCATTACGCTATTCATGAGACGCGTCGTTTAAATATTCATGAAAGTTTCGGGATTTTTTGACACCAGAAGTTCCTCGGCGCATGCGATATGGATCTTCTTCCAGGTTGGCGAGTTTAATATGTGTGTGTGTCCAACTGCTTTTGAACATGGTCTTGGGTGGAACAAAAGGTTTGGAGGATGGGTTAATTGTGCTTGACTCTGTCACAAAGAATGGCTGTCTTTTATTGGTTGTATTAATTAGTTTTGGCGTAGGTTGGCTTCATTTGCCATGCTTTGCCAACAAAAAAAAAGGTTTTTATTTTTTTATTATTATTGAAGTTCAGATCTTTTAAAAAGAAAAAAAAAAAAGAAAATTATCTAATAAATAATCTGTCTAGTACGAATTTTTTTTAAGTAAAAGAAATCTATTTGAATATTTTGTTTTATTTATTTATTTTTTATGAAAGATTTTGCAGTAAATAATTATCCGACAAATTTTAATCTTTTTTTTTGGAATAATTCTTATTAAAATGCTCCCGAAAGATTCCAATGTTCCAAAGTTGAGGATTTTTTTTTCTTTTTTTTTCCCATTAATTATTTCCTATTCTACACAGCATACTACTGATTAATCTTAACAACTTAAGGAATTACTAACTTTTAGGGATAACTAACCTAATTAAAATGTTCCGAAAAATTCCAATGTTATATTTTAGTAAAGCTTTTTATTAAAATTGCGATCAAGATCTTACATCGCATGATTAATCTTTTGTAATAATACCTGCAAAATTTTTTTTTTTTGCTATTATAATATTTGATTTCTATAGCTATAAATATACCAATGGCTTAAAATTGTAACCTCTCGCATGTAGATTGATATATCTTGTTCTGAAATGCTAGTCTTTTGAATTTCGATTAAATTTCTCCTTTGAATTCATATTACCTTTCCCAGTTTTTTTTTCCTCCTTCCCTTACATAATACCAAAAAAAAAAGGATATTTGCAGATAAAATATGAAAGGCAATTTTTATTGAAATCTACATGCTTGAAGATTTTTAACAGACAAAAAAAAAAATAAATAAGAAGAAAGAAAGAAAGAAAATAACCTAATAAATAATCTTCTTGATACGAATTTTTTTTTAAATGAAAAAATTCTATTTAAATATTTTGTTTTATTTATTTATTTTAATGAAAGATTTTGTAGTAAATAATTATTCGACAAATTTTATTCTTCTTTCACTTGGAATAATTAATTAAAATGTTCTCAAAAGATTCCAATATTCCAAAAGAAGTTGAGGTTTTTGTTTTCTATAAATGATTTCATATTCTACACAGCAAACTGCGGATCAATCTTAACAACTTGAGGAATTACTAACTTTTAGGGATAACTAACCTAATTAAAATGTTCCGAAAAATTCCAATGTTATATTTTAATAAAGTTTTTTATTAAAATCGAGATCAAGATCTTACATCGTATCATTAATCTTTTGTTATAATATCTACAAACAATTCTTTCTTTACTTTTTTCCTATTATACTATTTGACTTTTTATCATAGAAATAAATATCAATGGCATAAAATTCAAAACGCTTGTGTATAGATTAATATATCGTGTTCTGAAACGCTAGTCTTTTCAATTTCGTATTAAATATCTCCACAAAGAATGGCTGTCTTTTATTCATATTACCTTCATTATGCCATTTTTTTATTATTTTTTTATTATTATTGAAGTTCCTTTCCTTATACAACACTTTAAAAAAAAGATATTTATTTATTTTTTATAAAAATATAATTAAAAAAATTTTAATTTTTTTTCATTGAAAATCTACATGCTTGAAGATTTTTTAAGATTTTCGAAAAACGATGGAAAACATGCGATGGAAAACTACTTTGCATAAAACGTGCGACATTTCCCATATAGCTAAATAAATTGATTTTCGCAGGTCTTTATCCTGTATAGACAAGCAAATTTACGTCATATTTTGCTGTTTAAATTGCAAAACCCTTTTTGTCGCTGCTTCGTGGTGAAACTCGTGGTGCGTCTCATCTGCGTGCACCCTGTTCTTTATTCAAGCCATCTGGTGCAGAGACGGTGGCATTTGAAGAATGATTTTCTTCATTACGCTATTCATGAGACGCGCCCTTTAAATATTCATGAAAGTTTCGGAGTTTTTTGACACCACAAGTTCCTCAGCGCATGCGATATGGATCTTCTTGGCGAGTTTAATATGTGTGTGTCCAACTGTTTTTGACCAAGATCTTAGGTGGAATAAAAGGTTTGAGAGGATGGGTTAATTGTATTTGACTCTGTCACAAAGGATGGCTGTTTTTATTGGTTGTACTAATTAGTTTTGGCGTACGTTGGCCTTCCTGATACGATTTTTTTAAGTAAAAAAAAATCAATTGAATTGTTTTGTTTTATTTATTTATTTTTTTAACAAATTTTGAATATTTTTCACTTGGAATAATTCTAATTAAAATGTTCCCCTGAACTTTTTTTGAAAACTGGAATTTTTTTTATTGGGGGTGGCGGGGGGTGTCCTGTCCATGATTTCATATTCTACGGATAATTCGTAGCGAACTTAAGGGGTTATAAACCTTAGGAGTTAGCTAACCTAATTAAAATGTTCC